>VDFB02281492.1:957273682-957499100 GCA_007258455.2 Sequoia sempervirens | reverse complement strand
GGTTTGATTGTTTGATGTTTGGATAAAATATGTTTAATGAACTTGTGAACCTTTAAGGTAGACTTGTGACCTTCAAGATAAACTAGTCCACAAAAAATAACTAACTTAGCTAAGTGCATGGAAAATGATTCATTTCACATAAAAAGTAGCTAAGTTAGGGTTTGGGTTGATAGATGTCTAAGTTAAAAAGAGTTGATGTGTTCAAAAGTTTGTGAAGTTTGGTGAAGTGAGGTTTGAAATTTGATGAAGGATGGATGAAATTTTTGACTCAAAATATTAACCTAGAGTGAACCTTTGTTTTGCAAGGCCAAGGTAGTGAGAAAAATGTTATACCTCTAAAGTGATAATACTCCAAGAACTCAATGATTTTGGTAAAATAGGACTCAAATGATTTTGGAAATAGGACCCAATTATTTTGGTAAAGTGAAACTCAATGATTTTTGATAATGGAACTCAATGATTTGGACAATAGAACTCAATGGTTTTGGCAATAGAACTCAATGATTTTGGACTCAATGTTTGCAATGTTTTCCTTGTCTCAATTTGCTTGTTTTAGGGAGTCAAATTTTGAACATACATCAATGTGGGGTGTTCATTTGATTTAATCTTGGATTAATGAAGTTATTTTTACCACATACAATGTCTTGCTTAAGTTTCAAACTAAATGTCTATGTCAAAAACATCATTCATTTCACAAAGTACATTATGTGGAAATCATGAGGTTAAAGCCATAGTTGCCTAGGTTAACTTTGGGAAGTATGGATTGAGATGTAAACCAAAATATTTAGAAGTCTCTAAGGATAGAAATCCTTAGGACAAGCATTGATATCAAGGTTTTTTCAAAGGGTATCCATACTTAGACCAAAGGGTTTGAAATTTTGAGAAAGATTGTTGATGTTTGTTTGTAATTGTTTTGGAACCAAGAAAAGTATTAAACTGACTCACAAGCATGAACAATCCTAGTTCAGGTGTGTATTTCTTAGTAGGCTTACCATCATCCCCTAAGGGATGATTAATCTATGAAGATGGAATGGAAAAATAGGCTATGTCAAGGAAATGTACCATCTTGACATGCCAAGAAAAGGAGTCCCTTCCCCATTTGCTTTATTGTCTAAAAAAAAAATTGAACATCGTAAGTAACTTCTGGGAGTGGTGCGCCTCCCATGCACTACAAAATACACTTCAGAGGAAATGGTGAGCCACTACTGACAAGGTTCTTAATCTAGACTTTCGAGATAAGCTAGTGTTATACACACAACGATTCACTCAATTAAGAGGCCTCCTAGCCCTTAGAAAAATCTAAGGGTTTTAATGCATCATAAGGATACTAAGGGAGACATTCTTTGGTATAGCACAACAACACTAGCTGGTTAATGAATTTAGTCACAACCAATTATTTACATAGCGGACTGAAATGAAAGCACCACTTGGGTCATTCCCTCTCACAAGTTGGGAGGAAGACCCTCTAAAGGTAACACATGTTTGAAGCTTAAAATGATTTTCATCACCCAAGATTTCCAAATGGCGCAAGGGGTGAGGATATACGCTTCTAAGAAGAAAATGTATACTTGTGTGTTTCTCTTCACCCAATATCACATGAAGCACAAGGGGAGAGGATATGCACAACAAGCATACACAAGAAAATCAGAAACATGTTCATTTTAACCTTGACAAGCATAATGAATTTGTTTTAAGCACCAAATGAAGTGTTATTATTTTGTTCAATTATAAACCGACATTGCAAAATGAGTATATGTGGGTTCAATTTTAACCAACTTTAAACGTAAATTTTAAACCCAATGGAAGTTTAGTTGCCCTGAAACATAAATACAAGTATCATGATGGGTTATAATTTTCGCATAAGTTTCAAAACACTTTTACAATAACTAAGACTAAGAAAAAATAAAAATAAAAATTTTCAATTTTTTAAATTTTTTCTATGTTCTAGTAAATTACATTTTCAGAGGCCTTCAGAGTGTAATTTGGGGTTGAAACTTGTGTCGGTTCCTAAAAATTGCATTAGTTCTCTCAGAGAGCTTTCCAATGGGGCAAATAGATTCGAATTTCAAGCAATAAGTAGAAAGTTATGACCCCAACGAGTTGGGGTAAATAATTTCCTAGTTTTTTCCCAAATCTGCAAAACTAGTTAGCCTCACAAACAAAAACTAGATGACAGTGGCATGTTAGAGAGCATATGAAATAAAAAATTTAAAACACATGTCAAAATTAGGTCTTTGTTTTGTTTACTGGAGTAAAAAGTGTCGCTGAAATCAATTGCATCACTAAATTTCATCAAATGCGTTGCCATATTGAAAGTGCATCGCTATATTGAAAAATCAAATGCATTGCTCTACAATAAATAGTGACATCAATAGCGTCGCTATAATGAAATTCATGATGCGATTAAAAATAAGTTTAGAGTCACTATTTTAAACATGTGGTGACAAAATTAAATCACACGTCGCTAAATTAATTATGTGCCATTGAGATTAAACCAAAGTGCATCGCTATATAGTGATGCATATGAGATGTGTCGTTGAATCTTCAATGGCATCGCTGAATTTGCAAACACAAGAAAAATGAGAATCTAAAGAGAAATTCGTCAAATTCAGTTAGTGCAGCCCCCTTCTAGCACCAAAATGTGATCGATGACGTAGTATAGGCTAACTACACTTGATCCATGATGATTCAAAGTGTACTTAAGCCACTAAACATTAGTCCCAATAAGATCATTCAATTTAAACAAAGAAGAAGAAGTAATTAAAATTAACAATTGAAAACATGAAAGCTTAACAAACATCTACTCTAAGACATTGAACCTTATCCTATTGGGGGAGTGGTGTTGCATTGATGTGGAATGATGACCCTTTCCCAATCCCTTGGATAATGAGCTTGTTTCGATCGATTCTATTGAAGAGAATCGATGAAACTGATGAAAGATGTGTTGTAATACATGACGAAAGCTATTTTAACATGATAACGAGCTATTATGATCGATGTGAGTGTATGCAAAACTATTCTCAATGTATACAAGATTTGAAAGATTAAAATTTTAATTTCAAGATATACTAAACGGATGCAACTAAGTTACCATGGAAGCCATTAATGGATGCTATAAGCCAATTATGCAAGATTTAAACTAAAAAGAGGCTAAATATGTGCTAAATGTAGATGTAAATGAGAGTGATTTTAATAGCATAAGTTTACTATTAAAAGATGGATCCATTTGTCTCCAAATAGTGATCTATTTATAAGAGGACAAATGAGGAATCAAGGGCTAAGATTGAAAAAGTTATTCAATGGTCAATATTAGAGGAAAGATGAAATAAGAATGAGGGATTCTCATCAATGGATGAGAATCAATGATCACATGGATCAAAGAAAGAATCAAGGGTTTACAATCATCCAAACAAACACGCTTTCAAACTTGCATAAGAAGTTTGTTGAAAGTTTGTTACAAGGAAGAATATTCCATTTTTCAAATGAGTGAAGAGAGAGAATATTATTAAAGAATATTCTCATAGGTGAGGAAAAATAACATTTAGTTAATTAAAACCAAATTTTAATGTGCAAAGGGGAAGGAATATTCCATGAGAATATTCCCTTTTTGGAGGAATGTGCAAAGGAGGAGTATTCTCAAAGAATATTCCCTTACAAGTGGGAGGATTAGATTTAATTAGTAATTTGATAATTAAAACGAAGTTTTAATTATGAAAGTTAGGGGAATTAGGATATTCATTAAATAAATGATTTAATGAAAAATGGGGAAGTGATATGATATTTAATTAAATAACTTAGGGTTATTTAATTAAATAAGAGGACTTCGGGATTAAATTAAATAATTTGATTTATCCAATTTTATAGAATGAAAGGTTAGTATGAAAGGGGTGAATTAACCTAATTAGGTCAATTATATTAATAAATGAAAATGACATAATTAATTAAATAGCTAAGATAATTTAATCAATGAAGTGAAAAGAAGACGGATTTTAGGATGAAGTGATGTTAGTATATCAAATTCGAGTGTGTGATATCATTTAGGACATTTTTAAGTGTCTAAAATAAGAAATTTAAAGAACAAAGACTATTATTTGCAAAGAAAATTTAAATCCACCTTAAGCTCACACCAATCTATCCATTATTCATAGTGACATTCAAACACCTGCAGTTGCAACTACAATAACAACTGTTCAAAGGAAGGATTAATACTACTATTACAACACAATATAAAGAAAAAGGCATTCAAACTTTGTTGGGCACAAAGCAAAGAGTTTTATTTTTCCACATATTCAATTTTGAACGCCACCTCTAATCATCATAGGTCTTTACACCCGTAAATTCTCAACTTTCTCATTCTTTATTTTTCTGCCATCAACTTCTTCCTTATTTTCTATCCCAAGATGCCTCTACCCATACAACTCGATGCTCTCTTTTCTTTTTTTCCCTATTTTTCTCCCAACCAAAATCTATAACTAACTTCCTTTCCATGTGATTGTAAAAAGGTTTTATTTTCTTAAATATACAATTTTCTTCCCATGTGGTGTCTCTCAAGCTAGAGTTATTAAAATTTTTATGTGGGAAAAGGATCATTGCTATCTAAAGGAAATATTCTCCAAACTTTAAATTCAAAACTAAAACTTACAAACCAAGACCAAAGTAAATAACCAATGCAAACAAAAATTTGGAGGTGTCGATGCTCTTGAATCAGGCTCCCCCGGGAACAAAAAACCAAAATAATGAGCTCCTACTCATAAGGTCATCTTTGCTATGATAATATTTGGAGATCTCAACAACTAATAGGAAAGTGGTATTCTCCAAAGGATGATCCTTCCATTTAACCAAGTATTGGAAATATTACTTTCCTTGGGCCTTCTTCAACAACTGCTTCTCCAAGATGCATTCAATGTCGATTAGAGCCAGCTTGGTCACTTGTTGTTCCCATCTTGGAATTAGTTTTGTATTTGTTGTTCCATATTTTTCCTCACCTTTTTAGTGATAAAGATCAACCACATTGTGAGATACCCATATCAGAAGGAAGATATATCTCATAAGAATTGGCAAAAAACTTTCTAAGAATTTTGCAAGGACTTGTATTCACCTTTTGGAAATCTCTCCTTCCTGAGATGAGCCAAAATGAGATCACCAACTTGAAAATGTACTCCTATTCTCTTCTTATCACCATATTGCTTGTAATGTTAGTTTCTTCCCTCAATCTACAATTTGACCTCTTCATGAAGGTCATGAATACCTTTGGAAAAGTCCTCACCATTTGCACTTTTCTTGAAATTACCAAGATATTTAAGTTCAAATGCACCCCTTAGATGCATACCATAAAAAATGTATAATGGGCTCAAACCTATACTCCTATTTGGAGAATCATTAAATGTAAATTCATCTTGTGCTAAAGCCATATCCCAATTACCAGGTGTGTTTCCAACAAGACACCTCAACATATTACCCAAACTTATGTTGACTACTGTTTGACCATCCATTTTGGGATGATAAGCTGAGTTGAAACTGAGGGGGGTGCCCAACTTCTTCCAAAGCATTCTCTAAAAGTCACCCACAAATTTAGTGTCTCTATTAGATACTATACTCCTAGGTATACCATGCAACCTCCACCACTTCTTTGAAAAACAAGTCAATTATATTGGTTGCATCACTAATATTCATTCAAGGAATGACATGAACCATTTTTGAGAATCTATCCATAACTACAAAAATAGGATCATTGCCTCCATGAGTTTTAGGCAATCCTACAACAAAATCCATACTTACACAATCCCATGGTCTATGTGGCACATGTAGTAATTGGTATAAACTAGTGTTTTGACTATTGCCCTTTGCCTGTTGGAATATTCTACATCTCTCCACATACCTCTTTACATCCACCTACATTTGTGGCCAATAATAGTGTGTACTCAGTTGTAGGTAAGTTTTGTCTTGCCTAAAATTTCCTTCTAGGTTGCCACAATGCTTCTCCTTCAAGAGATTCTCTCTCGTTGACCCCATGGGAATGCACAACTGATTAACTTTGAACAAAAAGACCTCTTGAAACATAAAATTAGGTTATCGTCCTCTATCTATGCTGATAGGACTTTTACAAGCTTCATATGCATCTTTGAAATATAAATCAGTCACATACAACTCCTTCAAGCTCTCAAACCCAACATTGTTTGCTTGAATCTCCTATAGCAATAAAATTATTCTACTTAATTCATCAACAACTTTTTTTGCTTTCCCAATATTATGTTTCAACACAAAGTTAAAACTCTAAAGGTACTCCACCCACTTTGCATACCTTTGATTAAGCTTGTGTTGATTGTTTACAAATGGGAGTGTATGGTTATCTGTGTAAACAACAAACTCTTTGGGAAACAAGTAGTGCTTCCACTTCTTCAAAGATTGAACCAACATTTGCATAAAACTCAAGGCCATAAGCTGAATATTTCTTCTTAGCATCATTTAATTTTTCCCTGAAATAAGAAACTAGTTTTCCCTCTTCACTTAGGACGACCCCTATTGCTAAGCCACTAGCATCACATTCTACTTGAAAGACTCTATTAAAATCAGGTAACACAAGTATAGGTTGTTCAACCACTTTCTTTTTCAAAAGTCTAAATATTTTTTCAGCCTCTTGACTCCATTCAAATCACTGTTTATGCCCTTTATAGTGTCAAGTATAGGAGCAACTATGCTTTTGAAAGTTTTGATAAACTTTCTATAAAAAATAGCAATTCCATGAAAACTTTTTACCTCATAAACACTCCTAGATATTGGCCAATCAAAAATAGCCTTAACCTTCTCTTTGTCCATCTTCAATCCCTCTTTGGATACCACAAAATCCAAGTAGACTAATTTAGTCTTCATAAAGGTACACTTCTTGAGGTTGATCAACAATTTCTCCTCATGCAACCGTGTCATAACTAACCTTAAGTGCTCTAGGTGTTCTTCCTTAGACCTGCTAAAAACAAATATATCATCCAAATAAACTATCACAAACTTCCTCAAGAATGGTTTCAAGACTTCATTCATAGGCCTCATAAAAGTACTAGGTGCATTTGTAAGCCCAAAGGGAATAACCAACCATTCATAAAGGACATTATTGGTCTTATGCATTGTCTTCCATTCATCCCTAGGTTTGATCCTAATCTAATGGTATTCAATTTTCAAGCATATCTTTGAGAAATACATAGAACCACTCAAACAATCCATTATATCATCCATACTTGGAATAGGAAACCTGTATCTAATGGTAATCTTATTGATTTCTCTAGAGTCCGTACACATTCTCCAATCACTTTCTTTCTTGGGTACTATGATTGTTAGTACAACACAAGGGCTAAGACTCCTTTATCCATTCTTTTTCCAGTAACTCTTCAACCTGATTTCTAATCTCCTCATTCTCCTTGCAACCTTGTTTGGTAGGCTATCCCCTGGAACTAAATACATATGGTGACTAATTCTCCTAGTTGGAGGAAATTCATTAGGCAAATCAACTACCATAATATCCATATGCTCCTTCAATATGTCATGTATCTCATTCAGTAAGTCATTCAACTTAGTAGAGGTAAGAGCAACCTTAGGCTTGAGTACCAATGCATATCCCACTTTTTCTTTCTTCATATCATGCAAAAATTATTTTCCACTCACCAACATAACCTTGCTACTACTATCACTCTTATTATCCCCTTCTTCTCCTCTCAAAGGTAATAGTGTATGGTTTTGACCATCCTTCTGAAAAGTGTAGGTATTGTTTCTTCTATCATGTATGGCTCTCTTGTCAAATTTCCAAGGCATACCAAGAAGAACATGGAAAAATTCCATAGGCATAATGTCACACATAATAATGTCCTTATAACTACCTATCTAAAACTCTACTAAGGCCTGCTCATCTACCAATAACTGATGCCCATTTTGCAGCCAAGAAACTTGATATGGATTAGGATGTTTTATTCTGGTAAGACCTAGCTTTTTCACCATTTCAATTGACACAATATTATCCATACTATTGCTATCAATAATAAGTTTGTAGCACTTACCTTTAGCCTTGCAATTAGTCTTAAATAAGGCTCTTCTTTCCATAGATTCTTGAATCTCCTTTGGTGGCTTCAATAGTACTTGCTTGAACAACAAAGACTCTCCTATCTCAGGTTCTTATAAGTGATGAGTAGGTTATCCCACACTCTCTTGGTTTTCTTGCACAATTTGAACACTCCTTTTAGGCCTCGTGTGGTCTTCTTGTGTAAATTCAAAACACTCTCAAATTTTGTGACCAAACTTGTTAAACTTAAAACACTTGCCTGGAAAGCTTCTTCCTCTTCCTTGTTAACCTCCTCTTCCAAATGGTCTTCCTCCTCTGTTTTGAAAACCTCCTCTCTCTGGATTGGATTGTCCACTAGAAGTGCCTACTTCTTCACTTTGATGGAGTTGTTGTCCTCTATTAGAATGTTTCCCTCTCCCTCTGGCTCCTCTTCCTCTACCTATTCCTTGCTGATTTTTCTTTCTCATAAGATTCTCTTCTACTTTAATAGAAAATTGATATGATTCCTCAAGAGTCCTAGGTGGAAAAAGACTCAATTCATCTTACAAACTATATCTCAATCCTTTAAGCTACTTAGCTACCTTCTCCATACCTTCTTCACTATGCCCTGATCAAATCACAAGCTTGTAGAACTCCTTTGTATATTCTTTCACACTCATCTCTTTTTGCTTGAGGTTTTGTAATCTTTTGAATAGATTAGTTTGGTAGTCTCCAAGAAGGAGCTTAGCTTTCAGCTTGGCAACCATTCCATCCCAAGAAGTTATCTTCTCCTTGATTTTCTTTCTTCTTTTCAGTTAAACATAATCCCACCACATAGTAGTGTGGCCTTTGAGTTTTGTACATGTAAACGTGACTTGTTTCTCCTTTGCCACTTCTTCCTATTCAAAACACTTATCAAGATCATTGATCCAATCAATGAGTTCCTCTCCATTGAGGCTTCCTGAGAGGGTGGGAACCTCTATCTTGGGTTTGGCTCCAATCCCCATGACTACTCTCAGTAACTTTACTTCAACCTCATTAGGTTCTTCTTCTCCATTAACCACCTCTTCTTTGTCTTGCTGCTCTTCTTGATTGTCACTTATATCACCAAAAAGTAATCCTCTCCTTCGTGCCTATTCCATGGCATCCATTCTTACTGTGAGATTCTGTAATAATTCAAGAACCCCTTTATCCATGCCCCTTTTTGGCACCTTCTTTAGCACCTCCTCTTGGCATTCTTCTCGATGACATCTTGCCCAATTTTACCTTGCCCAATCTCTTGCTACGTTGATACCAAAAATTGATGACAAAGGTTAAAATCAAACTCCAATAATAGGTACAAGAAAATGGTGACCTTTCAAAGATTGACACAAGCCACCAGTTGTTGAGTAATTTAGTAAATGCAATGATTAGCACTAACTTTGAGCTGCAAATTCTCTTCATTCATTCAACTAATAAAAATTAAAGAGGAAAGATAGCCAGTTCAACACTTCCTTTCATAGTCGCACAACAAAAATGAATCACAGTAAGGAATTTAAAGAACAAAGACTATTCTTTGCAAAGAAAATTTAAAGCTTCCTCAAGCTCACACCAATCTGTCCATTATTCAAAGTGTCATTCAAACACCTGCAGCTATGACTACAATAACTATTCAAAGGAAAGATTAATACTACTTTTGTAACACAATATAAAGAAAAATGCATTCAAACTTTGTGGGGCGCAAAGTAGAGAGTTTTATTTTTTCACATATCTACTTTTGAACGCCACCTCTGATCATCATAAGTATCTATGCAAGTAACTGCTCAACTTTCTCATTCTTTGTTTTTCCACCATCGACTTCTTCTTCCTTACTTTTTGCCCCACGATGCCTCTACCCATACAACTCGATGCTCTCTTTTCTTTTTTCCCTGTTTTTGCTCCCAACCGAAATCTGTAACTAACTTCCTTCTTTTCGACGCGATTGTGAAAAGGTTTCATTTCTTACATATACAATTTTCTTCCCACGTGGTGTCTCTCAAGATAGAGTTATTCACATTTTTATGCTAGAAAAGGATCATCACTATCTAAAGGAATTCCACTCCAAACTTTAAATTCAAAACCAAAACTTGCAAACCAAGACCAAAGTAAATAACCAATACAAACCAAAATTGGAGGTGTCAATGCTCCTGCATCATTTAGCAAAAACATCATACTTGCAAGTTACCAATTATTGTTTGTCCTTATTATGTCAACTGAGATCCTATCTGATTTCCAAATTATGTCTATTCCACCAGATACGCCATGAACCACAGTGAAATGTCCGTTCCAACCCAAACAGTGTTTAAGAAAGGTGACGATGACATGGGGGTCCAAATTTATTTCAATCAATCAATTAGTTTTTAGTTGGTGCTTGATCATGCACCTCTTGTTAGGGGCATTAATGCCCCTAACGCTCCAGGTGAGGATCCTCATTGTACTTCAAGGGAGGGGGATCCTCCCTTGGATAGTAGATAGGTTTTGACTGATTTTTATTCTTCGTACATGGCATCCTCCTCCTGCCTCTCTTTATTGGTTTTTCTTCCCTTTTTTCTTTTTTTCGTTTGCTTTTGTCATTAAGGAGTTTTGATGTTGTTTGGCTTATACGTCTTGGATCAATCAAGTCAATTTTGTCCTTTGGGTCTTTTTCCTCAAATTAAGGTTCTTTCTCGATTTAGATGGGTCGACTCTACCTTTGGATAAGGTGTTTACAAGGAATTATCAAATCCTATGAATTTATATTAATTACCTTATGGAAATATTCAATTTCCTTTAAATTGATGCTTATAATTCAAATATAATAAGGTGAAATCATAATAGTGTGTCTCACTTTTAGGTCAAATGAAAAAATCATGGATACAAATCCACTACAAATATATTGGGATGGAAGCCCATTAGATTGAACCTAATCAACCTCTATGCTTTGTTATGTGATGCCCCATGACAAGGAAAGCTTCGATCTAAAGGGGTTTGATTTAACCCCTTTAGTAAACTATATATAAGATGAGGAGGTAATGTTTGAAATACATACAAGAGGTTGGATTGAATCCCCTAAGATCTAACCCCCTTACATCAAAGATATTTATGTGGTTCATATTGTAGCCTTTTCCCCTCCTATTAGCTTATTAAAATTTTAGAGAAAAAAGCATGCCATGTCACATCATGTACATTAGGGTCAAATGAAATAACTTAGAGAGATATTTTATGAGTGTTGTAAGAATTGGCTATGAAGGTAGCCACCCAAGATCTAGAGGCCTAATAGAAAGCACAAAAGAGAGAGAAGAACATGACAAGAATAAACTGTATTTAATGTCAATAATATAAGATAATGGTTCAAATGTACATAGGAGACCCCTTGGTTATATAGCCAAGGTGAGAACATACGAGGGCATAAGATTATGACAAGTGTCGTAATCTTATGACATGAGACAACAATGAAGAGTTATCACTCCACCTAAAGTGGAAAGGTGATAATGTGATAATCACCACAAAAGGTGGATCACCCACAAAAGGTGGAAGTGATGTGGTAATGACATGTCAAGTCCACCAAAAGTGGAAAATCTCCAACAACCTCCTCTGTGGTCCCTAAGTAAACTTAACTAAGGTGTAATCATGACCTAGGACAAAGTACAAGACATTTAATTACACCAACACCCCCCCTTAAGTGCAACTTAGGGAGAATGTACACAAAAGTAAACAATGCAAGATGGGTCCTGACTACTAGGCCATGTTAGGTACCCATGTACAAATGCAATGAAATCTCTCACAAGTGGAGTAAAGATAGAAAAACCCAATGGGAAAAAACTACCCCACAAAAGAGAGATGAGATACAAAAGCCTATGAACATGGCATGAGAAGGATAAAACCACATGTGAGGAAAAAGTCCCCCCCATAAGAAGAATGAAGATAGTCCATGCAACCCCCCTCAATGGAGAGTCACTGCTCAAATGTCACAATGTCAAGAGTCCCCAATTTGAACTGAAGAAGGAGAGAATATAGAACAATGTGAAAGCTGAAGTAGAGCGGACCAAAGATGATGATGAGTCCTCCAAATGTTGTTCCAAAAGAAATGCCAAACTGTGCAAAGCACTGATGGAAAGAATCTAGTACAATTGCAGAAGGTGCCACATAACTGGTGACTGAGCTGAATCTGTCAACTCAAGAGTAACTGCATAATCTGTCAATGAAGAACTGTAGAAGAATCCACACTGCAACATGAATAAGGTTCGAACCAAGAAGACAACTGCGTGAGCATCAACTGAATGCTCAATAATAGCATATTGGTACAATCCATGTCTCACTGGAGCCATGCACAATTTGTACAATCCAAGTCTCACTGGAGCCATGCACCAAGTTTCTGGATGTAGAACCAAACTTCTGAAGACAGATAGAGTGCTTCCAAATTAAGAAGGTCTATATGGTGATTAGTCCATCTCACCGAAATGCATGGGTAACCAGCCGCTGCATATGCTGAGTATATAGAAACTAACACTAGATACATAGATAAATCCAAAGAAGCATACAAAACATGACATAGTACACTGAAATAGAAGATTGTGGCACTTTATTTTAGTGCGATTACAACATTACAAAGAAGAGAACTACAATCAACATGATGCAAATCTGGAAATGCTGATGAAGAAGCCAACCAAAGGTGCCTCGAAACAGAAGACCGTGAAGAAAGCCCTCTAGGTGGATGTCTATAGGAGCAACTGACCCCCATTTGACTGCCGATTAGAGAAACAAATGGTCCAAGACAAGGCTCGATTGGAAGGCAAAATTATTTTCCCAGGTTTACATATGAGAGCATGGTTTGTTTTAAAAAAACTTAATTAAAAGCTTAGTTTAAAAACATTATTTATTCAAAAAACTTTATTATTAAAATAATAAAGAAAAATAATTTTTTTAATAAAATAAAACTTTTATTATTAATTTTTAATAATGTTTTTAATAAAACTTTTAATAAAGTTTTTCTTTAATATTAATATTTTTTTAATAATTAAAAAAACAAAAATCATGTTTTTTCTTTATTGATTTTTTAATAAAGTTTTTTTTAAAATTAAAAATATTAATTTTTCTTTATTAGATTTTTAATAATTAAAAAAATAAAATAAAAACAATGTATTTGTAAGAATTGGCTATGAAGGTAGCCACCCAAGATCTAGAGGCCTAATAGAAAGCACAAAGGAGAGAGAAGAATGCCAAGAATATAAGATAATGGTTCAAATGTACATAGGAGACCCCTTGGTTATATAGCCAAGGTGAGAACATACGAGGGCATAAGATTATGACAAGTGTCGTAATCTTATGACATGAGACAACAATGAAGAGTTATCACTCCACCTAAAGTGGAAAGGTGATAATGTGATAATCACCACAAAAGGTGGATCACCCACAAAAGGTGGAGAGATAATCACATGATGTGTCCACAAAAGGTGGAAGTGATGTGGTAATGACATGTCAAGTCCACCAAAAGTGGAAAATCTCCAACAACCTCCTATGTGGTCCCTAAGTAAACTTAACTAAGGTGTAATCATGACCTAGGACAAAGTACAAGACATTTAATTACACCAACAAGTGTGTATCCCTTATAATTAGCTTTTTGAAAATATAGTATATAATATATTTTTTATATTATATATAGATAATATTGATTTATTACAAATAATAAAGCTCTCAATTTGATATATTGGGGAAATAACAAATTATGTCAATTTATTTTTAAAAAAATACACTCTATATTCATTTCCTTGTTTTAATGGATATTTTTTTTATAACTAAACAAGAAGAAATATGTTAGTGTAAATTAGTTTTAAATTACTATTACTACTAATTACAAATTAATAATAAATAATTTTTTTAATTAAAAGTTGCCAAAAATATTCATGCACTAGATATTGGAATCAATGATCTATTTACAAGAAATTGTGGAATGATTTTATATGTAGTAAAAGTTGTGTATTACGATAAAATTTCACTCACTATACATAATAGAAATAATAAATTTATGTTGAAAACTTATAAAATAATATAAATATTTTTAAAAAATCATAAAAATTAAAAATCAAATTTATAGAGATTTTTTTTATAAATTATTAGCTTATATCGTCCTTAAATTCTTTATAATTTGTTTAGGGTGAGGCTTAGCTTTCTTTGTGTTTCCATATCACCTCTCTCTACTTATAAACTATGATATTATCTAGTTGAATACTTTGTTAAACTTTGTTACCCTTGTTCTAATGTACTTGTAGTAATATTAATCTCCTAAATGAATTATATGGATGAATCCTTAATTGAAAATATTATGTTGATTATGTGTCATTATTAATTTGAATGTTTTCACCTGATTTACTTTGTGATGTGAGACCACACACTATTTTAACCCTGGTCTCACTCCTTACATTTAATAATCTTGTTAATTCTAATTAATTGTGAAACTTACACGAGATTTTCTAATCTTTCAAATTTTGACTTTTACACTTCACATTCGTTGGTTTACACTACTAGACCTTAAAATGTGGTTATTTCACTTTGTAGATAAGGTTTGCTTACTAGATTAGAGTAACTAAATTAAATTAGGATAAAAGGATAAAAGTGACCTATCTTTAATAGGAGTTAATTTGGATATTGAAAACAAGATGGGATTATATTGATATTATTTTCTAATCAATTATCTAGATGTGGTTACATTATGGGTTGACTCTGCTTCATGTGAATGTATATTATTTTGTTAGTTACAAATTTCTTGCATACAATTATCCTAATATAAATTAAAAAATATGGTAGTATATTATTTTTAACTTCAACTTTCATATCATTGCTTAGTTGTAAATTTAAATTATATTATGATCTAATAAGATTTAAATAGATTGATGATATTATAAGATATGATGATTCAAAATACGTTTTTAAAATGAGCTTTCATTGTGAATAGTAAATTTATAACAAATTATATCAAATATGTGAATCAAATATAAATACCATCATTGAAATTTAATATTTATGCTAACTATTATGATGATTCATAAGTACGATATATTCACATACTTTAGTTATTATAATTGAATAGTAATCTAATTAGGATGCTTTGATTATATATTTTATGGATGCATTGATGTTTGTGATACAATTACTAATGGAAGAACATGAGATTCATTGAGACCCTAATCTTTATCTCACTTCACATTGTGAACCATGTGATTTTGACTATGTATCTCAATGAGACAAATGTCATAGCTTAGTATAAACTAAGACCTCTATTTTAATTTGATGATTTTTAAGCATAATTCCATGTGTTAAAAGTGAATTTAAGAGTACAAATTCAAATAAAAAATTGAAGATTATTTTTATGGGTCTAAGATATATATATATATATATATATATTTTTGTGTTGAAAGGTTATTTTTTATATTTTGAACCAAGTTTATGTGGGTAGGGTACTTGGAAAAAGGTGTAGTAAATATTTTAGGGTTGTGTGGTGTTCTTTAGGAGCTCTTGAAAAATTATTTATGAAGATGTGTGTGCTTCACTCAAGGTACACTTAGTGATCTTATGACCTTCCAAATGTGTTAAATGGGGAATTGAACCTTGTTATTTTAGGAAGGTCATATGAACTCACATAAGTAGCCTTGTCTATTCGATGTGATCTAATTTTTATTTATTTATGGGTTAGACAAGTGTCACATATCTTTATCTTATTGGATAGATAGGAATCTCAAGACATTTCCATATAAGCCTTGCTTTTGGCCTTTATGAGGGATTTCCCCCCTTTTTCTAGAGATAACATTTTTATTGAGATTGGAGAAGAGTGATACTTTTTTTCTTTGTTTTTGAAATATTTTTTGAGCTTTCTCAAATGATCTTAGTTTAAGGATAATGTTGAGAGAGTGGATGAAAGGGTTTGAGTGGAAGAGCCCTCAACATGCTCCTTGCTTACCTTGAGATATAAGCTCCTTTCTTTCATGGTGTTTATTTATTGAATATTATGTTGTGTTTGACCTTGGTTAGAATTGTAGGCTAAGTTTAAATCATATTTCCTACCATTATGGTTGGAAAATGTCTCCTTTATGTGAAAATGAGTTAGAATTCTTTTATCTTGTGTTGAGTTATTTTTCTCTTTTGAATTTGGGTTAGTCATGTGATTGTAATGAATGCAAGTGCTTGCCTAGTCCCAGTTGATTTTCCTATCTCAGGGGATGGTTAGAATCTTATATGACTTAATGATGCCATATTGGTTGGGTGAAGAGGTTTCTACTCTCTTTGGTGTGTTCTTTATTGGAGCTTTAAAAGAGTTTGTTGAAATATAAAAATTCTATAAAATAATTTAAAATGATCATGAAATTTGCATAAACTTATTATTTTTAATTGTATTAAAAAAATAAAGAAATATATCAATAATTTTATTAAATAATTTTTTCTAAAAAACTTCAAACATTTACTTAAATATTAGTCAATTTAATACACACACATTTGAATGCTTGAACATTTTGAAATTAAATTAGTAATAAGAGGATAAATGAATTTATATCGATCTAATTTTTTGTGTATTTCCTTAAAAGTGAACCTATTTTTTAAAATTGTTAAAATTGATAATATTTATTAGTTAGAAGAAATTTATATAGACATTAATGCAAACAACTCATATTTATACATAAGATGAACATTATTGGATGTATACTATAGTGCATATATTCAATTTGTTATAAATTTTCAAATTTAATGTAAACACATATATCTATGAAATATATGTATTTAAATAATCAATTATTTCGCACATTAATATGATATATACATCATTGAATAAGATTTAAAAAGAATTTATTTCAAAAAATGATCATTCATGCATATAACAAACAAGGATACAAATATATGTATGTGTATATATAAATTATTATTACAATATAATTATGTATATATAATTTTTTAAAAAAATTTTATTATAAACTATCTTGAATATATTTCTCTAAAAAATATCGATATATTAGTCTTGATTTTTTTCTAAATAATTTAGGTTAAGCACTTAGGAGTCAAAAAAATGGCATTGACTATTGGATTCTTGTAACATTGAATTTACCACATCTATCTAAGATTACAATTAATGTCTAATTCTATCTACTGCAAAGCCATAAAAATATACAGTGAAAACCACTAATACAAATATTTCCATATTTGTTTTACCATCAAAACCCATAATTTCTCACCTGATAAATGTTGCTAACTATTTTTAACATAGAAGTGCTAGGTCATCCTACAATCTTCTTTGCTATTTTAGTTGGAGAATCCTTCTTCTTTCTTTCCACTATAATCCATAATTTTTTTTGATCCATAAGAAGGGGTTAAATATTTTTCTACTAAGGGATGACTTGAAGAGTCGTCATCTAAATGAGGCATCAAGCTTGCTAGAGCATATTACACTTCCTTGTTTGTTGGAAACACATCACCGAAATTCCTTCAAGGAGACACATTACCCATGACAAGAGGCAAGTATTGGCTTGAAAAGATAAATTCTTGGAAGAATAAGAAGATTCTATAGAGGTATAGTCTCCAAAATATATAAAGGAGGAAAAATCATCATAAGCCTCACTACAAGCATCCTCCCTGCCATCAATCACCTAATGATGATGTTCAATCCTGACCCACCAAGTGGTCTACCATTTTTGAGGGGCCAAATGAAATAAAAATAATTGACAATTACATTACTAGTATCAAAACATGATCTACATTTGAAGGCTATACCTTTCTAATCTATCCATTGTTTCCATGTCTTATCTCCCACTTTAAGATAAATTTCTTCTAGCATTTTTTTTGTGAAGTAAATCCCAACCAAAATTTTAGTGAAGTTAAAATGTGTAAACATCTACTTAAATGTTGGAATAAATTATTTTTTCCCCAAAATATTCCCAATAGATGAGAGGCAATACTTATACCAAAATTGTAGGGGTGGATTTGGAAGCCTAATCCAATCAGAGAATTCAAACAAGGTAAGTAGGTAGAGTGTTGAAATTTGGGAGCTAGGGACCTCCCTTATGCAAATAATCCTTATTTTTAGGAGTTTTACATGCTACCAAAAATAACCTCTTTGTGTGAAGACAAATAGCAAAACCATCATTCATTGGGGTATACCAGTGTTGGGACAATCAATCATGAAGTTTAACCAAACTAGGCTTAAAAATATAAAATTTTCAAATCAAAGAAACATTATGTAGACAAATTTCCTTCTTGGCCACCTCAACCCCAAAATACACTACTAGAGCATCTTCTATGATGAACTCATTGTGATCCATAGTTGCCAAATCTTGTGAAACTTCCTTCCTTAGGTAAAGAGATTGTTCCAAATATGCATGTTTGTCATTCTTTGATGCACATTAGAGGTCAACCTTCATTTCACCCACACGTTATAATTTGACAAAGTTTGTTGGAATCTCCTCATATAATGTAGAATGGTCATGTATGGTATAAGGGTACAAACATAAGGGGTGGGTGGAGAGTGTTAATGGATATAAGGTTAAGAGAGCCAAATCATTATAGAAAACATGTATGTCATCTTGGCTAAGTCATTTCACTGTGATCTTTCCCATGCTATGATAGATCTATAAGTTTGTAGGGACTTGTAATGCCAATGATTTTAAAATATAAATGGAAACAAACAAGCATGTACAAGTTCCTACTCAAACCAATACAAAACCTCAGATAGAGCTCAAACAAGTGAATTCAACAAAGCATGACATGAACAATCAAAGCAAATGTTACCATAGAATCTATTCTTGAATGATTTTCTCCAATGATAATTGATATGTGGATGCTCATTTGTTTAAATATTGCCAGATTTGACAACATTTACTTAGCTCAAAGTTGATATCCATTTTCCAAATGAGTGAGAATGTGCTTCCATTTATAGAATTTTGGAAGAGATAATGGATGGTTGATATTTGATGGTGAGATCAATAGTGGAGGATTCTTGAGAGGATTTTTCTAGGATCAAGGAGAGAATATAGGGTTGAGATGGAGGTTGTTTGAATGCGAAGGGATAGGATGGACTTACTAAATTTGGCAAGGGGTTGTAACCATGAGGGATATAAGGGACATGTGCATCTAGGAGGTCTATATTCTGGGGTTTGGTGGAGAGAATATTGGAACCACAAGGACAAGTTTTCTTAGGTGTCCTTTATTATTGGGGTAGGTTAAGGGAATATAGGCACAATTAAATAATAATATTTAATTATTTTAGCAATGTGTGAGGTATAAAATAGAGGCAAAATGACATTTATTTATTTATTATGAAGTGAGAAGGAAAAAAGAGATCAATTAAATAATAAGATTATTTAACTAGGTGAGGGAGTATTAGGTGAAGGGGACTTGTCTAGGTAATGCATTTGGTCGATTAGAACTAGGTACACTAGGGAAACATTTAGGTGTCTACATGGCCCGTGTGTTGATCAAAACTAAAAGAAAATGACAAATTTGACCCTAGAACACTAATGCAAGGATCCCCAAAAGTGACATCCTAAGCAACTATTAATGCATGACATCTCAAGCTATTTACAAATGACCCTAGAATGATCACAAAAGATTGTTGAATGATTACATTCCTTGATAGAGATCTATTCTTTCCTAAACAAAATATCGATTTTGACATTATCCTGCACAAAAAAATTTGAAAGAATTAGACATATTCAAGAACATCTTGAATTATTTTATTTATTTAATTATTATTTAATTATACTTTAGAATTAAATAATTATTTACTTTAATTTAATTGTTTAGTTTATTTTTATTTTTATTAGATCTTTTTTTAATAGAGTTTTTAAAATAATATTGTAATTATTATTTGAATAGTTTTGATTAAGATAAAGATGGGAAGGGTCCATGCCTACTACAAATCAACCATAAAGGTAAACAAAAAAAAATCTCACCAGTGGTGAGATAGGGAAAAACAACAAGGAGAACAACAAGACCAACAAGGCTTTTGGTGGGAGCGGAGAATCGGAAACAAGTTTAGGAAGGACCCAAAACCAACAACATATAGTCAAGGGGATTTAAACCCAAACTTCAACAATGGTCTCAAAGAAGGGGCATGGTGGGATTGAAGACACCAATTAGTAATCGGATTGACGAGCTTCCAATCACATCAACACAATTTATCTTTATATTATTTAAATGGTTATTACTAATTATCAAGAAGTATTTCTGTTGCAAACAAATTATGTGTGTGTGTGTGTTTTTTCTTTGCTATGTGAAAACCCCTATTGTTAATTTTTAACAAGATGGCTAGAGTGGCATTGTTTTGTTACAAATAGCAGAATAATAGGAATTATGTAATATGTACCAATATTTTTTGGTAGATATTTTCTAGATAAGAAAATGTGTGAATTGATGAGGAAGTATTAACGTGTGTTGTGAATTGTAAACATGGAGTAAAAGTGTATTTCTGCCATTGAGTTAGTTACTCTTATCTCTTACCAACTTTCTTGCATGTTTCAATTATTATTGTTGTTCTAGGGAAGAGGGATTGATGGTGGTGCCAGCTATGTTACATGACCCCTCCATGTCACTCGAAGACACATCAATGAAATACAATTATTGATGAGTAGGAAATTTGTGGGCATGAATCATATTTGAGGCATTTTGTGGTATGGACCAACAATGGACAGGTATGTGGGGCTTATGTATTCATTGCCACACCAATACACAACAATGAATTCATATTTACTATATATTTACTTCATCATTCTCCTCTATCAATGGATTCATTGCAGCTAAGTTAGAGTCACATTGTAGTTAGTTTGGGATGCTTTCCATCCTCTACATCGCCATTATTGGAGAACCCCATGGAATGTGTATAGTGGGATGTTTCATGGAGCACTTCCGATCTAGTGTTGGTGAGGTTGGCAGCCACATATTCTTCATCATTTCTTCAACTTGTTATATTTTTAAATATATTCATCACAAAAGGAAAATAACTTTCGATGGCCGTGGAAATTTTTTTAATGCAAACAAAGGTGAGGTTGATAAGTAGGAGGTATTGTAATGGGTCAATGAGTTTGACTAAAAAAATTATATGGTTGAATCTTGATAGTAATAACACAAAGGTGAGGTTGTCACCCAAGCTCACCAATGCAGTGATACTGTAATATTTTCTACTTTCCTATCTAATTTAATTGGTTTCAATATGAACTAATTTTTTAAAGGTTCTATTTTTTTAATTTTTGATAAACCCATTTCGAAATCCATTGAAATAAATAATATATATGCATGTGTATATATGCATATATACATATATGTGTGTGTTTTATGTGTGTGCATATATTACATATATACATATACATACATACATACATACATACATACATACATACATACATACATACATACATACATACATATATTAGTTAAGGGTTTTATAGAAATCAGTAATTGAATTTCAACGATAAAATGAAATATTTGAAAAAGGGTTATAAATACTTCTATTATAATGGTGTTTCAAGTTATATATAACCCTAAGCATGTATATATATCAGTTAATATTTTAACAATAATTATAATCTTTCCCTAATGATTAAATAATGCTCAATTATTTAATTATTATCTAATTCATATTCCACTATTAATTAAATGAATTTATGTTATTTAATTAATTTACTTTATCATTAATCTCTCTGATTAATATACCTTAATGTTTATTCTATTTTGATTAATTAATTAAATTTTATTTATTTAATTACGTTTTTAATTATCTTATTCTTTTAATTTAATTAAATAATTATTATTAGTTATTTGTTAACATTAACCGAACTCTTCTCCAATCTTTATTGAAAAATACATCATAGGAGGGCTCTGCAAGTGGAATGTTCCTGAAGCACTTCGTGACAGGGTTTCACACATGCATGTGGGGTAGGCTCGGTCCTCCTCCACACAAGTGTTCCCCTTGGTGTAATGGGTCTCTTTGGTTTTGCTTTTCCCTCATATGCTTGTGCGAGTTCTAGTGTGTAACATTTTTTCATTTTCCATTGCTCATGTGAGGTTGCAGTGGGGTGTTTGATTAATCATGGAGGGGGATATTGACCCGTGATGGTGTGGTTAAAAATGCAAGCGGTGAAATGGAAGGAATCCCTCGACCCTATTGAAAATGAAGGTAATATTGTAGCTTAAAACTTGTAAACCTATGTGACTATAGGTTTAATTAAGTGTTATTTATCACAATTAATTGTGTATGATCATTTGTTTAGATCAATTTTACCAATTGTAGTAGACAAAATATTGTAGAAGAATGAGACAAGAAGATAGAAGTGACACAACATATACGTGGAGAAACCCTTTGGGGAAAAAACTCCACCAGAATCAATAGTGCTTGTATTATTTAACCTTAGAACAAGATTACAATAATTATTTATCAATCCTTGCTCGAGATGATTCTTTTTCCTTCAAAAATTATTCTTCACAACCTACAATAAACTCTCATGTGTCCAAGCATGAATCCACACATCCTATGCCATGCTTCACTAAAGTACTCTCATCTAACTCTCTTCAACTTGCTGCAATAAATAGACAATTGTGAACATTGTAAAACTCCAAAGAGTTGAGAATTACAAGAGGATAAAGCTCCTCACAAATATCTATGCCATTCTTGTGCAAGTAGAGTTCTTCCATGAAAAACAATGTCAAACCAAGTCCATTAGTTTGGGCATCCCAAATTGAAGTCTAAACTCAACGTTGATTACAAAGATATCTTGTAAGCTTCTCCTCAAAGTTGGCACCTAAGAATGGGCCCCACTTGATTGAGCCTTGTAAATATCTTCTCATGCAAAGGTGTTAACTCCAAGATCTCAACTTGGGCGCCCAAGGTGGGTCCAAGTCAATCTCTGTTAACGAAAACATATCTCTCCATCAATTCATGCAAACATGATGCATGATTGATCATCCCCACTTAACTGAATGTAGCCATCTATTATCTGTCATGCAACTCAAGTCATTAGCATGCAACTCAAGTCAACTAACATGCAACTCAAACTAACTACATGTAACTGAAGATAACTGAACTGAACTAATACTAAATTTAATTGAACTGAACTAAACTGAACTGAACTCCACTCATGTAAATAACAATTCCTAACTTCTAGGATCTTTACATGCATTACTGAAGTGTTATCTTTCTCCAAAAAAATTAATGAAATCAAGTTGTGTTCCACCTTCCATGTGGGCACCCCATGTGCTCCTATTTTGTAGGATCTCTTCTTGGGCATCCCCACATGTTCCCATAATTTAGGAATAATTACAAATGCCAATTTACATGTTCATTTCATTCAAATTTAATCTCTTTCTAATCCTAGTGTTGGGGTACACTTTCCAAGGATTTAGGAGATACTTGAAATATGTTTAGGATTGCAATTAAATGGAATCCTATTCCCAACATTAATATGTTTGGAGACATTGTTGCAGGCGAGAAGGTGGTGTTTCTGGTGGGAGCCAAGTTCATGGTTTATTTGTGCAAAGATGTCAAAGATGGGGGATGCAAAGGAGGAGGTAAGTGCCCCCTTGCTTCCTCAAAAATGGATATCATGATTCCTAATAATGAATTAAACAAGGATTTATGTGATCAAGGTACCAAATTAAAAGAGGTGGCTATTTTTTGGTAGTCATGGACATAACAAAGTATTGGAAAGAAAATTCATGGATGATTGGTTAGCTAGTGTATGGGGAAAAAGAATAGGAATACATTTTCATATTGTAGAATGATTCAAAAGGTATTGTTTGTCATTTTTCTAAAAACCCATGAAATGCAAGAATATGTAATAAGTAAACAATTTTGGACCATAGGGAATAATATATTTAGGGCACTAGCATGTCATTGGAGGTGGTAAATGAAGAAATATTTGCTCTATCAAGCCCTAGGTGGGTGGTGCTAAAAAATGTCCCACCCCATGTCTAGAACTTTTTTTTGTTGATATTCCAGCCATATGGGAGGGTTCTACAAATGGATAACACCAAATATGCACTACCTCATGCAAATGCAAGGGCACTTTTCTCATTGTTTCTCGAAGTGGATATTCTGTATTTTATTTTTTTGAAACTTGATAGTGGAGATGTGAAATGCGCCATTGAGGTGCTCAAGGGCTTAAATGCATGTTACCTCTATAGAAGAGAGGGACATGTAAGAAGAAACTGCCCCATAATAACAAAGAAAAACATTGTTAATAACAAGAAGAGTCTGCACCCATGGGTAAATTTAACAACCCTAATGTGGCGGGCTCTCAAGGAGATTTAAATAACTATATTCTGGGCTCTAGCACATAATTAAGAAATATGGAACAACAAAATAATGGAATCTTTGAAGAAACTATAAAATACAATTTTGTCTTTGAAACCCTAAATGAATCTATGTAAGAAAGCATTCCACATGATGTTGTAGGAGGGGATGCCCCAAAAGAATCTAAAGAGGCTTAAATCTATAATGAAGCTATGAACAATGAGAATCTAGGTGAGGTGGTAGGCATGAAAACTAGTGAGATTGATAACATATCGAGAAGTCAAGGGTTAAACGAGGGGTCAAGGATTAATCCCCAACCCATTAATGAGATAGATTTGGCCACCAACAAGGTGGAAAATAATGAAAACTGGTAGAATGTCAGAACACCTATATAGAAGGAACAACAAATGTAGGAAGCTAATGTTGGTAATGAAGACCAAATGAATAAAACTAGCCTCCATGAAGAGGCCAAACATAAACATATCTCCTTTGATGGAAGGAGGGAAAAAAATTATGCTCAACAATTGGTAATGGAATGATTAAAGAACTTAGGAAAAAATGAGAAAATAAGTGTGAAAGAGCCCACAAAAAAGATGTATCTCATAAAAAAATTAAATTCACTAAAGTGGTGGATGATAAGAATGATGAACACTCATGTAATGAGTTGGTGAATACAAATATTGATACAAGAAAATGATTATCCTCCATAGCCTATGTGAAACAAATGGTGTGTGCAATTGAAAATAATATACAACCTACCACTATCCAATAGGATACCACCGATAGACTGGTTTCTAGATAGATAGTGGAAGGGGAAGGAAAGTGGGATTCTAGTGGTCCTATCATTAATTGCAACCAATACACCAATGATATCTTTATGGATAATGTTTTGTTAAATGTTTCTTCGAATGAAATAAGTAACCAAGAAATAAATACCAAACAAACTGGAACACCAACCAAAGGCTTGGGGGATCATGGAAGCATTGAGGAGGACCAAATTGCCCCACTAAAATAACTGGTGCCAAATAATCCATGTCCTCGGAAGGGATTTGTGTCTTTAGGGGATAGTGAAGTATCAATTTCTAAGGGGATCTTGGAGGAGGGAGAGGGATCAAAAGCTGGGAAGCTCTAAAGGACTATAAGATCATCAAGAAAAGGTAAGGAATACATTATCCTAATAGGGAGGGGGAGCCTTAAACTCGTGACAAGAAACAAAAGAAAAAAAACTAGCATTATGGTTGTAAGTCCTACTACAAAAAGGATGGAACCTGATTCAAGGATGCCTAAATGTTTTGAGAAATTTAGGACTGAAAATAATTCCATTATTAACTTTGTTCCAAATGAATCTTAATTATGCATCATTAAATGTAAGGAGATTGGAATCCCCAGATAGAAAGAAAATTGTAAGAAGATTCCTAAACAAGCTCATAAGTAAGGATGTGGTGTTTTACCAAGAGATTAAAGCAACAAGGTTTGCATTAGAAACCAATATGAATTTCATTTGGAGAGAGGCAACACATTTTGTTACCCAACATGAGAAGGGTAGAGGGGGTGCATCTATACTCATATCCAAAGAATGGAGTCAATTTATCTCTGGTTTTGGGGTCTCCCCCTACAACAGGGTTGTCTGGGTAACCTTAAAAAAGGATGATGTATTAATTGGTATATGCTCTATATATGCCCCAAATTCAAATAAGGAGAGAATCCAACTTTGGAAATGGATCAGTGAACTAGAGTGTATACCTTGGATATTTGGTGGGGACTTTAACATGATTGAGATCCCATAAAATAAATGTGGTGGGATTGACATGGATAGAAAGGGAATGAGAAATATTTTTTGATGAAGATGAAATCTAAATTGAATCTAGCTGATCCCATTGAAGGTCAAAAAAATGATTTTCCTAGTATATGGTACACATGGTGCAACGCTCAAAGGGGTAAAAAAATAATCTATTTTTGCCTAGACAGTTTCTACTTAAATAAGGAGCAATTTATAATAGGATCTCTTAGAGATGGTTGCAAGATTGAAGTCCATACTTATAACCTTTTTGATCACCATCCCATCAAAATCAAGATCCATCTATCTAAAAAGAGATCTTGGGGGTGAAATGAAGAAGTGGGGTGGTTTCCTCCTAAACAAAAAATTTCTCAAAGATGGGGATTATGTGGATGCGGTGAAAGCCCTCAAAAATAACAATTGTTGGATGTATAAAGGACTAAGTTGAATTGAAAGGTGGAACTTGAACAATAAGGGGTGGAAAGTCCTATTTCAAACCATTGGTAAGAAAAGAGCCATGGATAGGAGGAAAGAAGAGGGTCTCCTCCAAGAGGGGCTTCTCCAGGTCGAAGCTAACTTACAAGAAGACCCCAAAAATGAAGAACTGGGGAGTAAGCTCATGCTAGTAAAAAATTCCTTGAGAAAGCTACAAAACAAAAAAATTCAAGGCCTAAGGATAAGGTCTAAGCTTAATTGGCTAGAAAATGGTGACAAAGGATCCATGTTATTCTTTAGGTTCTTGAACGAAAAGAATGTTAAAGAACAAAATGAGTAAGTTTAGTTTGAAGAGGTGGCCTTCACCAAGACATATTATATTAAAGGTCACTTCTTCAACTTTTACAAAAGCTTGTTCACTTTATCAAGAAACATGATAGGCTACTCTAATGCTAGAAATCTACTTACGAAAATCATTCAAAGGAAGATAGGAGGGAAAGAGGCAGAAGAACTATGTAAAGAAGTTTCTAAGGAAGAAATCAAGAAAGCAATACTATCTTTGCAAAATGATAAAATCCTCAAGGCAAATGGCTACCCAGAAAAAAATTACAAGGCCTTTATAGACTTGATAGTAGATGATCTCTTCCTTGTGTATAAGGAGGCCCTAGAAACTAGTTCCTTGGGAAGGGACATCAATAGAGGCATCATAAAACTACTCCCAAAAGAAGGTGACAAAACACTGATAAAAAAATGAAGGCCAATCACCTTGCTTAATGTTTCCTATAAAATCCTAGCTAAAGTATTGGCTAAGAGATTGGTGAAAATTTTACCAAAGCTTATCAATAGTTCTCAAATTGGGTTCATCAAAGGAAAAAATATGATAACCAGTTGGGAAGCAATAGAATGGGAAAGGAATTCTAAACAAGATGTAGCAATGCTACTCTTGGATTTTGAGAAGGCATATGATAGGGTGGAATGGGCATATATCAAGTTATCTCTTGAAGCCTTTGGATTTCTTGAATCTTTCTGTAATATGATTGTTACACTTTTCAAGGATGCAGTGGCATAGGTTGATGTCAATGGTTCCATTATAAAGGAATTTAGTCTTGAAAGATCAATTAGGCAAGGTTATCCTTTGGCATCTACCTTATTTATCATTGTATTAGATGCCTTACACTACCTCCTTAGGGTCAATGACACTACCTTGAATGAGAAAGGATTAAATCTTCTAGATAACAATGAGCTTATCAACATTCAATTTGAAGAGACAAATATTTCTAATCTAATGGAAAAACTAAACCTATTTTGTGCTACTTCAAGAGCAAGTGTGTCTCTTGCAAAGTCCATCATGTTAGGATGGCATGAAAATCCCCTAGATTGGTTAAGAAAATTTGATGTGCAATGGGGAGGACCTCAAAAGTAGGTCATGTACTTGGGGATCCCCTTTGCTATTGATCCCAACCTGAAAGAGATGTGGTTATGGATTAAAGGTAAAATTGAAAAGAAGATTGGTAAATGGAACAAACAATTCTTTTCATTGGCAAGAAGGATGTATGCTAGAAAATTCTATCCTCGTACAGCCTATACTTTGCATCTATTTGGTTTTTTAGTAGTTACCAAGTGGATGAAATTCAAAAAAAAATTAGAGCATTTTTGTGGTCAGATGGGAAGGGTAAAAGGAAGAAACAAGCAATCAAATGGAGTTGGTGTTATTTGAGGAAAGCATATGGGGGGCTTGGAACGAAAGATATAGAACTTCATGAACTTACCTTAGCCTCAAAATGGATCTTTAAAGCCCTAGAAGGGAATGAACCCTAGGAAGTCTTGGTTAGGAACAACATAAAAAATGCCTATCCTTATATAGGAGAAAATTTGCACCCCTTACACAAATTCCCCTTTTACACTTCCTCACCTTAGAAAACCAAATTTGAAGGAAAAAATCTACATCAGCCCATTGCCTTCATTCCACTTGGCATTCATTTTTTGTGTCAATAGAACAATAGCTATTAGGGATGCCCACATTGCACAAACATCATTCTTGACAGATTCTTGCATCTGAAGCTGGCAGAGGAATTACACTTCCCATTGGGGTAAGTTTGTAACTCCCCTCTTCGACCAACTGACCCGAATATGGCCATTTTTCTCATCCCACCTTAAAAAAAACTCTTCCTTCATGCATTTCATCCTCTAATCATTCAACTAATCTTCTTCAAAAGCTCTAGCAATCTCTCTACACAATATTCTAAGAATTCTCAAGCATTCTCTTAGCATCCATCACTCTCAAGCAACACTTTGGCATTCCATAGCAGTAGCAACAACACTCCATCAACTCTGTAGAACAAGTATGGAAAAACACCATTGTAACAGGGGTTTGAGTCCTCTCTTTTTCTCCTCCATTAGCTAGTGAGCTCTTGGTGGAGGTGGTAAGCATTTTCAATCCTCTCCTCTACGATTTGGTTGAGTATTACATTATTGTTTTGTAGTGTTTATTGTGTTCTTTTCTTTCATTCTTCCTTTATCATACTTTTCTCCATTGTTGCTATCTTGGTTGTCCGTGGAGTTCGAAGCACCAAAATGGGGGTCTGACTAAGGTAGGGCCCTAATCATCCCCCCCAAAATTTTCTTCTTTCTTGTGTGTAGGTAGACGTGTATTTGGAGCTAGCTAGCGAATATGCTCTTTTAAACCATTAGCTAGGCTTTGAGCTCATTTTCTAGCAATTCCCACTATACTTTCAGTTCTCTGGTCGTATGGATGCCAGCACACCCAAGAGATGCCAGTGTGCCATGTTGTCATCCCAAAACTGTTCTTTCATCCTTGGACATAGAGCTACTTGAGGCATAGTGTTGAACACGAAAATTGGCTCACCTAGCCCCATTTTGAGTTTCAGGTCTACAAAGTGATTGAAGGACCTTATAGTCCTCATCATTCTCATCCCTCATTTCAACACACCCCTTTAGAGTGAGGTAAGTTAGGGTAGCCTTCCGCTCTTGGATATTCATGACCTAGGGCCTTGAACGTGCTTGGTCCCCCTCTCTTACATTTTTTGGTGAACCTGACATGAAACAACATCTGCTCATTTGTTGGTGTTGAGGCTTTTCCCTTATACCTTGTGATCGTTGTGCCCCTGAGTGTTGTGAAGATTTATGAGCATCACAACCCAATCCACAACATCCGGGTATATTTTCAAAAGAAGTATACGACACCTTCCAATGGAGAGGATGAAGGTCACTACTAGTTTCTCTACAAGCCTTTTTGCTGGATCGGCCGTTGGTCTCACCGCATAGGAGTAGTTGTCAAGGGGTGAGGTAGGATTTTCTTATGAGACTGACCATGTCCCCACTCCTCCTACATCTCCCATTCCATCAACGATCAACAAGCATGAGGCTATTCAAATTCCTTCAGAATATGTCTCCGCTCTTAGCAAAGGGTTGGGTGACTTTGAACATCACTTGGAAAGAGACCCAAAGTTGGCTAGGTCCACTCGAGTTATTAGCAAACTAAAGTATATGGTGGTAAAAGAACGAATAGGAATAGAACTCTTGGATAGTCTCTCTAGTCTGACTGATGCATGTGCTTCTCCAAACAATCTTAACATTATGCAAAGGGCCACTTTTGAAGACCATGACAGATAGCTAGGAATGTCGATGCCTCCTACATTTGTGTACATGGCCAATTTTGTACCCTCGATCAACATCCCCTCTACCTCTAAGGGATACAAAACTATCAAAGTGAACAAGATCCCATTGGGTTTTAGCTTCACCCTTCCTCTCACCTCTAGTGGTGGGGGATTTGGTAGTGGCGGTGGCTTCGGTGGCAGGGGTGGTGTTGGTGGAAGTGGTTCCAGTGGAGGTCATGGTGTTGGCTCCAGCAGAGGCCCTACTGGTGGCGGTGGATTTGGTAGTGGCTCCAGTGATGGCCACACCAGTGGTTCTGGTGGTGGCTCTAGTGGTGGTTCTCGAGGAGGTTCCTCTAGCCCTATATCTTCTAATGACCCTATTCTGAACACTCTTCTTGAGAATATGGGAAAGATGTAGAGCTAGTTGGCAAGTATCTCCCAATCCTCTGCCCAACCTATCTTCCAACCCTTCTTCTGACATAGCCTGTTGTCAATCACAATTTTGAACACTCCCTTCCCTCAAGGAATGGGGATTCCTAAATTTAAAAAATATGGTGGCAAAGGGGATCCAAAAACACGTGTCCACCTTTAACGCCTTGTGCATAGATTTCTTCCATCACGACACGTTGATGGGAAACCTATTCCCTTGATCCCTCAAGGATACAACACTCGAGTGGTACTATTCCTTTCTTGATAATTCCATTTTCTCATTTGACCAACTTGTAAACCAATTTGTATGACAATTCCAAGCTAAAATTCGGCCGAATATGACCTTTTCGGATCTCGCCGATGCAAACAAGGTGATAATGAAAAGGTTACTGAATTCATCACACAATATCAAGTGCTCTTCTCACAAATATCGTATCCATTTCTTGATTTAGACATGCAAAAGGTATTCATAAGTAATTTGCAAAGGCCTTGGAGGAGAAGTTTTCCCTCATGAAATACCCTTCTTTCGCACATTTGTGTGCAACCTTATGAGAGTATCAATAGATGGTAGTTCAGTTTGGGGGACCCTCTTCATGCTCCTATTTTGAAGGAAAGTCCATTGTATCGATTTCTAGGAAAGGAAAGATTGTTGTGAATGTAGTAGCCACTGTGGATGACAACGACCTCAAACGCAACCAAAAATTCACAAAGTTAGCAGAATCTTATTCTTCCATCTTGCAAAAGTTAGTGAGGGATAGGATTGTAACCTTTCCAAAGCCTAAACCTCTTAAAGAGCCTTACCCTAGTTGGTATGATGAAAGTACCTATTGTTAGTACCATTGAGTTAACGAACATGATACCAAACACTGTATGCACCTGTGTCATGAGATACATGACTACATCAAGGATAATACTCTTCGTCTCATTGGAAGCAAACAAAATATGAAGAAATTTGTGATGAAAGTGAATAGTGAATTGTAGATATACACAAAACCATTTTTGTCACATTCTACTAACATGATTGTCGATCCCACCGATTCTATCACTCAGCCCGAGGCCTATGTTAACACAGTCATGGTTACTTCTACCGCACAACCCATGCCCGTATCTCCAGATGTGACATTCACTTCGTAGGAATTTCCCTTGAATAACAGACCCTCTCCCCTCTACATTCCCACTCACCTCAATGGCAACATTGTGACATGAGTCTTAGTAGACCCCATGAGTCGAGTGAATGTTATTACAAAAGAGACATTATGACTTAACTCACTACATAGAAAAGAGTATGAAGAAACAAAATCCACCATCTGTACACACGATGGCATTTTTCTAAAGCCATATGGCTCGATAAATTTTTCTTTCCTAGTTGGACCTAGGGATGTTGACATGGTTTTCGATGTCATCCCAGAGTTGGACCTATTCAGGATGAAGCTAGGCATACCTTGGCTAGCTTCCATGAATGGAATTTCCTCTATTATTCATAAATTTCTAAAGTTCTCCCATCAAGGTTTCGTGCATGTAGTGCATGAAACTGGATTCCAACCTTTGGTGTCCCATGGGTGATATTCATTAGACCTTTTTTGGCTTGCCTCGGTTGGTCCGCTTCCTCCAAGAACAAACCTACTTTACAAAAACTGTGAAGTATAAGATAGGGGACAATGGACAACCATAATTAGCTCTTCCTATGGCACAATATCTGGTTGCCTCCTCTTCCAGAAAAGGGAAGGAGAAGTTTGCCTCCTCCCAGGCTAAATCATCTGCTCCCCTTTCTTGGGAGGAGTATTGGATGAATAAGCCTAGATTTTACCTATTAAGTTTGATGATTCCTCCTTGGCGTAGACCCAAGATCAGGATATCAGACCTCCCTACTAAGCCACCTGGACCTTGGTACTATTTGTATGGTAGAGGAAAAGGTCCTTGTGGGGAATCCTCTATGTCTCGACCTCCGTGGACTCTTATTGCTCCTACTCCAAAAATAGTAAATGGGAAAAGGCTCGCTACTAAGGCACTTGAGTCAACTCCCTCTATTGCCTCTCAACCTACCCCTCCTGCTCTCGTTCAAGAGTTTATTCCTCTACCAGAAACTATTGTAGTGGACACTCTCATGGCTGAGTAGGAGCCTTCTATTCCTTCACAGACTCTAGTTCAAAGAGTCACAGAAACCTCCTTACACTTGAGTGCAAGCATCGACGAAAGGCTCTCATGGCTGAGAAAGTCACCTTATAAAGGAAAGAAGAGGAGATGACTACCCCTATATCAGGGCCTCCTGTAGCTTCCTCCTCTCTCCTCCCCTTTACTTCTATTCAGTCTAACTCTGTATCACTTCCAGCTTCTGTTGTGAGTATGAATGTACCTGACCCTAAAAAGGTGCAGGTGTTCATTTCTCCTTTTGTGGAGCCACCTCTATTGATGTCCCTTCTAGATGTCCCTTCTTTCTTGGAACTTGTAGATATGAAACACTTCGGTGGTATCTACTGTGGTTTTCTCTTCCTCTGACTCCTTCGCACCTCTTTCCTTGTCTATGGGGAGTTCACATCCTCTAATAGAGCATAAGGTAGAGAGTGGTCCCTCCATCAATGGAGGACCTAAGAGGAGCCCACCTTCTCTGAAAGGTGGTTGTGCGCTGACTTGTTTTGTCCTAGTGATAGAACCAGTCTTGACTTTGTCACCACTCTCAAATCACTCGGTGAGCCTAGTTGTGAATCTCAGGCACAACCCTCCCCATCCATTGAGGTGAAACATGGAACTCCTATAAAGTGCATGCTTAACTGCCTAGACAAGGTTCTGACCTTGTCAGCGATCTTCACGAAATTGCTAATCTTAGCTCCACAAGAGCTTAGTGGAGAGGACTTTGCAGGGTCCTCTTCCTTATCCCTTGTTGTGAGAGGGTTAGACGCTCCTCCACTTAACATTCCACCATTGTAGACTTGTCCTCCTTCCCCCTACAATGATCTAGAGTGGGAAGCGAATGACCTCTTGGTCAATCAGTGTTAGGAGGAGGCCCCTTCTTTATCTTTATATTAGATGTGTGTGTGTGTTGTGATGTGTTCCCCCATGATCATGTTATGTGTGTCTAGATGACCCTTTTCACCCTTGTTGGTGCTTGGATATAGGCATGGATTTTGTGTCGTAAACCTTGTTCTATTTGTTTCATCATTCTTTCATGTTTGTTCAATTGATTTTTGATAAATTGGGGACGATGCAAAGCGTTGGGGGATTTAGGCTTCCCTTCCATGTTGACCCAATTTTTTATTTTTACTTTGTATTCTCATGCATTCTTCACATGGCCTAATATAGTAGGGGGTTGATAATAGTTCATTTTATATACTATTACTATACTTTATATATTTATGAGTAGTTTTGACCTTGAAATATTAGGCTACCCCTATGCCCTATGTCTATGTTCATTTATCTTTTGTTATTTTCTTATCTTTCTCTCTTCTTTTCATGAGTTTTCCCTTTCATGTGTGACAATGAAACTTCTACAACATTTTGATTTTCAAAAAATGCATTCATGGCCAATGAATCTTTTCTTGAGAATCTTCACAAACTTCTTTTCAAGAATCACATTCTCGACTTGAAACCCTTACGAAATGTGTTTCCTTCATCATGGGTTCATAAAGAAAGAACTTGAGAACCTTCCTCTGAGGTGGGAACAACTTTGACCTTCCCCTCATGTGGGGGAATTTTCTTCCTTTCAAATTCCTTGATGAAGTGAACATCTTTCAAAAGGATTCCTTGATGATGAATTGATTCAAGAAAGAAACATTTCTTTTGTACTTTTGAATAGTGCATCCCTTGAGTGGACCCCTTCTTCACACTGGGTTCCCAAGGGACCCCTTTGAAAGTTTTCCAATTTGTTGATAGTCTATGAGGTTTTCTGCTTACTTGCCTACATGGCCACTTTTTGGCATATTCTATCTGTGGGTAGACATGTCACTTTACGGGTGTGCCTGTGAAGCCACTTTCTGACTCTACAGAGTCCCCTTCCTTTGGTTTCCTCCATGAAACAAATCTTGGAGGATACCTCCTTGCAGGTCTTCGGGTCTATATGGCACTTATTCTGAGCTTCCTCCATGCAAGAGATCTTGGGGGTGGCTCCCCTGTAGGTCTGCAGGTCTGTAGGGTACTTTATTTGGGTTTCCTCCATGTGAGAGATCTTGGGGGATACCTCCCTATAGGTCTATGGGTCTGTAGGGTACTTTCTTGGGTTTCCTTCATGTGAGAGATCTTGAAGGATAACTCCCTATAGGTCTACGGGTCTGTAGGGCGATTCTTCTGAGATTCCTCCATGTGAGAGATCTTGGGGGTTGCTCCCCTATAGGTCTGTGGGTCTGTAGGGTGTTTTCTTTGGGTTTCCTCCATGTGAGAGATCTTGGGGGATACCTCCCTACAGGTCTATAGGTTTGTAGGGCACTTTCCTAGGATTCCTTCATATGAGAGATCTTGAAGGACACCTTCCTTATAGGTCTGTGGGTTTGTAGGGCGCTTTCCTGGCTTCCTCCATGTGAGAGATCTTGGGGGATGCTTCCTTGTAGGTCTACAGGTTTGTAAGGTGCTTTTCTGGGTATCCTTCATCTAAGAGATCTTGGAGGATACCTTCCTTGTAGGTCTACGGGCCTGTGAGGTGCTTTCTTGGGGCTTCCTTCATGTGAGAGATCTTGGGGGTCACCTCCTTACAGGTCCACAGGTTTGTACGACACTTTCATTCTACAACTTCATAGTTCTGCAAGGCTATGAAGTCCTTTACTTGTCCCGCACTCTTGAGCTCACTAGATTATGATTTGCTTCCTTGACGGTTTGGTATACATTTCTAACCTTACTACCTTTTTGATCTACTTTACTAAAGCATTCATCAATACTTGTGCTTGCTAAAGTGAGAGAAAAATGTATAGGAGTGAATTTACAGCCCTTACACAAATTCTCCTTTTACACTTCCTCACCTTAGAAAACCAAATCTGAAGGTGAAAATCCACATTAGCCTGCTACCTTCATTCCACTTGGCATCTATTTTTTGCGTCAATAGAAGAATAACTATCGGGGATGCTCATGCAGTAGGCAGACGTCCATGCGACACCCTTACATCCCTGACGGATTCCTACGTCTAAAGTTGGCAGAGGTGTTACACTTTCCATTGGGGTCAGTTTGTAACACCCCTCTTCAACCAAATGACCTGAATATGGCTGTTTTTATCATCCCACCTTAAAAAACACTCTTCCTTCATGCATTTCATCCTCTAAGCATTCAACTGATCTTCTTCACAAGCTCCAATAATCTCTATACACAATATTCTAAGCATTCTCAAGCATTCTCTTAGCATCCATCACTCTCAAGCAACACTTTGGAACTCCATAGCAGTAGTAACAACACTCCATCAACTCCATAGAGAAAGTGTGGGACAACACCATTGCAATAAGGGCTTGATTCCTCTCTTTTTCTCCTCCATTAGCTAGTGAGACCTTGGTGGAGGTGGTAATCATTTTCACTCCTCTCCTCTATGATTTGGTTGAGTAGCACATTACTGTTTTGTAGTGTTTATTGTGTTCTTTAATTTTATTCTTCCTTTATCATACTTTTCTCCATTGTTTCTATCTTGGCTATCCATGGAGGTGGAAGCACCAAAATGGGGGTCTGACTGAGGCAGGCCCCTATACAACCCCCCAAAATTTTCCTCTTTCTTGTGTGTAGGTGGATGTGTATTTGGAGGTTGCTAGAGAATAGGCTCTTTTAAACCATTAGCTAGGCTATTAGATCATTTTATGGAAGTTCCCATTGTACTTTCAGTCCTCTGGTCGTATGGATGCCAACACACTTGACAGAAACCAATGTACTGTGTTGTCATCTCGGAACCATGATTTCATCCTCAGGTAGAGAGCTACCTGAGGCACAGTGTTGAACCCAAAAATCAGCTTGCTTAGCCCCATTTTGAGTTTTGAGTCTGCAAAGTGATTGAAGGACTTTATAGTCCTCATCATTCTTATCTCTCATTTCAACACACCCCTTTAGAGTGAGGTAAGTTAGGGCAGCCTACCGCTCTTGGCTCTCCGTGACCTAGGGCCTTGAACATGGTTGGTCCCCCTCTCTTACAATCCTAAGCATGCAAATGCTTGGAAGGACCTCCCTTTTTGCGATCTTCTCAATAATGGTCATTCACTATCCCCTAAAGGCTCAATGGTATTCAAGAGTACATGGATGGTTTGGGAACATATCAAAGTATATGTTGAATATTGTTAGTTTTTTTAAAACAATAAAATCTCCACCCATAGATCAATCTAGTGGAACCTAGAACATAATGGAAAAAAATTAGCACTTCTCCAAGGATGCTTTGCCAAAAGCTGGGCTAGAAAAGGCATTAAACTTTTCAAGGACATTTTAAAAGAAGGATGCCTAAAAGAGTGGAATGAATTATGTAGTGAATATAGCTTATGAACCACTAATTAGAGAACCTACACCATTCTGAATGAGGCCTATAAGGAAATGGAATTACTAGTTGAGTATGACACCAATCTTGAGTAGTATAAGGAATTTTTATGGAAATATGGAACCAAACTCAAAAAATTCAACTCCAAAATGATTTACAACATAGTTTTTAATCAATAGGAGGTGAAAGATCACTTAAACAGAGCATGGGGCACTAAATTGAGCATCGATCACTGGTCCAAGGTCCTTAAAAACAACTGGTCACACATTATTGAGCCTAAGAAGGCCTGCTTTAGATGGCTTCTGACTTTTCAAAATCTCCCCTTCAAAATAAACCATGATGACATTAAAATTTGCAGCCTATGTAGGGTGCCAGAAACAATAAATCATATCTTGTTTGAATGCCTTTACGCAAGAGAACTGTGGAATTTTTTTAGTAATAAACAAAAAATATAGGATGTCAATGGCAAGCCTAGACTTGATAGAATTCTATTAATAAAGGATAAAAATTGGGGAAAGAAGTTTCCTTATTTTGATTATGCTTTTCTACTAAAATTTTATGGGTCATATTTTGATTAAGAGACTCACACTCTATAACTTTACTTTGTAGGCTACTCTAACAGTCAAAGTTTAAAAGTTCAAATTTTTGAAGCTTCTGGAGGATGGCACCCTGAGGATTAACCTCCATGAAATCAGATGCAGGAACACTTGGAAAGAGGGAAAACACAACACTAAACTTTTTCTCAAAGCACTGGAGGTCTTTTAGAAGGATTTCAATGATAAAGTAGAAAAAGAGGCAGATATTCTAGCTATTCTTAGCATTGAAGACTTTACCAAGGAGGAAAGAGATGCAACTAAAACACTTCTAGGGACGAAGAATATGGTGCAGGAGGACATGGAGTCTAACACCTAAATCCCCAATATCATGTTATTTTTTGTAAATTGACTGATAAAGCAATAGAAATATAGCTCTCACTGATATGATATAAATGTATAGGCAACCGTTCCTTTTTGTAATCTAATTGATAATTGTATATGCAATGTATTGGGGGTTTGATATATAATGTATAGGGGCATACAGGGAATGCAAAAAGATATGTAACTTGTATAGATACTTGCAGTAGCACTGCAACCAAACATGTAATTTTTTGTTTTTCCTTCTATATCTAATACAAAATAAATTAACATTCACCCACTTTCTAAATTAAATAATTACTTTAATTATATAATTATCCCCTTTTTGAGTTAAATATTAACTTTAATTATTTAATTCTCCACATTCACACTTCTTAAATTAAATAATTACTTTAATCATCCTATTTCTTCTCAACATTATCCACTTCATTAATAAATAAATAAAATATTTTATTTATTTATCTAATTCCCACTTACACATTCTTCAAATAATTAATTCATTTAATTAATTATCATGTATTTTCACCTTGTTGTTAATGAACACTCTCTTCCAGTCAACTGGATAATCAATTCCACTACACTGATCAATCAATTCTTTTTCACTCCCACTCAGTGAGAGTTTAATCAATTCTCCATGCAAACAATTAACTAAAATCTTGTAGCTAGTTGCAGTTAGTTAACTCATTCACCAATTCCTCTCAAGGATTCTTGACCCTTGATCTTGATCATCCACCTCTTAATCCTGATCATCCATTCAAATAAAACAAATCTATGAAAGAAACCCTCATATCTCATTGATGGCTAACCATGAATCTTTGGAATTTCGCATGCATTGATCTCATTCATTCATTTGAGCTTGAAGCGAAGTAGTGCATACATAACTGAGATAAAAGTAAGAAAAAGAAAAATGGAGGTAAATCATGGTTGACACATTGGATGGTAATTGCATAACTTAATTATTTTGATTTCATTGTGTTATTTGTACTCAATTGGTTAAGTTGGATTGAGTTTGGTATTGGATTGTAGTTAGTGGTTACTATGTTTATTTCATTACCTATGATGATTAATCTTGTTTTTCGTTTGACATTTTGGTGAAATTGACGTGAAACTGATTATTTTTTATGAACATTTTGATAAATTTTAAGCTACATGAAGTCCACCACATCTATTATGAGAAACAATGCAATCATTATGGAGTGTATCACATTTGAGAGATATTGCACTGCATCTATGTGTTGGTGCACCACATCAGTGGTGTGACACATGCGAGGATTTCTGCACCGCATTCATCATCTTCAAAACCTCATATGACTATGGTTTTGGAATTTTTTAGATTTATTAATAGCTATTATTTTTTTATCATTACATAGAGATAACAATAATTTTTCTAATATCCTAATAGTGGATTCATCTTATTTGGGTTGTTGGTTTTTGGCATTTTTGGTTGATTTTTGTTTTTGTAGGTCCTAAACTAGTGTGGCACAACAATCTTGAACTACACCACAATTGTGAATTTGTGAGCCACATTTGTGCACCATAATTGTTCAAATCTGCACCGCATCTGACTGTGAATCAAAAAAAATGTATAAATTTCTGATTTTTGTGTTTCAAAGCTATATGATTCCAGTAGACTAGGGTTTTTGGTTATTGACTTTTGATTTTTAGTTGTGTGTGATCATTTGGGAGAAGGATGTGAATAAAAAATACTAATCTAATTTCTTACAAGTGCGATTGTCGAAGATTAATCTATAAACTTGAATGTTTGTGATTTTTCATTTAGGAACACTTGGCATTGGTGCTTAAAAGGAATAACTATCTATTGTGTTTTGTGTACAAGTGCACACTTGTGAGTCAATATTTTCACCCAAGATTCTATGTATTGTTAGGGTTAGAAGGAAGATATCTAATAGTTAAATGTAGACTTGATCAATAAAACAAAGAAATAAAACACACAGAAAAATTATAGTAGCAACAAGACAACATAGAGAATTTAATGTGGTTCACCCAATCTGGGCTACATCCACATAACCACATCCATCCAATGATTTTATTATCTAGTGCAAAACATATTACAATCTCGCGAATAATTCCCCACTACAACTCTCATCCCAACCGCTTATTACAAGCTTTTTAAACGCTTCCAAAATTAGGGTTTTACAGTCATTTTTATTTTGTTGGTGATGAAGTGAAAAAATAGGAGAATTTTTTTTCTCAGGGCTGCCGCCCCTAAACCCCCACTCGGGGCCTGGCCTGGCCCCAGACCCTGACAAGGATACATGAAGAGTGTATATTATAGCATGATCAATCACCATATACCAATAATCTCCCACTTGGAGACTGATCAGGCTCTGCACCAAACAATTGTAAACATATCCACTGGATTGACATCTGTATGTATCTTTTCTAGCTTTACCTGTCCATCCTCCAACATTGACTAAATGAAATGATATCTCAATTATATGTGTTAGGTTTTATAGTGCAAGGAAAAATTATTTGCAAGATGTATAACACTTTGGCTGTGTGTAAACAAATGATTTTCAGCCTATTGTTTTCCCAACTCTTCCACGAAAAAGTTGCAGCCATATCATCTCCTTGGTTGCCTCTGTTACAACAACATACTCTTCCTTTGTGGTGGATAAAACAACCACCTTTTTACAACCGAGAAATCCAACTCACTATTGTACCACCAATTGTGAATATATAAACTATGGTACTCCACTTGGTATCTATATCCCCTGCCAAATCTGAGCCAACATAACCTTTTAAATTAGTATTAGAGTCCCCAAAACATAAACATTTATTGGATGTACCTCTCAAGTACCTGAGAATCCATTTTACCGCATTCCAATGCTCAACTCTAGGATGACTCATATACCTACAAACAACTCCTACATCATGTGCAATATCCAATCTTGTGCATACCATGGCATGTAAATTAAACTACCTACAACTAAATCATATGGTACCTTGGACATTTTTTCTCCCTCCTCTTGTGTCTTTGGACACATATCCTTTGTCAATTTAACATGACTAGGTAAAGGTGTGCAGACAACTTTGGCATTCTCCATATGAAATATTTGCAACACCTTATCAATATAATCAACCTGAGATAAAAACAATTTGTTGTTTTTCCCATCTCTTGTAATCTTCATACCAAGGATTTGTTTCGCTGCCCCCAAATCCTTTATAGAAAAATAATTTTCTAACTGATGTTTAACTTGTAAATGTGAACCATGTTAGACCCCGCTACAAGCATATCATCAACATATAAACATAAAATAATGTAGCTATCATCATCTAACCTCTTAAAATAAACACAATGGTTTGAATTACACCGACTATAGCCATGCTCAACCATAAAGCTATCAAATTTAATATACCATTACCGAGGTGCTTGCTTCAAGCCATATAAACTTTTCTTCAATTTGCACACCAATTTATCCTAACCTTTGACCTCAAATCCTTGTGGCTATTCCATATATATTTCCTCTTCCAAATCACCATGGAGAAAGGCTATTTTAACATATAGCTGTTCCAAATGCAAATATTCAGTAGCCACAATACTTAAAACAATGTGTATAGAAGTCATTTTAACAACCAAAGAAAAAATATCATCAAAATCAATACCCTTTTTCTGTACAAATCCCTTTACAACTAACATGGCTTTAAATATTTTCTTACCTCCATCCTCCTTTTTTAGCCTATAAACCCATTTGTTTGGTAAAGCCTTTTTACCTACAGGCAACTTGCATAATTCCCAAGTTTAATTTTTCAGCAAGGAGTCCATTTCTTCTTCCGTTCCATGCTCCCATTGAACCTTGGTATCCACTTGCATATCTTCATCATAACATTCTGGTTCACTAGCATTAGTTAATAAAATAGAATACAAAGAGGGAGAATATTTTTCTGGGGGTCTACTTATCCTTGAAGATTGTCTAACATTCACTAGAGTTTGTGGTATTTGTTGTTGTTGTTGTTGTAGAGCATGAGGAACCACTAGAACATCACTGTTTGGTGTATCATCCAACACTACATAATCATTTTCTTTATTCTCATGTTGTTGCAACTGATGTCTGTACAACACTTTCTCATTTAATATGACATCCCTACTTCTCACAATTTTTTTATTTTAAAAATACCAAAGCCTATAACCAAATTCATCAATTTCATATCCAAGAAATATACATTTCTTTGATTTTGCATCAAGCTTGGTTCTATTTTCAAAAAATACAATTGCAAATGCTTCACAACCGAAGGTTGTGAGAAAAGAATAACTCACCTTCTTACCTGTCCATGCTTCCTCTAGAATTCCACAACCCAAAGGATTAGAGGGACCTCTATTAATCAAATAAATAGTGGTGTTTATAGCCTTTGTCCACATGTTTAAAGGTAGCCCAACATGCAATCTCATAATTCGTGCATGCTCCATTATTGTTCTATTCATGTGCTCAACCACTCCATTTTCTTGTGGTGTTCTTGGAACCATTTTGTGCCTATGAATACCATTAGAGGAACAATAATCTTCAAAATATTTTCTGCAATACTCACCACCATTATCAAATCTGAGACATTTTAACTTTTTACTCATCTCATTCTCAACCAAGATTGTCCATTTTTTAAAAGTTTCAAACACATTAGATTTTTTCCTAAGGAAATAAATACATACCTTCCTTGTTGCATCATCAATAAAAGTGACATAATACTAAGAGCCACCAAGAGAAGATACTTGAGCTGGTCCCCATACATCCGTATGCACAAGCTCCAATTTCTCATCTTTCTTTTTCTTCCCATCCTTGAGAAAACTAACTCTCTTTTGTTTGCAATACACACAACTTTCACCGAAATCCATATTAAATTTTTTTAGACCTAGTAAAACATTCTTTGAATTAAGTAATTTCATACCTTTTACACTCATATGTCCAAGTCTATTATGCCACAGTGTTGATTCAAAATCCACAACAACTATATGATTTTATGCCTACTGAATTGTAGCAACTATTCTTGAACATTGATTTTTATCTGCAATAGCTAAAGTAGAAGGAACAATATGACCTATACAAAGATATAAGGTGCCTACTTTCATACCTTTTGCTACCACTAAGGAACCTTTTGTAACCTTCCAATTCTTACAACTAAATGTAACAAAACAACCTTCATCATCTATTTGCTCTGTTGAAATTAAATTTCTACTTAACTTTGGAATGTGCCTTACCTCATGTAGTAGCCAATGATTCCCATTCTGCAACTTGATCTTGATTCTTCCCTTTCCAACAATCTGACACGGTTCATTATCTCCCAAATAAACCAACCCAAAATCCCCTTGGACATAATCAAGAAAATAACTTCTATGGGGCGTAGCATGAAATGAATCCCCTAAATCTAACACCCAAGAATCATCAACATTATCAAGAGAAAGAATCAAAGCATCCTCATCAGATTTATTACTTACCACATTTTCCTCTTTATTGCCTTTCTTTTTGTCTCCTTTATTTTTCCAAGACCATCAATCTTTCTTTAAATGGCCTGGCTTACCGCAATACCAACAATCCTTCTTTTCTCTAGATTGGGACCTTTTGTCCTTTGATTTTCCTTGTGACTTCCCACAACTTCAAGAATTGTTTCCTTTCTCCTTTTTTCTGCCCCTGCTTTTTGCATTCAAAACATTTCCTGATGTGGATATTCCACTTGAGCTTTTCCTACAAATTTCCTCGCTCAAAATAACACCAACAACATCATCAAATTTCAATGTATTCAAACTAGAAACAAAACTACTAACAACCATTACCATGCTATTCCAACTTTCAAGAAAAGAACATAGAATCAAAAGAGCCCTAACTTCTTCATCAAAGTTTACATTTACATAAGTTAATTGACTGGTAACCGTATTAAACTCATTTAAATGACCAACAACTAACCCACCTTCTACCATTTTCATATTAAATAAATGCTTCATAAGAAATACCTTATTTGAAGCAGAAAGATTTTCATATAACTTTGCCAAGGTTTGCATCAACTCTTGAGTTGTCTTTTTTGTTGTAAAATTGAACACCACTGATTGTGCCAGACATAAATGAATACTACCAAGTGCCTTTCTATCCAAAATATCCCAGTTCTCATCAGAAATTGTTGAGGGTTTCTTGGTTTTCCCTTCCAATGGCTTCCATAAATCCTTCTAATAGAGGTAGTCCTCCATTTGCATCTTCCATAACTGATAGTTCTACCCATTGAACTTCTCAACCTTCAACTTACCCTCATCTGCCATTACTCCCACTCAACCATGGGACTCCCACTCAACCGTTAGACCTTCCTATAGAGGATAATTGAACACAACCTTGCTCTGACACCACTTGTTAGGGTTAGAAGGAAAATATATAATAGTTAAATGTAGATTTGATCAATAAAATAGAGAAATAAAACACAATTTTTTTTTATAGCAGCAACAAGATAACACAAAGAATTTAACGTGGTTCACCCAATATGGGCTACATCCATAGAATCACATCCATCCAATGATTTTATTATCCAGTGCAAAAAATATTACAATCTCACGAATAATGCCCTACTGCAACTCTCATCCCAACCACTTATTACAAACTTTTTAGAAGCTTCCAGAGTTAGGGTTTTACAAAGTCTTTTTTATTTTGTTAGTGATGATGCAAAAAAAATAGGAGAAATTTTTTTCTTGGGGGCTATCGCCCTTGAACCCCCACTCAAGTCTCGTCCTAGCCCTAGACCTCGGTGAGGATACATATTGAAGAGTGTATAGTATAGCATGATTGGTTTCTAGATACCAACACGTATGTATCTTCTCCTCTTGCGTACTTGTGTGATCCTGGGTGCATGAGAAATATGTAGTAGCTTCCTTTTCCAATAGGAGGCCTGCTTGGGAGTTCATCACCCTAGGGTTTGACCTCAAGAATTTTTTTTTTGATGGGATATATAAAGGGGTGAGAGTGAAAGCTAAGCTCAATCCACTCATGACATGCCAGGTGTTCCTTTGTGGTCCTAGGTGATTCCAAACACAAGGAGTTGAGATTTCAATCTTACGTTTGTGTATGCAGTGGTGTTTATGAAGTACCTCCATTACAAACCTTATTTTTTTTATAGAATCCTAAGAACCATTCAAAAATGATTTGTAGTGATTCAAGGTACAAGTATCAATACCTAAAGCTACTCACCATGTCCTCCCTTGAGTCAAGATAGAATACTTTAGGGTTTCTAGCAATAGCCTCTCAAGGAGAGAAAGAAGGTGTGCTTGTGCCATTGAGCCTATGTCATGCCATGACTTCTAGTTATCTGCTCTTGTATAGAAAGTTATTGAAAAATTATTTATAATTTTTTAACTAGCCAATCTTTCAAAGTATTTATCACTTTATTGTGAGGTGGGCCTATTATAGGTTTATACACTTTCTTGATTAGCTAAGTTGTGCTTGTTTCTAATTGTCTTGGGTTTGTTCTTACCAGTGATACCAATGGGCCTTAGGGTCTTTATCTATGTTACCAAGAGCTGATTTGAAGAGTCAACAACCAAATCTATATTCTGAGTGTTTGCTGTGTTTTTTTCTTAAAACTGAAACTTTCCAAAATGAAAATTCACTTAGAAACCTCAAATTTGAGGTCAACAACTAGTAAAATGCATCTGTTAGAATCTAAATTGCATTTTTCAAGTACTGAACCACATCTATTAGAATTTGCATTGCATTTTTTTGAAAGACCTAGGAAAATATAGAAACATGCATCTATCTAAAACTAGGCTGCATTTGTCTGTGCAACATAGTTATCCAGTCCTAGACCACATTTGTTGGTTTATGATCCACATCTTTCAAAGACTAGAACATCACATCTATGCCTTTGACCACCACACTTATCAAAATGGACTAACACATCTATCTATACTATAAATTTTGAGTTAATTCCTAAGTATCCAATTTATAACTTCCTAATTCAGAAAGTGACCTTACCTACAAACCATAGACTTGTCCAGTTTGTCCTTTACTTTCAATACTTTTCTCATTTTCCTAGCATAGGTTGCATCACTTAGCTTAGTGTTTTTCATCCAGTATCATAGATAGTCGCCTTTTTCTTTTGAATCTAGGGAACTTATCAGACCTTGATCACACTAGAGTCATCTATTAGAGTGCCTTGACCTCATAATCTTTTATCCATCTTATCCACAAGTTGAGCCTTAAACTCACAAGTCTAGTTTAATTTCACTTTTACCTAATCATCATCTAGTTTTTATCCTTCTTGAGGTCCTAATACTCTGATCTATTACCCTAGTCCATCATTGTTTTTCTAATATCCTTTCCAAAATCCAAAGTCAAAATGCATAAAATCCAAAAAACATAGTCTAATCTTATTGTCATTTTACATCCTTAAGTTCAAAAACCAAAAAAAAATAATGTAATTTCCTTTTATTCCTAGCTTGCATACATCCCCAAAGCAACAAAAACACAAAAAATAGAAATATCGCCAAAATCCAAAAAATTACAAGTCTTATATGGTCCAAACTAGGTCACAAAGGAAAAGAAAAGTCATGGATCACTTAGCTAAACCTAACTTCAATCCCTCTATCACCATGTGTTTTGGGTCATCTTCAAACAAACCAAAAGGGTCACAACCTCAAATTGTGTCACCTTTTGACAAATACACCTTAAATGGGATAAAACAAGGATTAACCCAAGAAGAAATTAACAATGCCTCACAAGATCCTTGGATATTGTGAATTATAGATGAGCTCGTAGCTCCATACCCCAATAGATAATTTTTGTCACTCACTCAAAATGGGGCTATATTTCCTTTTAGCTTTGATGTCACTACACTATTAGAACATCCACCAAACGTTACACAACAAGAACAAGGCACCCTCAATGGTACAACCCCACCTCAACATGCTAGCTCAACATAATTGCATACAAGTATACCCTTTGGAGGAAGCTCACATAACACAATAATAGTCAATACACCTCCTACACCAATGTTTGGTAGCAAGATCACAAACCCACTTTTCAACACATCGCTAGCATCTAAGACTCTAGTTCCACAAACTAAAAGTCCATTTTCACATATATCCCAAACTACAGGTCCACAATCAACTAATCCATTTTCTAGTTCATCAAAAATTGTAGTACCACAAACCAATACTACATCGGTGAGTCAAAACACCATGAATCAAAATCCACCTACTAAAACATGAAGGGCATTAATTTCCTTGTCAAAACCACAAGAAAATATAACCAATGTTGCACAAAACATAAACGTACCTCTGATTCAGTCAATAACCTTTTTTGGGTCAAGTCAAAACATAAATTCACAACCACCTCAATAAAAAATAAATTCAAATCTTGCATTCACAACAAATTTGCAACAATCAATTCAACCTCCATTGCAACATCACTTCAACACATTCAACACAAATACCCATACTTCTATAGTGACTATGAATTATCAACACACTAATCCATTTGTGAACACTGCACAAACTCAAATGAAAACAAATGCATTACCATCACCTATGGAGACTTTAGCACAACAAATCTAGACCTTGTAACAAAAAATATCTAACATGCAAGATATAGGAAGAAAGTGTTAGGATTTAGGTGCCATCAACCTTGTAAATCCTTTAATTAATTATTCTCCTAATTTTTTTGTACATTTACCAATAATAGGTGAAACCATTTGACCAATGGTGGTGAAAGAGACAATGTAAATGCAGTGTTACCGTTTGTCCATTTGCAAAAGGACAAAATAGCTAGGCGTCCCACTTTGGAATCTTTAAGAATGATGTTGTTGGGTCAAAATAGGGTGTTGTAAGAGCATCTATGACATGTATGACAGTTGTCATAAGATGCTATGATAGTATGATAGAATATGCTATTCTTAGACCCCAAGTTCCCATGCATGAGAGATGCCTTATGACAGTTATAAGAGCATATGTAAGAGGTTATTTTTGCTATTTTTGACAAAATTCAAGGAGCTAGGTGTGGATTTTTCTAGGTGATATTTCTTCCTATTGTTTGGTGAAACCATGGTGGTTTTCATCCTCACAAATCTCTATAAATTGGGGCCTTGAACTAGAGTAATTCAATTCAGTTTTGTAGGTTTGCAGGGTAACAAGGTGCTTTCGGATTTTACAGATTTTGATAAGAGAAGTCTATTGCTACATGTAATATTTTATATTATCAGTAATATAGTTTTCTCTCTTTCTGTGGTGGAATTTTTTCCCTTAGGGGTTTCTCCATGTAAATCTGTTGCTGCATGTGTTATGATTCTTCTATCTCTCTCTCTCATTCTTTCTTCAAAGTAAGGCTAAAGGTTAATCTACATATTTCACATTTGCATACACTTATTTAAGTTCATATTGCAAGCTTTCTTCACCTTGATAATCAACATTTGGTAGTAGAGCTAACGGTTTTGTTAAGGGATGCTTTCCTTTTAAAGTGTTGAAGGTTTTTTGCTGTAGTGGGAGCTTTTGCATTGTGGGTTTTGTAGATTTGTGAAAGATTGTATACCATGGCCTCCACCTCTCATCAAGATATTGAGAAGTTCAATGGCACTAGTTATGAGATGTGGAAGTTGAAAGTGTAGGATCTCCTTGAGGAGAGAGATTAATGGTTACTAGTTTCAGTTGATACGAAGCCATCTACTTCATACATGTCAGATGAAGATTGGAAGAAGCTAGACAAGAAGGATAGAGGGACCATTCAGTTGTGTCTCACAGACTCTGTCCTCCTAAATGTCTCTTCAAAAGACATGACATACAAGGTTCAGAGGAAGATATGTGAAATCTACCAAATTAAGAGTTTGTCTAACAAGTTGTATCTCAAAGGACTTTTATATTCATTAAAGATTTAGGATGGTGATTCTATTGTTGAACATTTGAATGCTTTTAATTTGATTATAAGTCAACTTGCATCTATTGATGTTAAAATAGAAGATGAGGATAAATGAATTTTATTGATTTGCTCTTTTCTGGAATCTTGGGAAAATTTAATTTTGCTATAAAAAGTGGTGGTACAGAACCTAAGATGGATACTATTATTCCCATAATTATTTCAGAGGAGATGAGGATAAAGACCATGCATAGTGGCTCCCAAGATGCCTTGCATGTGCGAGGTAGGTCCAAGGAAAAAGGGCCTAAAGGGGATAAGAAGAAGGATAATTCTAAAGGATAATCTAAGACCTCCAGAAAGAGTAGAGTGAAGTGTTGGAACTATGGTAAATAGGGACATGTGAAGAAGGAATGTAGAAACAAGAAAAATAATGCAGATTCCTCCATGGAAAAATCCTCTGATAACGGTGATTTTGATGCTTTGATTATTTCAGCTAACACAATTTGTAATGATGCTTGGCTTACTGATTCATGTGCTTCCTTCCATATGAATCCTCACAAGGAGTAGTTTTCTACATACAAAGAATATGATGGATAGGTATTCATGGGTGACAACTCACAAAACATTGTCGGTAAAGGAAAGGTAAAGTTGTGTTTCAGTGATGGGAGGGTTAAAATCCTTGATGATGTTTTACATATTCCAGGACTTACAAAAAGTTTAATTTCGGTTTCCAAGTTGAATGATTTTGGAATTCATGTGAAATTTGACAATTCTGGTTGCAGGATGGTAAGGGGAAGTTTGGTGTTTTCTAAAGGATCTCAAACAAGGACTTTGTTTAGGCTACATGCCTCTACTTTTTGTAATTACTCTTTTGTAACTAGCACTGAAAATGCATGTATGTTGTGGCACCATAGATTGGGTCACATTGGTGAAAAAGGTCTTAGGACCATACTTTATAAGAAACTAGTAGATGACATTTTTGATTATTTTGTTGGTAAAAATGATTTCTATGAGGATTTTGTGTTTGGTAAACAAAATAGGTCATCATTTCCTAGAGGAACTAATAAAGCTAATGGATTGTTATAACTAATTCATTTGGATGTATGTGGTCCAGTGGATACATATTCTTTGGGTAGATATCGTTACTATGTTTCCTTCATTGATGATTACTCAAGATATACTTGGATTTATTTTATGTATACAAAATCTAAAGTTTTCACCAAATTTAAGGAATTTAAGGCATTGGTTGAAAAGCAAACAGATTATAAGATAAAAGTATTGAGATTAGAAAATGGGGATGAATATTGTTCTAAGGAATTTGATGAGTTTTGCAAACATGTAGGAATTTTTAGGCAAAAGACTACACCTTACACACCCCAAAAAAATGGGGTAGTAGAAAGAATGAACCATACATTAATGGAAAGAGCTAGGAGCATGTTAAGTAGTTCTAAGTTAGATACATTATTTTGGGAAAAAGCTGTTGGTACTGCTTTTTATTTAATTAATAGATCTCCTTGTAAAGCTCTTGTTGATAAAACACCTTATGAAATGCGATTGGGTAAAAATCCTTTAGTTTCACATTTAAGGGTCTTTGGTTGTGAGGCTTTTGTTCATGTGCCTCAAGAGAAGTGGTCTAAATTGGATCTCAAATCTTAGAAATGCATCTTTGTAGGTTATGGTGAAAATGTTAAAGGTTATAAACTTTGGAATCCACTAACATGAAAGATGATATTTTCTAGAGATGTAATTTTTTAGGGAATTTAGAGCTAACTATGAAGATGAGCAACCAAAGGAAAATTAAAAAACACTATATTTTGAAACTAAGAAGGAAGATGCAAATTTGGAAGAATAAAGAGATGGAGAAGAAGATGGAGAAGAAGAAGAGAGTTCTGAAGAATCTATTGTAACAAAAGAAGTTGAAAAAAATGAGGATGAACATGAGGAGGAACCTCTTACTCCACCTTTGAGAAGGTCCACAAGACAACAAAATCCAGTTGACAGGTATAGCCCACCTAATTTCCATTGTAAATTTTCTTTGTTAAGTACTGATGATGAACCTAGATATTTTAGGGAGGCTCTCTCTTCAGAAGAATGTGAGTCTTGGATGTAGGCCATGCAGGATGAGATGATGTCTTTGAAAAACTAACACCTGGGATCTTGTTAGTTTTTCCAAATGAAGAAAGGCCATTGGTTGTAAATGGGTATATAAAAAGAAGTTTTGTGTAAATGGTAAGTTGGAATGGTACAAGGGCAAATTAGTGGCCAAGGGCTACTCCCAGAGAGAGGGAGTTGATTTTGGTAAAATATTCTCTCCCGTTGCTAAGTTAATTTCTATTAGATTCCTTTTATCCATTGCTGCTGCTTATGATTTAGAAATAGAAAAAATGGATGTTAAAACTACTTTCTTGCATGGGGATCTTGAGGAAGAAATTTATACGCAATAGTCTGACAATTTTGTTGTGAAAGGAAAAGAAAACTTGGTTTGCAAGTTAAAACGGTCTCTATATGGCTTAAAACAGTCACCTAGGATGTGGTACTAAAAGTTTGGTGCCTTTGCATTAAAATTGGGTTTTGTTAGAAGTGAAGAGGATCACTATGCTTATTTTAAAGTTATTGATGATTAGATACTGATTATTTTCTTATATGTGGATGATATGTTATTCATTGGTAACAATAAGGCAATGATTAGGGAACTTAAAACTCAGCTTTCTAGTATATTTGATATGAAAGATTTAGGGGCTGCTAAATATATTCTTGGGATGGAAATCATTAGGGATCGGGTTCACAGAAAGATTTGGTTAAGTCAGAGTAAGTATGTTAACACTATTTTGTAGAGGTTTAATATGTAGGACTTTAAACTAGTAAATATTCCATTTCCTATTGGTACTAAGTTAAGTTTAGACATGTGTCCTCAATCGGATGATGATATTGATGAAATGTCTAATATTCCTTATGCTAGTGTTGTCGGTAGTTTAATGTATGCAGTGTTTTGTACTACCAGATATAGCCCAAGCAGTGGGAGTTCTAAGCAAGTTTATGTCTAACCCTGGTAAAGAATATTTGACATTTATTAAAAGGGTATTTAGATATTTGTGAGGCACTTCTAATTACTATTTGGTTTATCATGGTACTGAAAATGTTGATAAGCCATCAAACATACATGACTTTGTTGATGCAGATTGGGCAGGTGACTTGGATAGTCGAAGGTCCACTAGTGGCTATGTGTTTACTTTGTTTGGAGGTATAGTGAGTTGGATGAGTAAAAGAAAACCTATAGTTGCTTTGTCCACCATTTAAGTAGAGTATATGGCTGCTACACTCCTCTAAGGAGGTGGTTTGGTTACAAAGACTTGGTAATGGTATTGGTTTTGATTGTAGGATAGCGAGGATCAAATGTGATAGTCAGAGTGTCATATGTTTGGCTAAAAATCCTATGTATCATGCTCATACTAAGCATGTTAATGTTTAGTATCACTTTGTATGAGAAATGGTTGAGAATGGATAGGTCTTGATTGAAAAAGTTGACACTTTGAATAATATTGCAGATTCTCTTATGAAGCCATTCACCATGGATAAGTTCTCTTGGTGTAGGAAGGCCATGGGCCTTGATCACTGTACTTGATTCTATGTATTTATATCTCTATGGGTGTAATTTACAATGTATGATGTCAAGTGGGAGAGTGTTAGGATTTTGGTGCCATCAACCTTTCAAATCCTTTAATTAATTATTCTGCTAAAGTGTTTTGTACATTTATCCATAAGAGGTGAAACCGTTTGACCAATGGTGGTGAAAGAGACAATGTAAATGCAGTGTTACCATTACTATTTGTCCTTTGCAAAAGCAAAAAATAGCTAGGTATCCCACTTTGGAATCTTCTAGAATGAGGTTGTTGGGTCAAAATAGGGTGTTGTAAGAGCATCTATGACATGTATGAAAGTTGTCATAAGATGCTATGATAGTATGATAGATTCCCTATGAAAAAATATGCTATTCTTGGACCCCAGGCTCCCATGCGTGAGAGATGCCTTATGACAACTGTAAGAGCATATGTAAGAGGTCATTTTTTGTATTTTTGACCAAATTCAAGGAGGGAGGTGTGGGATTTTCTAGGTGGTATTGCTGCCTATTGTTTGGTGAAACCATGGTGGTTTTCATCCTCACAAATCTCTATAAATTGGGACCTTGAGCTAGAGTAATTAAATTCAGTTTTACAAGTTTGCAGGGTAACATGGTGCTACCAAATTTTATAGAGTTTGATAAGAGAAGTTTATTGCTGCATGTAATATTTCAGATTATCAGTAATATACTTGTCTCTCTTTCTGTGGTGGATTTTTTTCCCTTAGGGGTTTCTCCACGTAAATATGTTGTTGTATGTGTTATGATTCTTCTATCTCTCTCTCTAATTCTTTCTTCACACTAAGGCTAAATGTTAATCTACATATTTTAGATTTACATACACTTATTTAAGTTCATATTGCAAGATTTATTCACCTTGATAATCAACATAAAGAATACCTAGTCCATTGAGGAATTGTGTCCTTATCCTTTTGATCAGAGTATATACATGATGCGTCCATTTCCACAACACTTTAATGTACCAAACTTCAAAAAATAAAAGGGAAAGAGAGACACTGTCAAGCATGTACAAGATTTTCACACCTCTTGCATGGATGCCACATATGAACATACATACTTGATGTGAATTTTCTCACGAAGTCTCGCAAGACAAGCACTAGATTGGTTTGCAAATATAACTCTTGGTATAAGAACATGGAGCAAATTGGCTGACAAGTTTGTCACACACTTCTCCTACAATATTGAAAGAGATATAAACATAATAAAATTGTGCCAAAGAAAACAAAAATAAGGAGAATCATTCGTCTCTTTCCTCTAGAGATGGAGTATGGCTAGAAAATTCCCATGTCAAATTTTTGAAAAATAGTTGGTACACATTTTTGTGGAAAATCTCAATTTAGAGCTAATGTACCAATTCCAAATTCATAGTTGCAATACATTTGAGGAGGTCATTGAGAAAGGTGTTTCCATTGAGAAGGCACTTGTTGCAAAAGGACTAGTCAAAATTTTTAGAGAAAATCAAAACAACTCGAATACTTCTAGTGACAAAAGAAAATTTTGGTCTAGAAATAAGAATGCCACAAATGATGGGGTAGTAGAAACAAAAGTGATAAAAAAAGGTTACCCCACCATTAGTCTTAAGGGACCCTCTACATTGAAAAATGGTCCTCAACTATTAAATCATGAACAATCAACAAATGCAGTCCAAAATAATCCACAACGATGAGGTCCTCAAAGGACTAATCCTCAAAGATGAAAATACACACCCTTCGAGGAATCCATTAAGTCAATTTTGAAGAAAATATTGCAATAAAATTTCATCCAACACTTAGAAGTTAGGCACTACAAACCAGGACCCTTGAAACCATCTTGGTGGAATGATAACGAATTTTGTGAGTACCATAGAACTAAAGGACATAATACCTCATCATGCTTCCAACTCAAAAACATCACTCAAGATCTTATCCACCAAGGTGACATATTCATAGACAATTCATAGGGGTCCTCAAATATTGATCATAAATTTTTTAAAGATTCTCTACAAAATCATGGGTCAATAAAAGCTTCCAGTTCAATAACTAATGCAAAGTACCAAGCTAATTATACTAGTGTTTCTTACAAGTAAATGATCAATAACATCCACCCATCTGATAAATATGCCTCATATGTCCCTATCGAGAGTGAAAATGCTGAGTGTATCATTACATTTGTCAAGAAGGATATTCCTACACAAAACCCTTGCCATATTGATGCCTTACATATTGAATCCTTTTTCCAAAAGTATAGAATTAGATGAATCTTGATAGATGGTAGAGTGAGACTAAATATTTGCAGTTTAAGTCTAGTAAAATGATAGGGATATTTTGATGATGTTTTTGATCATAACACGAAGATTAAAATCAAAGCATATAATGACGTTTAACAAGAATCTGTACGCACTATCACATTGCCTATGTAGGTTGGACCTATTATAGTTAAGACCATTTTCCAAATCCTAGATCTAGAGACCCCTTATAAAATTCTCTTGGGATGTCCATGGATCAATGTCATGCAGGTTGTTTCATCAACCTTACATTAGTGCATCAATTTCCTATACAAAATAACTCAAGTTATTATACTGATGGATTTGAATCTCTTCAAGCATTATAAACACTCATAAAGTAGTTATAGCCTCGGACTAAAGAATATTTTTATTAACACTTCCTTACCATCTTCCTCTATAGCAACTGGGCCTTCAATACTACCCACATCTCCTACTCCCCCAAAAATCCAGGTTAATGTTAAAGGCCTTGGAGTTAGAGAATATGAGTTACAATCCTACTGTCTAGAGCTTGAACCACTACCATTTACATCCTAATAATTTAATGTTCATGATGATCCCATGTTTAATTAGGACATCTATGATAACCCACTTTTCCAGAATGATCCTATGGAGGATATCCTAAAGCATCCTTTTTCATTCCAGGGTCATATTCCTTCTAGTCCACTGCATGGGCTACCATATTTTTCTATTGAGCATCTTGAGCTAGAGTATACATCTATAGATTTTGCTTCTACTAAGCTTTCCTGCCAACTCATTGATGGCGAGTAGGTTTCCTTTCATATTACAAGTGTTGAAAAGGATAGTTTCAAAGAGTTCATTGATGACATCGCTCACCCTACACATGAATCATACATCTTCTCCATGCCATCAAATTCATCTAGTATCATCCATCTCCTAGACTTGGATCAACAAGTGTCAGCGCAAAAGAATAAGGCTATAAGTCAAAACGAAAGGAAGAAAAATCCTTTATCAAAAAAGTATACAAGGTCAAAGTAGAAAAAGAACGATCAAGAAAATTCCCTTGAGAAAAAGAAACAGAAAAAGTGTTTGAACATGAAAAAAGTAAAACCCAAAAGAAAAATTGAGCTTCAATTGTGCCTTTATACCCACAATAACTTGGGGCATATGCAAAATACAACCATCATGATATAGGCTTGTTGATCCAATGCATCTATCTACTTCATTGTTTCACAACCTGCACAATTTATTAGATCCACATACATTCATAAATCCACCATCTCATAATAATTCCCTTGGTGATGTCATTCAATGTACCTTTGATGACGACCCCTTGATGTGCTCTAATCCATTGGTTGTCCAATATTCTCTTCCTAGAAAGTATGATGGTCCATGTAGTGCACATTCTACTAATCATACTTTAGCTCCTCCTACCTACATCATATCATAGTCCCCATCTTTCATTTTATACCACACATTTACATCTATCGATCATTGGCCTGTGTCCCTTGAAGAGCATCTAGCATGATCATAACATCATCAAATTCCAATAAAATGTCACCCTGATGAAAACCTAATAGATAGGAATCTTGTGTGATATCAAAAAATTAAAAAAATTGAAAAAGAAAAGAAAAAGAGAAATAATCCATCCTATAGTGAAAACCATTTCAATGGCGCTTTGTATAAGTAACATGGTGAAAACCTAGAAAAAAGGCACCATGTGTATTCAGTTACTGCTCTACCATCTATCACTATTCTATCATATTTTGTCCATGATAAATTGAGCATGGGCTCCTTCATAATCAGCTTTCTCACCCCTCTCATGGCTTGAGAATGATTGACATTAAGTGTCAATCGCTTACCATATTCATCCCTTTCATAATAAGTGGTCTTGTACCTAACCGGGAGCAATCCTTGACCTAGATTTTCAAAAGGATATTAGACAAGGTATTAGAGGACATTATCATAGTAAAATCCAAAAACATCAAAAAATTTCTAAAAAATATTCCTTGAAAAATATTAAAAAATTCAAATGTTCCTAGAAAAATCCAAAATAGTCATAAGATGTCAAAAAATTCAAAAAAATTGGCCATCTAGCATGTGCTAATGTTAGTCCAAATAATTGAATTACGTAGCCTCTGTGTGTAATACGTAGGCAAGGCCATCATTGATGAGCCCCTGAGGATTAGGTATGTCCCTTAGGGCCTATCTTAATAAATTTTTCATCCATCACAATCCATCGTCCATAATAAAACTATCCCTTGTCAAGAATTGACATGCCGGTAAAAGACAATAGAACATCTTATGGAAAATGAGCTTAACAAATCATGGAATAACATACGAAAGTATCAAACTAGCCTGCAACCTAGCTGATCAATTGCCTACATATCTCAACAAAATCTACCTATCTTTATCAGCTATCAGTTGTCTTATACAAGTTGTTACATTCTTGAAACTAAACTAGGTGCCTTATACGAGGTGTCTCATTCCTAGAACAAGACACAATCCTATCAAAACACACTTATCAATGGACAAGAATATCTAAATGGTTGTTGAATCATTTGGTCTAGTTAGTCTTATATTTTTATCTGATTTATCTTATATCATGTTCTTATGCTACTCGAGGATATCTACAAGTGATTAGAGGAGAGATGATGGATCATTACATATTTTCTATTGATTTTTGTTTGTAGTTTGTCTTGATAATATGACTAGAGCAACTAAGTTCCTTGTGTGTGATTGGGGTTCCATTTGGCATAATAAAAACATCCTATGCAAGTTAAAGGTCAACTAACACTTTCTCGCATCAGGATTAACATGCTCTATGGTTACTTCCTCACATATTCCAACAAGGTTATATTTTTACTAGTATGAATCTGGGCACTCCTTGCTTGATGTGTCTGAATCTTTGACAAATGGATACTAACGTCAAGGTAAAAGTACAAACATGTGTCACACTTTATAAAGGAATTAACCAACAATAAAAATAATTTTGAACTTCGACCACATAAAAGTGGTCTTTATGTTTTTAAATTTAAAATGATGTAAACTAATGAAATGTAGAAATATTGATGAAGTTTATTTCTGCAATTTTTCGCATTTAATTTTTTTTTTTGATTATTTTTTATTAATTTAAGAGCATATTTTGGAATGTTGAAAATTTCAAGAAAAAGTGACGTTCACTTGACGTCAAGAAATAAATACAAAAAAATCTTTTTCCCCTAATTTTTTTCTCCAAATAGGTAACTTCAATATCTAGTGCATGGAAAAAAAAGAAATTTTGATGAATATTTTTCTCGTAATAACATTTTAAATTCAATTTTTTTCATAATTTGATAGTTTTCATTTGACGTCAACTATATTTTTTAATCATTTTCAAAAAAAAAAAATTATACCCTTTTGAAGAGGATTCTCTCGTCTAGTGCACCATATATTTTTCAATATTTTTAAAATTTCTAATCAGTCTCTTTTTTAACTTTAACAACCTACTTGCATTATTTTAAAAATAAAATATATTAAAACTAATACAAATATAAAATAATTACATATTTGGATTCATCACTCTAAGATCTATAAAAGGGTATTTTTCTTTAAAAAAAAAACATTCTGACAGAAGAAATACTTAGTTGAAGTTGAAAGTTTTAGAAGTTTCTAAAAAAAGTTGAGTTGGATGCCAACTAGGATTTCAAATTCAAATTTTAAGATTTCGAGAGAAAGGATTTCACTCAAAACTTTGTGTCACATATAGGACATGTGGTTTCGAACGAAACTGGTTCGACCAAAACTGTTTAGGTCGAAATAATTTCACTCAGAACTATTTAGTTGGCCAAAAGTGTGACACAACTTTGTGCTTTTACCTATCACCAAGGTTTGTCTCAACTTGTTGTACACATATCAACTTTTCCATATATCATAATATTTGGGCAAACATAAAAAAAATTCTCCTTCACAATTCATGCTTTGGTGTGCATACATCCACTTGTCCCATAATAAAACACTCTATGATGATAAATCATGCACTATTTAAAGCTCAAAAATCTATCAATAATACATCAATCTTGATTTGGATGGACAATCCAACTAACCATTCTTCACTTCTTACTAACCTTCTCTTCTAGTGAACATTTCTTCTATTAGTCTTTGCACCTAAACGATTAAAATCAGCTTGTCAAATTTTTTTCCAAATTTCTTGAGGGGGCACCACACCTTCCCATCATCATTGGGGCATACTAGGGCACATCTTAAACATGAATTTGTGAATTTTATTTGACACAATGCTATAAAAATGTATTGTATCCAAGAGGGGAAAAATGTAGATACCTAAAATTGTCCTAACATGCGAAGTAATATTTTAACACTAATTATCATCTTTCCCTAATGATTAAATAATTTTTAATTATTTAATTATTATCTAATTCATATTTCACTATAAATTAGATGAATTTATATTAATTAATTCCCTTTATCATTAATCTCTCTTATTTATTTAATTATGCCTTAATCTTTATTCTATCCTAATTAATTAAATAAATCCTTATTTATTTAATTATTTCTTTAAATATCTTATTCTTATAATTTAATTAAATAATAAATATAGTTATTTAATTAACATTCACCCACTTTCTAAATTAAATAATTATTTTAATTATTTAATTATCCCCTTTCTGAGTTAAATAATTACTTGAAATATTTAATTCTCCACATTCACACTTCTTAAATTAAATAATTGCTTTAATTTAATTATTTAATTATCCTATTTCTTCTCTACATTATCTAGTTCATCAATAAATAAATAAAATATTTTATTTATTTATCTAATTCCCACTTGCACATTCCTCAACTAATTAATTAATTTAATGAATTGTTATCTCACACATTTCCACCTCGTTCTTAACAAACACTCTCTTCTAATCAACTGGATAATCAATTCCACTTCACTAATCAATCAAATCAGTTCAATCCCACTCAGTGGGAGTTAACTCTTCAATCAATTCTCTATGCAAACAATTAACTAAAATCCTGCAACTAGTTACAATCAATTAACTCATTCATTAATTCCTCTCAAGGTTTCTTGACCCATGATCTTAATCATACACCTCTTAATCTTGATCGTCCATTCAAATTAGACAAATTTATAAAAGCAACCCTCATATCTCATTGATGGTTAACCACAAATCTTTACTGTTTTACATACATTGATCTCATTCATTCATTTGAGCTTGAAGCAAAGTAGTGCATACATATTGGAGACAAAAGCAAGACAAAGAAGAAAAATGGAGGTAAATCATGGTTGACACATTGGAAGGTAATTGCATAGCTTTATTATTCTGATTTCATTGTGTTAATTATAATCCATTGGTTAATTTTGATTGAGTTTGGTATTGAATTGCAGTTTAGTGGTTACTGTATTTAGTTCATTACATGTGATGATTAATCTCGTTTCCATTTGACATGATCAATTTGGAAAAGGGTTATAAATATTTGTATTATAATGTTCTTTCAAGTTATATATAGTTACCTTAACATAGACATAATCGGTCTTGTGTATTGAGCTTGTAATGTGGATTTTGAATAATATTTTTGTGAGTCTTTCACTTCTTTCACCATGCTTGGTGCATTGCTGATGCAATGTCTCATGTCTCATTGTGTGATGTCATGATACCTTGTGTGAGTAGGGATGCAAATCTAATTTCTATATGTAGTTTCATGGATTCCTTACAAGTCAATTTTTTATAAACTTTTCTTGATATGTGCAAAAGTAAGACATATATGCATATAGACTATATTGATTCAGGGTTACTAGACTAGTCTTTCCTATAAACCTACTTAATTGATTTCTCACGTAAATCTATTTCCTAAATATTATTTCATATCTATACATAAAATAGACACACATATCCTCTCTCTCTCTCTTTATATATATATCAAGAATCAAATTTACATATGGATTATATATATATATATATATATATATATATATATATATATATATATATATATATATATATATATATATATATATATATATATATATGGTAATGAACCTAATTGTTAGTGTTTAAAGTGGAGACTCAAGTTTAAACCCTAGAGTTATGATAAATTATTAAAATTTGGTATGAAAACCTTTCCAACATACTATTTTTTAATATAGTATCAATTTGACTATAATGTAAGAATAATGAAAAAAATATTGACACAATGAGCAACAAAATAGGTTGATTGTAGGTGTTTTATTTTTTTTGTATTTTCTAGGACCAAAATTTTAATCTACTAACATGAAAATCAAATGCACATGTTGTAAATAGTTTTGTATTTTTAATGGAGTTTTGTTTCAACTTTTGACATGCTAATAAATTGGTGAGTATCAAGCACTTTTTAAAAATGATGTGGCAAACCAATTTCAAAAGGAAATTATTGAAGTGTTAACATACCCGACTATAAATTATTTTTCCAATATGGCACATATGGTGCTTCTGCACCCATGAAGTTATAGTGCACCACCATCGAGTCTTCTCCCCTAGATGCAAGCTTGATAGTAATAAATGATCTTATTGTTATTTTTATTCCTAGTTAGCCTTATACTCTATTTTTTGTTATTGTCGCCAATGAGTATCAAACATGTTGATGTGTTTTTTATGCACTTCTCAACACAGGAAGTGCGTAGGTGCACTACCTCTCTTGAAAGAAAATCTTCCACAATTGGATTGCAAAACACTATCCCAAGGTCTCTAATGTCAGGTCTTGACAGTGCATGGAATATCTTAGTTGTTTGATGTGATTTGCTGGAATCACAAGGCGGTCTTAAAGATGACTTACAAAGCATGGGAAGTTGGGTTTGCAAATGCAGTTTCAAAGTGTTGGAAGTGAATGAACAGTGGCTGTCCACTCAAAACAACAAGCTAAAACTCATCAAGTTCATCTGATTTGGCTTCATGGTGATGCTTTGGATCCTACTCTAACCAAGGATTAAAAGAAACAACAAAATAAGAAGGGTTAAGAAAGCTATTCTAATCCTAAGCTACAAATGAACAGTAACAATGGTGGCTGCTAAAGTAGACAGGCTTCCTAAATTGAGTTTTTGCTTGACCAAGAGAAACCTACAGCTACACAAAACCAGTGCAATCTCCTAAGGTCTGTTGATTTTCAAATTGCACATGCACATCATGAACATGCAATCAAACTAAGTTGCATAAATGGAATAAAGAAGCCCAGGCTAACTTTGCACAACAGCTTGTCATCAACAAGTGCTAAAAGTATGGGTTGGAAGCTCATCAAATACTATAACAGCAACACCATCATGACAACCATTCAAGAAACTAATACTAAAACTAACATGGAAGTAGAACCATGCATGAAAGGTGAGCAAAATCAAAGAGAACATTCATAAACTCATGTAATGCTATCTTCTATTGCTGCAAAATGCTTTTTACAATAGATCTCCAACCCTTACAAATGAGGGGAAAGCCCTTATTTATAGTTTTCCAAAGCCCAAATGAATGGCTAGGATCAATTTGCAATGAATGGTCCATATTTGATTACATTAGGGTTTCACCTACCCCTCATTATCCAATAATTTTAAAATACATTCCTTGTCTTTTCTCTGTTTTGTCAACTAGTGCTAGTTACTATAGCAATTTTGTCATTTAGCTGATTTTCCTTTTCACTGTAGCTGAAACTGCCTAAAAATTGTCTTTTGCTTGATGTGCTTGCAGTGTTCTTCCTTTGATCAAACGAGCTCGTTAATGATTGGCATCAATGGATTGGTGGCCCCTGATTCGGGTAGAAAGCTCCTTAGAAATCATCATCATCTAGAAAAAGGTAGGACAACTCCCTTAATGGGCCTCTCTGATAGACCTACAGAAGGCTTCTTGACTCCTGCAAACACGAAGTGTCATAAGTGCATTTATACATGAGTTAAGGAAAATGTCAGTCAAACCTAAAAATTCCCATTTAGATCTATCCATGCATCATCAAAAGATCTTGATATTCATATTTGGAGCTCATTTGGACCATAAACATTAATGCGTGCTTCAAGGGTGTGAGCGCCAGAGGGAAAAAAGATGATGGAAGAAAACTAGAAGGCAAATAGTGGATGGAAGCCAAAACAGCTGGGAAGAAGGCAGGCTTTCGGATGTTCAAAACAACCGGGAAGAAGGCAGGCCCCGGAAACGGCCACGGAGGGGGCGAGCTCCGGAGGCCGGAAGGGAGGTGGCCACCGAATGTTCCAAAATAGCCACGGAGAGGCGGAGCCTCGAAAACGACCACAGAGGGGCCGGGCTCCGGAGGCCAGAAGGGAGGTGGCCGCTAGATGTTCCAAAATGAACACGGAGAGGCGGAGCCCTGCAAACGACCACGGAGGGGCTGGGCTCCGGAGGCCAGAAGGGAGGTGGCCACCGGATGTTCCAAAACGGCCATAGAGCGAAGCCCCAAAAATGACCACAGAGGGGCTGGGCTTTGGAGGCTAGAAGGGAGGTGGCCGCTAGATGTTCCAAAACGACAAAAGGGGGATGAAGCTCTGAAACCACCAAAACTTAACCAAACTTTGATGAAACCTTGGCAGTTCATTTAAGCACATCAAACACATCCCAGATCCAAAAAAGGGTGACCCCAAAGTCAAAATTGAGGAAACGGGAGTGACGGGGGCCCGTGGATGTTTCCAAATAGCCAAGGAGGAAGGGAATTCCAGAGGGAAAGTTCCAAAACCATCGAAACTTAACGGAACATTGATGAAACCTTGGCAGTTCATTTACGCACTTCAAACACATCCCAGATCCAAAAAAGTTGTCCCCAAAGCCAAAAATGTGGAAACTAGACCGACAGGGGTCCACGGATGTTTCCAAAATAGCCAAAGCAAGATAAAAGGCAGAAAGGGGACATGGAACTTTATTTCTCCGTAGATTTGAATACCCTAAGTAGGTGAATTTGGGTAGGGGAATTTTATCTTTTGATGGCACATGACCAATTTGGGCTTGGATTATGGGGCATGCAAAACAAGACAGGAGCAAAGCGGCCTGTTGGAAGCAAAAAAAAGGGGGTCCTTGCCTACGGCGGGGCGTGTGTGCAAAACATGCACAACAAATGGCGACTCGCTGGGGAAATGCTCCAGAGCATTTTGATGACAAACTAGAATCATGAACCCAGAATCTCTAGTTCTGACCTTCACACTAGGGAAAACAAACCAGACGCCCAATCAAAAGATCAAAACCATTAGCCAACCCAACCTTCAGTATGCTAAAAATCCAAGTGTGTGCAATTGCATTAATTCTCATCCTTCGATTGCTACAGGAACCCAAGCTTCGTTCAGTTAAGCTACGTAGTTTATTCTAACTCCAAAAGCATCTGAGACATTGCCTCAGAGCTAGTTAGGCGTCCATAGCCCCAATGAGGTTATCGCTGTGATTCTCCCGAACATTGCTCTATTGCCGGCTGGGCGTCCATAGCCCCGGTAGAGTTGCTCGAATACCCCTGAAAAGTTGAATTTTCCTTTCTTTTAATTTTCAATGTTTTCTTTTTTTCTTTCTTCTCTTTTCAACTCTTTTATTTCAACCCGTAAGCATTGAAGCTCGCGCTCAGGGCTGAGATTCATAGTGGCGCTGAAGCAAAATTTTAGATTTTTCACTTAACTAGACTTCACAGAAGGCCCTACAGTGACCATCAAATTCTTAAGATGTGTAAGAGCTATAAGATTTCAGAATACATCAGAGTCAGACTAAACCAACAATTTTTCCTCTTTGAATCAAACACCCAGATCACTTGACACTAACAGAAGATCCTCACCATCCACTCTGAAAAACTTGATTAGAGTTTGACAAAGAAATACGTAGAACAACCCCAGGTGATAAGTATGGTTGTTGTGCACACAGATGTGCCCAGCTAAAAGTAGATGGACCCCAAGCAAAGCAACAAAAAAGTGAAAGCAAACAAAAAGAAAACAACCTACACAAACCAACTAACCTAAGGAAAGCATGAAAGCAGAGTATTTACAAGAAACCTATACTACTGAAAACGAGCTATGTACAAAGATATTTACAAAGCACTATGTTTAGGCAGGGCAAGCCAACATTAACGTTCATTGGATTTCGTAATGCATGCACAAGCAAACAGGTGATCGTTATTGTTCTTAACCATGCAAACTTATCTTTATATTCTAAAAAAAGAAATTCAATGTTGCAGCACTCAAGTTCAATCACGTCATCATGAAAAATCAGCAATTGAGGAGGCTCGTTGAACCCATGGTTAATCCATAAACATGTTCATTTTCCCTTATTCCCATAATCAAAATAATAAGTGCAGTTATGAGAAATGATAGGGGCAAGGAAGGATAAAACCTGGATGTCATCACACAGAGGTGGCAACGTTGGACAGTCGAGAGAAAGCATAACATCCTTGATTGTTGCATTGGCAGCTTCGGGTGGGCGCGGTGGAGGGTGCAACACTTCAGACATTGAGATTTCATAAGGCTGGGAGGATGGGGCAGCAAACAACTCTTTCAATCTACCAATGGGACCCACAGCCTCCACTAGTTGTTCCTTGAGGAAGTACACCTCATCTGCTTGAGCTTCCGTTGCTAGAACCTCTTCTTGATTGCTGTCTTCAAGGGGAAGCATGCATTCCCATCTCCTTTCCCAGGTGTGAGCCTTATTTTTGTGATGTTCAGTGTCATGGGATGATGACATACATGAATCTATCCTATTGCAGCCATTTGAATATGAGGGAGGATCAACAATGATCATGGCAGAAGGGATCCAAGTTGCATTTCATAGTTGGTGAAGTGCTTCATCTTTGTTAGCAGCTATCTTAGCACCTCCACCTTTGTCTTCTTTTTGTTGTTCATGCATCTCATCATGACGTTCACTCATTTCCTCGTGCTCACTATCATTGTAAATGGAGAAGGAGCTCCTCTCCCAATCTGGAAACTCTAGTGCATCACTGTTTGGGGGCTCAAGGAGTATGTATTCATCGCTACCGTCTTCTGAGATGTGCTCTTCCTTGGCATGAGCATACCTCTGTAGTGCAGCTCCCAATGGAAAGAAGTCATCAATTGATGGAACCTCATTAAGGGGACCAAAGTCTACTGCACAATTTCCCTCTGAAGACTCACCAAAAATCCCATCGTCCATGGTACACAACTGCTCTTCAAGAGGAAGAACTTCTTGGTGACTGGTGGACATCATTCCCGCTTGATCTACTTCATTGCTCGAAAGTTCGACATTGTATTGCTATCCTTCTATTGCTGCCCCAACATCCTCTTGAGGTCCACCTTCAATTGATCCATCACTTGAATCAGGCTCTTGGTCTTCTACTTCGATTTGAGCAGTAAGTAGAGGAGGTCGGGCACTTGGCTACCTTGCTTGTTCTTTGACTTGTTTGATGGCTTCTTGGCCTAGTTCACATGTGAACTATGAATGTGATGAATCATGAAGTCTGCACCGATTTGGTAATAGTAGCACCTCCAAATCCACTTGGTATTTTAGCTCTGACCAATCCCTTGCTAATCTGGAGACAAGTTGGTCATATCTTTCTGCTACTGGATCCTCATCATCATTTGAAAAAGAAGCTTGATGGTAGATAGCCATGGCGAGTGGTTGTTCCCACTCCCCCAAATCTGCATTTTCAGATTCTTGATCACTGTCATTTATGAAGGAGAGGTCTTCCGACCTGATTTTGCTTATGCTTTGATCATCTCCTTCTGCTACCCCAAGGCTTTCAGCCTCCTCTTCTCAATTTTCAGCATTTGTGTTGGCTGTCCTAGCATATGCTGCTACAAATTCTGTTAATTCATCTTCAATTGTCATTCGTTCCTCTTCTTGAGTGGAGGACTGCTCTTCTTCAATGGAGGGAAAACCTACTAAACTAGTTACAATCAGATTTTCACCAATGCACCTTGCTATCCCAAGACTTTCAACTCCTCCCTCTTGGCTTTCATTTTCTATGTCTGCTGTCCCAACACCAACTTGTGTCAAATTTATTGGTTCATCTTTATTTTGTTGTCCTCTGGATGTTGACAACTCTTCTGCCTCATTGGATAACTTCTCCTCATTGAGAGTTGGCTGCTCCAACTTGTCCAAACAACCCTTGGCTTGAGAAATGATGTTGTCACATGATGGACACATAAATTCTGAATGTGGTGCATTGTGAAATCTACACCAACTTGCCATTAGTACTTCCTCCAACCTCGGTCCATCCTTGCTGCTCAAATGTTCCTGGATTAGCTCCTTGAATGCCTTGGCTCCCATGGTTGTCAATTCTTCCTCTGAGTCTGCAAGGGCTAAAGGCTGATAGATTTCCCAAAAGGGAATTTCTCCCTGCAATACCCTTTCAATTCTTCTCAAGAATGTGAGACACCCCAACTCATTGTGCTTATGAGTGCAATGGATTCGACATCTGTCTACCAACGTGAATTGCTGCAAGGGCTTCTTCAGTCTCTTATTCAAATGTGCATGTAATTGAGTGAGGTCAATTTGTGCATGCTGCTCCATTTTGACTCAGCTTCTTTTGCCTTCAGAAATTTCTAATTTTTAGCATTAAAAGAGATCTCCCTATCTCAAATTTTTTCTTTGAAAGTGCTCTTTTTGATTCGCAACTTTCAACTTTGTAGCCTCAACTTGTCATTACCTCCTTCTAGCGCCAGTTCTGTTGATGTGTTTTTTATGCACTTCTCAACATATGCAGTGCGTAGGTGCACTACCTCTCTTGAAAGACAATATTCCACAATCGGATTGCATAACACTATCCCAAAGTCTCTAATGTCAGGTCTTGACAGTGCATGGAATATCTCAGTTGTTTGATGTGATTTGTTGGAATCACAAGGCGGTCTTACAGATGAGTTACAAAGCATGGGAAGTTGGGTTTGCAAATGCAGTTTCAAAGTGTTGGAAGTGAATGAACAGTGGTTATCCACTCAAAATAGCAAGCTGAAACTCATCAAGTTCATCTGATTTGGCTTCATGGTGATGCTTTGGATCCTACTCTAACCAAGGATTAAAAGAAACAGCAAAAGGAGAAGGGTTAAGAAAGTTATTCTAATCCTAAGCTACGAATGAACAGTAACAATGGTGGCTGCTAAAGTAGACAGACTTCCTAAACTGAGTTTTTGCTTGACCAAGAGAAACCTATAGCTACACAAACCCAGTGCAATCTCCTAAGGTCTGTTGATTTTCAAATTGCACATGCACATCATGAACATGCAATCGAACTAAGTTGCAGCAATGGTATAAAGAAGCCCAGGCTAACTTTGCATAGCAGCTTGTCATCAACAAGTGCTAAAAGTATGGGCTGGAAGCTCATCAAATACTATAACAACAACACCATCATGATAGCCATTCAAGAAACTAATACTAAAACTAACATGGAAGTAGAACCATGCATGCAAAATGAGAAAAATCAAAGAGAACATTCATAAACTCATGCAATGCTATCTTCTATTGCTACAAAATGCTTTTTACAATAGCTCTCCAACCCTTACAAATGAGGGGCAAGCCCTTATTTATAATTTTCCAAAGCCCAAATGAATGGCTAGGATCAATTTGCAATGAATGGTCCAGATTTGATTACATTAGGGTTTCACCTACCCTTCATTATCCAACAATTTTAAAATACATTCCTTGTCTTTTCTCTGTTTTGTCATCTAGTGCTAGTTACTATAGCAATTTCATCATTTAGCTAATTTTCCTTTTCACTATAGCTGAAACTACCTGAAAACTGTCTTTTGCTTGATGTGCTTGTAGTGTTCTTCCTTTGATCAAATGAGATCGTTGACGATTGGCATCAATGGATTGGTGGCCCCTGATTCGGGCAGAAATCTCCTTAGAAATCATCATCATCTAGAAAAAGGTAGGACAACTCCCTCAATAGGCCTCTCTGATAGACCTACGGAAGGCTTCTTGACTCCTACAAACACGAAGTGTCGTAAGTGCATTTATACATGAGTTAAGGAAAATGTCAGTCAAACCTACAAATTCCTTGTTAGATCTATCCATGCATCATCAAAAGATCTTGATATTCATATTTGGAGCTCATTTGGACCATAAACATTAATGCGTGCTTCAAGGGTATGAGCGCTAGAGGGCAGAAAGACGGCGGAAGAAAACTAGAAGGAAAATAGCAGATGGAAGCCAAAACAGCCGGGAAGAAGGCATGCTCCTGGATGTTCAAAATAGCCGGGAAGAAGGCGAGCCCTGAAAACGGCCACAGAGGGGGCGGGCTCTAGAGGCCGGAAGGGAGGTGGCTACCAGATGTTCCAAAACGGCCACAGAGGGGCCGGGCTCTGGAGGCTGGAAGGGAGGTGGCCACCAGATGTTCCAAAACGACCACGGAGAGGTGGAGCCCCAGAAACGGCCACAGAGGGGCTGGGCTCCAGAGGCCGGAAGGGAGGTGGCCGTCGAATGTTCCAAAATGGCCACGAAGAGGTGGAGCCCTAGAAACGGCCACGGAGGGGCCGGGCTCTGGAGGCCAGAAGGGAGGTGGCCGCCGGATGTTCCAAAACGGCAAAAGGGGAACGAAGCTCAGAAACCACCAAAACTTAACCAAACTTTGATGAAACCTTGGCAGTTCATTTAAGCACATCAAACACATCCCAAATCCAAAAAAGGGTGACCCCAAAGTCAAAATTGAGGAAACGGGAGCGACGAGGGCCCGCGGATGTTTCCAAACATCCAAGGAGGAAGGTAATTCCGGAGGGAAAGTTCTAAAACCATTGAAACTTAACGGAACATTGATGAAACCTTGGTAGTTTATTTACGCACTTCAAACACATCCTAGATCCAAAAAAGTTTCCCCCAAAGCCAAAAATGTGGAAACTGGACCAATAGGGGTCCACAGATGTTTTTGAAACAGCCAAAGCAAGACAAAAGGCAGAAAGGGGATGGGGAACTTTATTTCTCCGATGATTTGAATACCCTAAGTAGGTGAATTTGGGTAGGGGAATTTGATCTTTTGATGGCACATGACCAATTTGGGCTTGGATTATGGGGCACACAAAACAAGACAGGAGCAAAGTGGCCTGTCGAAAGCAAAAAAAAAGGGGGCCCCTACCTACGGCGAGGCGTGTGTGCAAAACATGCACAACAAAACACTTTTTTAAAATGATGTGGCAACCCAATTTTAAAAGGAAATTGTTGAAGTGCTAACATACCCAACTATAAATTATTTTTCTAATGTGAAACATATGTTGCTTTGACAATCATAAATTTATTGGGCACCACCATCGAGTCTTCTCCCCTAGATGCAAGCTTGATAATAATAAATGATCTTACCGCTATTTTTATTTCTAGTTAGCCTTATAATCTATTTGTTGTTGTTATCACCATTCAATATATTAAATGGACTAGTACTTGGACATATTTCTATTAGAAGGTATTAACATCTAATTATCTCTTTGATAGGATGGGTGACATATAATATTGTCCTCTTCCTGATGATGGATCACTAAGTGTGATTCAAAAAGGTATACATAGTTAAAATGTCAATTCTTGTAATGACCAACCCATTCTAACATAGATTTACCAAAAAAATTCACCAAAGGTTAATAAACCATAAGCATGTGAAGAAAACAAATATTCTTTCTCTTTCTTTCAGAAATAACATAACTTTAATTTAAATATCTATCATGTACAAAATTTCATTCATTTTGAGTATTATTGGAATTAACTGAAAATGTAAATACAAGAGAAGGGTCAGATTATTGTATCTGGTGCTTACTATCTTCCAAGAATTGACATGCCACTGATGAGAGGGAAAGCATCATCTGACTGTTGTACCTCCAACCTTGAACTTAAGTGGTCCCCCACACACTTCTTGACTAGAAGTGGCCCTACCGTTCAAAAAAAGGTTGTGTTGGGAACCCTCTCAATTGCCATATGAGCTTTGGTGTGCACCCCCTACTTAACTAACTCTATCACACTACTAAGGATATCCTCTTATTAAGTATGACAACTCTGGCTAGCTAAGTGATTGGGACACAGTGAACTAATGAGTGTATATGGTAGCAACAACACTCACTATGGCCATAGTTTTTGTACAAAAGTACAATCACTACAAGAGAGAAGTCATGGTCTGTAAGATACCCACTCAGATTTAGTCACCTAATAGTAGCAATAATAGAGATTTAATTGAAGGAAAACAATAGTTGAATGAATCTTTCCCTTGTTAGACCATGCATTAATAGATCACTAAGAGTTAGTACACACTAACACATCCCAACATAATAAACTTAGGGGATCGATAACACTACAAAGGAATTAAAAATTTCAGTTTATAGTCCCACAAAAATACTTGCACAACTATAGAACAAGGATGTAGGATGGCACCGGTCTCAGATGTATCTCAAAATAGTAGAAATGAAATCTCAGATATTTATTGAAATAGGAATACTACACAGATCCGTGTACAAAAACTAAATATATAATTCGATAAACATGCCCAAAACCTGATAACACGGCTAGGTAGGATTGACTTATAAAATCTAATCCAGCTCACAGACTTATCCTAATTCCTTCCTAGGATGATACCGAGAGGTGAGAATGGGATAAAAGCCTGATAGAGGCCAACATTCTGCGATAACATAGATGGGCGAAAATTACATATTACATTAGATGAATTTCTCAGTTCAATGCATCGTACAATGCCTCAAATTATCTCGAGATGTCCACAATAATAATAGGTTCCCAGAACAAATGTCAGTTGTGCCAGGTATGCTGCCTTCCTGTGATATGCTCGATTATGATAATGCACATCCACTATTGATGAATTACTCCCAAAATGATGAATGAGAACATGTGAATATTCCTTGAATTGTCCAACTCACCACAAGACCGAAATAAACAAGTGACCAAGAACTCAAATTTTAGGATTATTAATGAGGCCTCCTCTAAATTATTTCCATCACCTCAGATCAAATCATTATGTTGAGCTTGCTGGGTAAGAGGTAATGTCCATAGTATGACCAATTATCTCTATGTCTGGCTGCGAACTCAAATTATGACCCTAAGTGAGATGTGCTAGCAGTGTCTGGTATTCCCTATGCAGAAGGTGTCTTGAGGGGTTGTGTCCAGAACTTGGGCTCAGCCATGCTTCTCGCCTTTAATTTCTACCGCTATGCTCCACCCTCATGTACTAAACCTGTGATGACAAATAGGGAGTTTAGGAAAGATTGGCGACCTGAGATGGATGAAGGTACATAACTTTGATAAGGTTTTCCTCCTACCAGATCCATCAACCTATAGAGGGCTACGTCTCCACAAGATTAGTTGACTGTGTCTTCTTCTGTGATGATCAAATCCAATGAAGAATCCATGATAAATAGTCATTATTGACGCCTTCCCAATTTGGGTCGGCTAGAAGAAACATTATAAATTTAAATGTTATTAATAATAATTTAAATTTATTTTATTATTTAATATTATTGAAATATTCATTAAAATTGTATTTAGCATTTAAAAATGATTTTTCTCGCTCAAATTGAATTTAGGGAAATGATCAAGATTTGGGGACATGACAATCCTCCCTACTAGGATGTTGCTTTCCCTCAAGCAACTGTAAATCGATGTTCATAAGTGCAAAGACGATGCACGAGTGTCCAAATATTTTGTCCTGGAGGCATGACCATTTGTACCACATATTCTATTGCTCTATTATGATATTAACATCATCAGACTCATAATTGTGATACAACTCATACTGAATGAGTACACCAAGCACATCAATACCCAAATCCCTGTTCTTCATGCTATCACATCCAAAAACTATGAAGGGTTGAATGTACCTTGAGGAATTATGACCACTAGCTAACTTCCTAACTCAAAGATATCTCCCATGAGTGTGTGAAACTAGTATTAGTGGTACATGAAGGGCATGCCAATCCATTCTAGGTTGCCGATGTTGGTCAAAACAACACCCCAAAATCTTAAAAATGATGATGCAAAAAGTGCCACTAATGACTAGTGATGATGGTGCCTCAACATGACGCCAACTTCCAATGATAACACGATGATCCATGTCTCTCCAAGTTTCCCAAATAGCCATTTTTCACCAAGTACTTTCAAGGAAATCCATGTGTAGCATTATAGGACAACCATCTCTCATCAAAGCATAAGGTAGAGACCAAGCATCATAGTTTCGTTGAAACACAAACATTTACAACTAAAATCCAAGTATGATGATACTATCCCCATACCAAAGTTCATATATTAGTTGAGACTTCATTCCTCCACATGTGCTCCAATCAAAAGAAAATGCATACATGATATGTGCCATAAGTCCTATATGTAGGGCAGCCTCATGCTTCACCAAAGAGTCTTCAATACAATGGGATTGTACCTTATCACCAGTAGACTCTTCAAGTGCTCCATAAATGATAAATGACCAATCCAAATCTACTTCACCCCTATCTCTATTCACACATGAAGGCATAATACCATTATATGACCCACTAAGTGAGTGCTCCATCATACAATCCAAGCATTTTTTATGGCCTCCTAAAAGAGGTGACACCAATTTCTCATAAAGAAAGTTATGTAAACAACCCAAGAATTCTAAAACATACCTCAAATTTGAGTGCTCCACTTGCTTGGCCACTAAGCAAGGCTCATTCCCCACATGTCAAAGGCCTTGAACATTTTTTTCCTCTATAATGAATTTTTGTAATAATTTGGTCCTCTTGTGCCTTGGAAACACCAATAAGACCCCTTGTTTTTCTCCCAATTGAGTGCCAACAATAGCAAGATACTTCTTACTATCATCCTCAAGGGAAGGAACCACCAAATCAAAGCTAAGCATGACCCAAAGTCTATTGTTCCAAATGAAAAAATTAGAACATATATCATACTCCTTGTCTTCAATCACCTCCTTCCTCATCGTTCCATGCTCTCCAATGAATGATGAACCACTATGAATTTTTCCACAAGAACCATGAGCCTTAAGGCCAATCCTCTTGGTTTTCATGTCATGAAGATTTGAAGATAAAGGATTGTTGTCATATGCCAAAAAATTAGTCCTCACCTCATGCTCAAGTGTGATGTCTTCCTCACTCTCACTCATTCCTCCTTCCATGAGGGAATGATTATCAACAAATTTTGGTCCATGGTAAGCCTCCAAGTGCAAATCATGTGTCACAACCTCAGTCTTGTAGCTGCAAACCATGTCTTCATCATAGAGTCCTTAAATATATTCCTCCATGACTACACTCTTTTCCTTCTTAATGCTACCCTTAAGCTCAAGGTTGAGATTATCTACTTCATCTTCCTTCCTTCTCAAGGTACCAACAAAATCTCATCGAGTGCAAGGAGGTGATCCCTATATACAAGAAAATGTAGGAATTTTGACTTCACTACCACCAACATATTTTGGAGTTTGTGCAAGTCATCCAGAGATATTCCTTCTTGTTGAAAACAAAGGTAATTATGTAGCTTAATACTTTGTAAAACTATTCTACAAATGATAAAATGAATTAATCAGATAATCACCCACAAAGAATCTGTAACAAAGAATACATATTTAGGTCAACAAGTATAATAGTTTTACAAAGTATTAAGCTACATAATTACCTTTGTTTTCAACATTTGGTATCAGAGTTGAGGCTGGGTAGAGTATTAGAGTGCATTTCTCTTAAAATATTGAAGATTTTTGGTTGTAGTGGGAGCTTTTACTTATTTTTGTTATTTCTGATTTTGGAAAATAAGTTTGTTACAATGAATTCTCATTTAGATATTGAAAGGTTCAATGGATCTAATTATGAGATGTGGAAATTAAAAATGGAGGATCTCCTTGAAGAGAGAGATTAGTGGTTAGTTGTTGGTAATGAGACAAAGTCACCTATAACGATGTCAGATGAGGATTGGGCTAAGCTTGATAAGAAGGAAAGAGGGACCATAAGATTATGTCTTGATGATGTTTTTCTCTTGAATGTTTCAAAAGAAACTACTGCATATAAGCTATGGAAGAGAATAGGTGATATTTATCAAACTAAAAGTCTTACTAATAAGTTGTATCTAAAAAGACAGTTGTATTCTTTAAAGATGAAAGATGGTGATCCTGTTGCAAATCATTTGAATGCTTTTAATTTTATTCTAAGTCAGTTAGCATCTGTAGATGTAAAGCTATAAGATGAAGATAAATGCATTTTGTTACTTTGTTCTTTACCAGAGTCTTGGGAAAATCAAATTGTTGCTATTAGTGGTAGTGGTGTAGATCCTAAGATGGACAATATAATTCATATTCTTCTATTAGAGGAGATGAGGAGGAAGTATAAAGAGGGAATCCAAGATGCCTTGTTTGTAAAAGGTAGGCCTGAGAAAAAGGAACCTAAGGGAGACAAGGAAGGAAAGGGTAAGTACAAAGGACGGTTCTAAACCCTTGGTAAGAGTAAGGTAATTTATTGGAATTGTGGGAAACTAGGACATGTGAAGAAGGATTGTAAGAACAAGAAAGAGAGTTTTGATTCTTCTACAGAGGAATCATCGAATGAAAATAATGATGCATTGGTTATTTCAACTAATATTGTTTATGATAACTATTTGCTTCATGTTTCAGAGTGATCTTCATGGAGAGGATGGTAGTCACTATGCCATGTGTGACTCAGTACCATGGCTCAGTGGGAGTTGTTGGTAGTGACGTGGATGCATCATTGGTAAGGTTATCTTCATGTGATTTGGGATATGGTTTTTTCTTGGTTTAGAGTGGTTGTTATTATGTCATGGTTTACTCTTGATTCTATATTAGAGTTTGGAATATTACATGTTCTCTTGAGACCAAGATGTATGTTATGGTGCATGTGATCTCCTAGGAGGAGATGGTTAGATCATGGATGTCATGTTTATGTTCAAGATTGGAGCTTTGACATTGATCTTGTGTAGTTATCTTATGTATTGGGTACATTAATCATTTGTTTGATTACTTCATGATAGTGCTATGTTGCATTTGGAGTTTGGTATGGATTGGTTGGTTACAGGTCCTCATGGATACTTGGAGAAATAGGTGAGGCTTGAGTTCTCTTATGGTAAGAGATATATGTTGGAATGCTTACTTGTAAGAAAAGCTATTTTCAACAATAAATACTGAGAAGCCTACACTTTGGTTGAATGTGAGTTCAACACACTCAGGGGTTTCACATGCCTCCAAAGAGGCAGTTTGGATACAAAGACTTGGGAAAGGTATTGGTTTTAATTGCAAGTAAGTTAAACTTGAATGTGATAGTTAGAGTGCTATGTGTTTAGCCAAAAATCCTATGTATCATGCTCGTACTAAGCATGTTGATGTTCAATATCACTTTGTGAGAGAAATGGTTTAGAATGGGAAGGTATTAATTCAGAAAGTTGACTCTTTAATTAATGTTATAGATTATCTTATGAAACCAGTTCCTACAGATAAGTTCTCTTGGTTTTAATCATTTTCTTGGAGCTTCATGATTATACAGGTTGCATTTGAAGTTGGCATGGATTGATTAGTTGGTGTAGGAAGGCCATTGGCCTTGAGTCCTGTACTTGATTTATAATAATTATTCCTGTTTAAGAATAATTGCAATGTATAATGTCAAGTGGGAGAATGTTGGAAATAGGATGCCATTTAATTGCAATCCTAAACATTATTTATTTCATGTATCTCCTAAGTCCTTGGAAAGTGTTCCCCAACACTAGGATTAGAAAGAGATTAATATTGAATGAAATAATCATTAATTGATATTTTTAATTAATTCTAAATGATAGGAGCATGTGAGGATGTCCAAGACGAGTTCCTAAATAATAGGAGCACATGGGGAACCCACCTTGAGTTAACTGTTTGGAGAAAAAGATAACACTTCTATAATGCTTGTAAAGATCCTAGAAGTCAGGCATTGATGTTTACATGCATGAAGTTTAGTTTAGTTTAGTTATTGTTCAGTTATCCTTAGTTGCATGTAGTTAGTTTCAGTTGAATGCTAGTTGAATTCAATTAACTTGGAATGCATGACTAATGACTTGAGTTGCATGAAAAATAACAGGTGACTAATTTCAGTTATCAGGGCATGATCATTCTTGCATGAATGGTGGAGAGATATGTTTTAGTTAACAGAGAATGACTTGGACCCACCATGGGTGCCCAAGTTGGATTCTTGGAGTTAACACTTTTGCACGATAAGATATTTCAGAAGGCTGAGTTAAGTGGGCCCATTCTTGGGCACCTACTTTGATGATAATCTTTGAAGATATATTTGGAATAAAGTTTGAGTTATGAATTCAGTTTGGGACACCCAAATGGATGAAGGAGTTGATTTGACATTGTTCTTCGTGGTAGAACTCTACTTGCAAGAGATAGGCATAGGTTTTTTGGTGATAAGCTTTGAGATTTGTAATTGTAACTCTTTGGAGTTTACAAGGTTGATTATTGCATATTTATCTCAAGCAAGTTGAAGAGAGTTTGTATTAGTTTTTATTGTAGGTTGTGAAGAAGATTTGTTGAAGGAAAAAGAAGCATCTCAAGCAAGGATTGGAATTATTGTAATCTTATTCTGAGATTAAATAATACATTGATTCTTGGTGTAGTTTTTTTCTGAAAGGGTTCCTCCACAATATATGCTATGTATCTTCTAATATTCTATCTAATTCTTCTACAACCTTTTGTCTTCATTCTACAAATGATAAAATGAATTAATCAGATAATCACCCACAAAAAATATGTAACAAAGAATACATATTTATATCAGAAAGTATAATAGTTTTACAAAGTATTAAACTACATAATTACCTTTGTTTTCAACACTTCTTTAGGCCCTTCATGTCCACTTAGGGGCTTCAAACACAAGTATACCATCATATTATGAATACCATCAAAGTGAGTTAGGGCTGGCATATTCCCACTGTCATTCATTCTCAATTACCTTTCTAGGGAGTGTGACTCATGGGATAGAAAAGATCCATGCATCATTTCAATTTTATCATCAACACCACCATCATAAATCTGATTAGTCATTTCTGATTCATATCCATAAACATGCTTCTTAGAATTTTCCACCTCTATGACATCTTTTCCACATAGTTCATGTTTTTATACTGGGTCAAACTTGAATTCCATCAAGGCATCATCATCATAGCAGTGAGTGGAATCATCTTCTTCCCATAAGACAACATCATGATCATGTACAATATAGAGGAATCATCATAAGAGTAGGGTGACAAGACACAAGAAGATTCATTGTCCTCTTCAATTGTTGGTCTACAAGGTGTATGCACAATCATAAAGTGATCCCTCAATTCAACTTTATCCCAATTACTTGGCTCCCTATATAATAAGATTTTTGTATTGATTTCATATGTATGAACATCACCACTATCCAAGTTATGCAAATTACAATTTGATTCCTTTCCAAAAAGACATAGGGTTGGTGGAGCAAGGCTAGGCTAAAACGAGGGAACATTAGTGGAATTCATACCTCCATATAGATGATCAATCAATGTTGGTTTGGAAAAATTAGGAACAACATTTTCTTCAATCTTTTGGTTACCATGAAGACTTGTGTTCTCCATTAGTGGGTGCAATAGTTGATCCTTGCTTGTCCTCATTGGTTGTCCCAAAAGATGCATCACCTCCATGTAGTTGATCATAGTGGGGTAACACTTGGACCACTTCCACAAGCTTTCCCTCAAACCCTTGTTTACCTTCCATCTCGAGGTGGAATTCTTCCCTATGTGCTTTAGCTTGGGGATCTCTTCAAGTCTCTTCTTTTTGTTAGACCTCTTTTATTGCTCATGCTCAGTGAGGGGTTCTTCATACTTCTTGTGATCTTCTTCTTTCAAGAATGACTCATGTTCCTTGCTCTTCTCCTTAGCAATTTATGTATCTCCCTCTTCTTTCCTCTTTCATCTAATATAGTTGTAAAGTCCTCTTTTATTCGGGTTTCTATGTTCAAGAAATTACAAATAATCATCGAAAATAAGTACAAATTTGATCTTATTAGACATTCCTTGATATTGGTCAAAGATCTTGGTGGCTTCATATGGATACCTTTCTTGATCCTACTATATCTTCGATATTATCTCCTGAAGGGGATCCTTGTTTAAAAATTTTGATCGCCAATCCATGCTCATCCTCCAATCCCCCTTTCACTCTGATCCAATGAGACCCATAGGCTGGAAGGACAGACATGCTCTGATACTATTGTAAGATACCCGCTCAGATTTACTCACCCAACAGTAGCAGTAATAGAGATTTAATTGAAGGAAAATAATAGCATAATGAATCTTTCCCTTGTTATACCATGCATTAACAAATCACTGAGAGTCAACAAGAACTAGCACATCCCAACATAATAAACTGAGGGGCTCAATAACACTATAAAGGAATTAAATATTTTAGTTTACAATCCCACAAAAATATTTGCACAACCATAGAAAAAGGATTTAGGATGGCATCAGTCTCAAATGTGTCTCAAAACAATAGAAATAAAATCTCAAATATTTGTTGAAATAGGAATACCACACAGATTCGTGTATAATAGCTAAATATATAATTTGATAAACATGTCTAGAACTTGATAACACAACTAGGTAGGATTGACTTATAGAATCTAATCCAGCTCACAAACTTATCATGATTCCTTCCTAGGATGATACCGAGAGGTGCGAATGGGATAGAAGCTCGATAGAGGCCAACATTTTTCTATAACACATATGGGCGATAATTACATATTACATTAGATGAATTTATTAGTTCAATGCATTGTAAAATGCCTCAAAATATCTCAAGATGGCCACAATAATAATAAATTCCCATAACAAGTGTCGACTGTGCCTGGTATGACCCCTTCTCGTGATATGCTCGAGTATGATAATGCACACCCACTGTTGATGAATTACTCTCGAAATGATGAATGAGAACATGTGAATATTCCTTGAATTTCTCGACTCACCACATGCCCAAAATGGAAAAGCAACCAAGAACTCAAATTTTAGGTATTAATGACGCCTCCTCTAAATGCCCGCCATCACCTCAGATCGGATCATTATGCCGAGCTTGCTGGGTAAGAGGTAATGTCGCTAGTATTCCTTGACTGGAGTGCTTGACCAATCATCTCTATGTCTAGCTACGAACTTAAATTATGACCCCAAGTGAGATGTTGTGCTAGTAGTTTCTGGTATTCTTGACGCAAAAGGTGTCTTGGGGGGTCACGGCTAGAGCTTGAGCTCGGTCATGTTGCTCGCCTATAATCATTATTGCTATGCTCTGCCCTCCTGTATTGAACTTGTGATGAAAAACATGGATTTTATAAAAGATTGGTGACCTGAGATGGAAAAAGGCACATAGCTATGGTAAGGTTTTCATCCTACCAAATCCATCGACTTGTAGAGGGAGCTACGTCTCCACAAGATCAAACGACTATATCTTCTTCCATGATGATCAACTCCAATGAAGAATCCATGATAAGTAGGAATTATTAATGCCTTCCCAATTTGGGTCAACCAAAAGAAACATTATAAATTTGAATGTTATTAAGAAAAAAATAAATTTATTTTATTATTTAATATTATTTAGATATTCAATAAATTTGTATTTAGCATTTAAAAATGCTTTTTCTTGCTTAAACTGAATTTAGGGAAATGATCGAGATTTGGGGACTAGTGGAACCTTCAAAATATCCTGTTCCACTAGTCTAAAATGCCTTCACTTGAGTGGTTTATTGGTTTGATATGAATATGGTTCAGGGTTTTATGCTATGTGTGGGTTCTTAATTAGCATATTTTCATATCTTTCAAAGCCCTTGTTATTGGATCTAATCCTTCGTTGGCCTATTATGGCTGGTTCTAAGGTATCTTAGTTATATCTTATGCCTTTGGGTTCATTTAATTACTGGCCCCTTATGGTTAGAATTCCATGTTTACCCGTCGCACAATATTTCCCTCATTACTTTGGTCTAGGGATTTAATTTTTATAAAGTTAAAGATCTGAATTATTTGGCCTTTACATCCTTTGCAAAAAATGAGTTTAAGTCATTTTGAGGCCTTGTCCTACATGAGGTGGTCCCTCTTTTAAAACAACCTTTATGCATGTGCATATTTCTGCCACTTAAGTCCTTGTATTGCTCATCGCCGAAGGATTTTTACTCATCGGGTTCATTACCACGATGAATGATGAGCCTTTGAATTTCCTTTGTATCATGAATCGGTGAAAGTATTTGGTCTTCATGTTTAGCTACCACAATGAGAAATGAGCTATATCTCTTTCATATTGCTCATCATTCAAGACTTTTGGTTCCTTGGTTCCACTTCAACGAAGCACGATGAACACAATTTCTCCTTTGTATCTCATCATTGTAAAAGAGTTTTATCACTTAAATCACTTACATTGATGAGCAATATGGAGAGTAGTAATTGTGGGCTATGATCTTGCCACTTGTCACCATCCTATGCCACCACTCATTTTTCCTATCACCAAAAGCTTTCTCATCTCTAATTTGACTACGATGATAAGTGATGGACTAAGGTTAGATAATTTGTATCACTGGGAGTTACTCTTTGCTGAAGTGTAATGATGTCTTTGAAACACTTTAGTGACAAGTGATGGAGAATGTGATGATGAATATTTCTTTCATTGGAGGTTTTCTCCTCATTGTCAAAGTTTCAGCCTAACTTTAAAGCATTATTGTGATGATCAATAGAGTTCAAAAGCATTGTGAGCATGTGGGTGGCTACGTGGCAACTTCCTAGAGTATCATTGTTCTTTTAAAGCACATTTGTGAAAGAATAATGATGGTCAAGGAGAACCTTAGATCATGTTTTAAATCAAAGAGGATCAACAACTAAAATTTAAACTTGAACAATTACTAGCCAGTTTGCTTGCATGAGCTATCTTTCAGACATTAATGGAGAATATGCTCCATATTTGAGTCATAAAGAGGGTTGTTGATCATTTTTTTTCCAAAATTGCAATTGCTGAGAGCTGAAGAATTGGTTAATTAAAGAAAAGAAGAAGGTGAAGCTCCAGGAAAAGAAAATTTTGAAGAACAAACTTCTAGTTTTCTTGGGTAAGTTAAAATTCTATACTTTTGGGAGTGACTTTATAGCACTGCGTAGTTTAAGAATTACGTAGAGTGCTATGGTTTTCATTTTAGGGTTGATGCTCTCTATTAGCAAAGGAATTAAAATTATTGCACATAGGGTTTGAGGTAGAGTCCAATGAAATTTGTTCAATTTTAGTTTGAACCCTATGAATTTGAAGGACTTAGACTGTAATTCCCCATTATTTGAAACCCTAGCTTCATTATACTACAACAATGAGTGAACCTAGTGAGTCATCTGCTAAGCTAAAGAGAAAACCTAAGTAGAAAAGGGTCAAGAGAACTAAAGCTCAATATGATAGACCCACACCTAGACCACAGGTTCTTGAAGCATCAACAAAGAAGTGAACTGTTAAGAGAGATTACTCTTGGTTCATGGAAGAGGCCTCTAAGGACCCGGCTGCAAAAGCTAAACCCATGGGAAAGAGGAAAACTAGTGAAGGAGCTTTGAAAAATCATTTTCATGATTTAACCTCTAGGATTTGTGATGTAGTGCTGCCATAGAATGGCTGGGATTTACTTATATATGCTTTCAAAAGGAGATTTGAATATCACCCAAATTGTCATTTATGGACTTGTGATATTGGTAAATTGGTTTTCCCTAATGTGTTTGTGGAGGTGGATTTGATGCTTGAACTAGAAAGGTGTTATAATTGTATAGATAGAACAATCAAGAGATTTCTAGAATTTGTTCTCATGCTGGAAATTTCAAGAAGCCAAATAGTGGAAGTCTTCAATTTGAAATGATCATTTGCATCTAAGTCGATAAGCTTTCGTGCATTGTACAATGAGTATGAGAAAAATAAATTTGCATATAGAAAAAATATTTTTCCAAGGCAGGAAATATGTGACCTGAAGAAGAGTGGTGTACCTTTTAGTCCTCTGGAGTTGGAGCCATTTGACTGTGATTATTTTGAAGACTATTTCAAAAAAACAAATTATTCATTATGTCAAGTTTTGCATAGACAGTTTGATATCAAGATGGATGTTTCTCTGATGGTTTTGGCCATTGATATTCAAAATAATTATTAGAATAAGACTTTTGACTATGCCTCTTATATTGTTGATCACTTGCATGAAGACTTGATAAATTTGAAAGATGCAACCCCTCCATTGTCATGCAAACACTATTATTTGTTAATGCACATGCTATTGTTGAAAGGTAGAAAGGTAATGAGGAATTTCATGAAATTGATAGAAATGGATAATATGGACAATGAGTTTCCTGTACAAATGTGGACCCATGTCTGGGATGTGCACTATCCTAAATCTGATTGTACTGCATTTTGCAATGTATTTAAGTTTTTGGTGTTGTTGGGCTTAAAGCTTGTTTACATAATATCAAGGTGTGTGAAAGGAATCTTGAGTCCCCTAGATTATGAACATGATACAACACAAAAAATTAATTAGGTGGATTGGTACCTCCATTCCAATTATACTACAATCAAGACATATGGATCCCTAGTGCCACCTCACCAACTGCCTACATATGTGTCTGATAGGAAAACATTTATGGAGATAATGTGGCAGCTTGATGCCATGAAGAAGGAACATTTCAAAAAATCAAGGAAGGCATCCATGGTAAACCCTAATTTTGGTTTTTCTTATTTCACTTACACATCAAAGGAAGGCACTGATAGATTTGGATCTCTCTTAAACAATTATAAAATTAAACAATCAAGACATATGGATCCCTAGTGCCACCTCACCAACTGCCTACATATGTGTCTGATAGGAAAACATTTATGGAGATAATGTGGCAGCTTGATGCCATGAAGAAGGAACATTTCAAAAAATAAAGGAAGGCATCCATGGTAAACCCTAATTTTGGTTTTTCTTATTTCACTTACACATCAAAGGAAGGCACTGATAGATTTGGATCTCTCTTAAACAATTATAGAATTAAACAAGATATCATTAGGTATTGTGACCTTGAGGGGGTTATTATTGCCGAGAGAAGAGCAAGAGGATTGTCAAGGAGAAAGCATCAATTCCTCTATCAAGAGGATGTGATCAAAAACTTTTCTTCTAATGAAGAAGTTGCAGAAAGAAAGAATGTATGGAGAAAAAATTGTGCTATTGAGAAAAATATGTTAAAATAAAATTCTTTCTATGTTAGTCCTTACTCTAAGGTACATGAATTTTTTTGCAAGCTAAGATAATGCTTGGAGATTTTAAAGATAAAAGTTTCTTTGAAAAATTAAAACAAGTTGAAATAAAAGGCCAAGATGGCAAAACGAAATCATGATGCACAAATAAGGATCCAACCTGCTTAGTCTTCAACTCAAGGCAGTGCAATGCAAACAAAAGAGATATGTAAACAACTTGCAATCACCCTATTGGTGACTTATTAAAAATAGAGCAAGGAAGTGAAGGATATGAACCTAAGGATTTTGTAGAATACATCCCAATGGAGGAAGAGGTGGATTGGAGATTCCAATCTCTTGGTAAAGTAGATGCTTTAAACATTGTTGTTCCCTTAACAGAATAATAAAATGGGAATACAATTAAGCTGAGGATGATGATGTCAGAATAAAGGCTTGTGATGATTTTATGTGTGATGATGTATTTTTTCAAAAAAAGGAGTTCAAATACTTTGTTATTCATTTGAGAGGCTTTGATATAAAGAAAATAATTGACGAGGCAAAGGAGAAGGTTGACCCCTCCTTACAAGATGAAGCTGAGAAGTGTGTCACCAAAAAATGTATAGTTGGACATTTTTATGCTCACTTGAGTCTCTCTCATGGACTTTGGATTGATTTTTCCTAGATTTAATGTTGTAATATGGTCAGCACATTCACATTAGGTCTTGGACCCTTGACAATCATTAAGAATTCTAGGATGTCTTGTAAAAGTGTTGTGAAGTGTTGTAACCCACTTTCACACTTTTCTAGGACCCTTTCATTATAATTCACTTAAATAAACCCTTTTTATCACTTACCAATTCTTATTTCAAAGTGTTGTAAAGAGTTGTAACAAACTCTCATGCTATTCTAGACTTGTCATCACTAATTCAACCCTTTCTTATGTTTAAATGACCCCTTAATACACTTTCTGACCCTACTTAATTGTATTTTTGAGAATATTCCCATTAAACAACATTAAATACACTTCAATCCCTGACACCCAGTAAAATTGCCCTTATGGGACCAAGTCGCCACCTAGGGAAACTTAGACCCATTGGGTACAAAAATCAATATTATTTCAATTTTCTGGCGGGATTTTATTCTCTTAACCTTAAGGGTGGCCTGTGATATGTTATTTTCGGGAAATATTGGAAAATCAAGTATAAATAAAGGGTTTTCCCCTTATTTTCTATCTCCTACAATCTCCTAATTCCCCATTCATTATTCAAGCAATCCATTCATTTACTTAATCATTCTCAAGCATTCTAAGCAATTTCAAGCATCCATTAGAGCAACTTCTTATATATCTTCAGATTTCAACAACAAGGGTTTGGTGAGTTTGTGACATTTCATGTTGTTCATTCATCATTCTCTTTCTATTTCATTTCACTTTCTAGGGGTTGATTACCAAATTGGGGTTTAACCAAGGTAAACCCCTATTCTCTAACCCTTAACCCTTTTCCCCCTCTTTGCATGTGTGTTTTCAGGTCTTGTATGCAGATTTATCAAAGAGAAAGGTGTTAAAAAGTGGTCAATAATCCATCAAAGTCATTCAAGTCAATAAAGCACTAATTAAAGCTTGGACACCTCTTTCAACCCATTTTATGTAGAATTTGAACCAGGCACCTATCAGGAAGGGAATGCAGACCAAAAGCTACAGATTCTTGCCTCAAATTTCTTGAGATTCCCAGGTGGACTAAGTCGCCATCAGTGGTGAATTAGCCCCACTGTTAGGCCTGAAAAGTGATTTTTACATTTCTGAGTACCCATTTGGTAGAAACCTGTTATGATAGAATCTCCCCGAAATAGGACTAAGTCACCTAGGTTGGCGTAGTTGTCCCAGTGAGCTTCAACAAAAAAATCTATAGGATTCTAAAGCCTCTCTACATCGGATTTTAGTTTCCATGTACACCTCTCCAATCTTGTTCATTTCTATTATTGTTTAATTGCATTCTTAGGTCATTTTGCATGCATCACTGTGCTTTCAAACAACTTGCATTTCTTAGGTTTTGCATTAATAATTCATTTCCTTTTTCAGTTCTTTTCATTTAGGACATTGCATTTAGTCATATTTCAATCATACTAAGCATTAATCTTTAGTGAACCTCCAAGTTTTTGTGGGATACCTTTCTCCTTTTAGGTGAAAAACCCTGGAAGTGTAAGAGAGAAGCCCCTACAAAAATTTATGGTTCATTTTGGTGAACTTGACTTTTGAACATCTTAATTCTAATTTTAAGTGCATTTACATCCTAGGAATGCCTTGCATCAACATTGCATTAGATTTTGCATTGTTTAATTTGAATCCTAGTGTTTTACAAATTGCATTAGTGAAAAGCTCATATAGCTTGCATTTTTGCATTACATTTCATGAAAATTTCCAAAAATTCTACATTTTCACACTGTAGCTACATCTAAAAATTAAAAAAACATAAAATTTCATTTAAAATTTCTTAAAAATCCCAAAAAAATCACTACTAGGACTATTTCGCCGCACTAGGTGACTTATTCCTCCTACACATTTTGCATTGTAATTTCTGGCATTTTTTGTGCATTTTTTACAGTTTGGTTTTCTGATATTACATTTCTGTAACAATTTCTAGAATTGTAGTTATTAGCATTTTATTGCTCTTAGTTTACATTGCATTTCAATCTACTCACATTTAGAAACCCTTGCATGAGTGTTTGGTGTCCTATTGCTAATACCTTAGTGAGAAGAAGTTCAAGACTCATGTTATCCCATGATAATACACTCATTGTGGATATTGGATTGTCTAAAGCTTCCACTCCTAGTATTGCAACTAGTACACTAGGCATGGACCCTACCTTTAGCAACTCTTTGCCTTCCAATAACATGCAAGTTGATAGAAAAAATCATTAACATTCATGAGGACTTAACATATCTGCAACATAACTTGTGTCTTGAAAACATTTCAACCATCGCAATTCCTGCAATAGAGAACATCCATCGCCTACTTGAATGTGATGAAGGCTTATATGTTATGAAAAAAATTGTTGAGATATACCATAAACATGTTCCTTCCACCTCTAGTACATTTGAACTAGCAATCATTTTGGTTAGCCAAGGAGGACCTAACACTCCTCCTCCCTCCACAGTAGCATCCATACCTACCTATACCACTCCTCAAGTCACCACCACAATGTAATAGGTTAGCAATGTGATACCTTCCTCGACTATTCCTACTAGCATTCCTAATTCCTATGTGGCATCACATGTTCTCTCCTCTTCCACCATACCATCTATAAGCATTCCATTCACTTTCCCTACCACTACATACACTCCATCACCACTTTCCCTTCCACCTCATACCATTTACACTGGCCCTCTCATAACACAAATTTTTCAAACCATCTCCTCCATGCAAAAAAAAATATCCACCATCAACCAAAAATAGAATGGACCACCCACCTATTATGTCCAAAGCAACCCACTATCTTTGGAAATATTGCAAACACTGATACCAAAAGGAATATAGATTCCTAGATTCGAGAAATATGGAGGGAAGGGAGATCCTTATAACCATGTTAATGCTTACACTGCCTTATGCAGTGACTTTGTCCTTGACAATAAACTATTAGCCAAACTATTTTCGGGGACTTTAAAAGACACTGCCTTAGAATGGTTTTCATCCTTACCAAACAATTCAATTCATTCATTTAATGAACTCATTGATGCATTTATAAATCATTTCCAAGTGCATATGACTCCAAATAAGACCTTGGCCAATTTTATGAGATGCAAACAACATGAAGAAGAAAAGATAATTGATTTTATCTCATGGTATCAATCACTTTACTCTAAAATCAATGTCAAGATTCCTGATCCACATCTTCAAAAGATGTTTATAGAAAACTTGCAAACTAAACTTCATGAAAAAATCACAATGATAAAATTTCCCTCCTTTATGCACTTGTGTATCACCTTTTGTGATTATCACAATTTGGTTAGTAGTTGTGATGCAAAGTCCACTCCTAACTGAGCTGAAAAATCTGAACATGCCACTTCAAACAATTCACAACCATTTAGAAAGAAAAACAAAGGATTATTACAATTCAACCCCCCTCAACAACCAATTCAACCCATCAATAACCAAGTAGCCATTGTTAAATTTGTGATACCTTATAGTTATGGAGATCTGAAATGATAATTTACACCTTTACCAAACACCCTTTATAACACAATGTCCCAACTTTTACAGCAACAAATGATTACTTTACCTACTGTTAAACCACTCGATCCTACTAAGCCTTTACCTCCAACCTTTAAACCTAATGCTTATTGTCATTATCATAGAAAAAATGGACATGACATGAAAATTTGTAAGTGTCTTAGACACCTTGTGCAAGAACTCATTGATTTCGACCGTCTATCCATTGCAAATATTAATGTTCAAGGTGATAAGTCTATTGCCCCACCCAATCAAAATTTGAAAATTTTAACCAATCCAATGCACAAACATAATGTGTCATTTTTCAAAGCTAGTGAAACTCCAAAAAATGACGTGATGAATGTTCATACAAATGTTGCACATCCTGATCCTATTCCACATATTACCACTATTAATCCTATGCATGAAATGGTAGGTGTGATAGACGTTATCCCTCGTAAGGGCCAACCTAAGAAATCTCTTGATATTACTTTCTCCTGTAAGGACATACTTCCAAATCTTCTTGATGGTCCTCTTTACATAGCTAGCCATATTTATGATAAGCCCACTAATGGGACACTCATAGATCTTGCCTGTGGAGAGAATGTGATCACTGAGGAATTTTTGGTATTACATGATCTTTATCAAGATGATTATGATAAACTGAGAGCATGGATCAAAACACACAATGGTTTTGTTTTCCCTATGATAGGATTGATCATCCTTCCATTACAAATAGGGTCTAAAACAGTGGATGTTACATTTTCCATCATCCCACAGTCAAACTAGTTTCATTTGCAGCTAGGCCATCTGTTGAGATTATGGATTGCACAGCCCCTGAAGCTTTGGAATCTTCAATGAAGGACTTTATCCATGAAAGATAATCAACCACAAAGAGAGGTGTTGCAACTATGGAATTCTGATTAAAGATTCTATATTGATATGATATTGATTGATTACAAATGTATAAGATGCCTTGAATATATAGGCAAGAAGGAAAACCTAAGATGCAAGAGATGTTGCCATGTGTCATGATCTAATAACATGTGACAACATGTGAACCCTATCTAGATGATTATTAAATGTTGAGATAAGTTCTAGAAGGACAACTCATCTTCTAGAAGGAATCTTATCCCACGAAACAAGGAAGGGAATATTACCCTATTTATTAAATGATTTATCTAATAATGCAACCTAGGACCTAATTGATTAAATGCAAGACCTAAGTTAACTTATGCTAGTGTAATAATTAATTAATTAATTACACTAACACCCCCCATAAGTTCAACTTAGGGAGGAAAATGCAATGATTATGCAACAATGATCGATGATGGGTCCTGACTACGAGGCCATGTTAGATACCCATGTACATGAAGATGCATAAAATCTCCCACAACCGGAGAAAAGGGGAAAACCAAGTGGGAACAAAACCCCTCTCCAAAAAGGAGATGAAAAAGAAAAAAATGTGAGAATGGGAAGGATGGAGGACTCCCAAATACCCCCAAGTACACCATCCATCACAAGGATACAATATAGAGAGACTATATAGCCCCCCTAGAAGATAAGATCACCTGCAAGAAAGGTAAGTGTCTAAAGAAAAAACAAGATCCAATGTCGACAAACACTTGTCTCCCTTTCGGAAGAAACAAAACCAAGTGCAAGTGCAGAGATGCTTCCAATTCCAAATAGGAATTGAAGGAATGAAGGATGAAAATGGATGGTGATGATGTCTTTGAACTCTTCTCAAATGTATCCTTGCCTGATGATGAAGATGCCACAATCAATGAAGAGAGTGACAAGCTAGGATGATGCAAAAACTGATGCTGAACAATATCTAAAGAAAATGATATGTTGGATGTGATGGAGACTTGATAGCCCACCCTGAATGAAGTGTCCTCAAAACCACTGATGGTAGTCTAAAGCAAAAAATATGTCCAAACCACAAATTTCCCACTAGGAAGAAGAAAATCCAATGGTGGATGCTGAAGAAACCTCAAAACCTGAAAGGAGTAACAAGGAAGAAGTCTTGGATATGAAATATTTGAAGAGAAACCAAGTTCCTCCAAGATGTTCTCTAGATCCCCAATCAAGGTTGAGACAAAGGAATGAGGAGACTCAAAACAACTCTCCAAAGCCAAATCTGAATAGAGGAGTGATACCCCCTCAAGAATGTTCTCCAAACCTATAGAAGTAGCCAAGTTAGTGATACCTAAAATGAAGCCATCCTCTGATGTCAAGTCTGAAAAACTAAAGGTGTCCTGATGAATGATGATGGTGGAAGCCTCAATCAATGAATCTGGATAAGGAATCATTGACTGTGAAGGGATACCAACTGTCTTTGATGAAGAAGAAGCATCAAAAGGAATCTTGTCAACCTATTCAGAAAGATCAAGGTAATCAACTTCCTACACAACAATAGCATCATGGGATACTTGATCTGAAGAATGACATTCCAAAGCATGATCACTGGGGAATGGTGGAGTATCTGAATCTCCATATAGCTCCCAAAGTTTAATCCAAAGGATGTGAGGACAATCACAATGATCAATAGATCTCAAAACATTGCAATCAACTTGCATCTCAATGATCTCCAAAATAGTGTATCTGTTGCAACTCCAAGCAAGTTCATGAATACCTTCACTCGGATGAGGAACTATACCAAATAGATGTGGCAACAAATCAAGTGAATGAAGATGGTGGCAGATCGCATCTCACCATTGCTGATAGTTACCCTTGTGCAACATAGTCAAAGGAGAATAATATGCAAGCCCCATAATGAAAATTCTCCACAAAAAAACAAAGATACTGACCTTCAATAGTAAAGAAAGACTTCCAAATAGATATGCAACTGAGAAGATGCCTATGAGATCAAGAAATTCTTCTTCAAGATTTAGGATGTCTTAGGAATCAGGAAAATGGACCAAATTGCAAAAAACTAATAAAAGATACCTGGAGCTAAAACCAAAGAAGGTGACTGAACTGATGAAAAAAAGCACTGAAATATCTCCTGAATGCTGCTGGAATTACCGAAATTGGACAATTTTATGCAAAGATATTGGCTATTGAGTCCAAAATGGAGGGTTGACTTCAGTTGACTTTAGAATTTGATAGCAGAAAAATAATACAAAATAGATGGAACCACTGGATAGTGCTCTGAATTCTCTTTCTGTCAATATCTCGTTTTCAAATTTTTGATATCGTAGCGCGAAGATATGGCCCTTGGAAAAAAAATTGCAATTTGATCGACATTGGCTAACAAGGTGCAAAAATCAAGCACCCTGGGCTTGAAAAAATAAGCCCCCGGTCATTGATATGACCGTGGGGCTGAGTGCTAGAAAAAAAATCAAGTGCCGTTGGATGGGCGGCGGCGGAGCGGCTGTAGGGTTGTGAAGATGGGTGGCGCGCCAGGATGCAGGCGGCGCCACTTTGGAGTAAGCAAAACCCGTGGATCACCAAATGACCTGAGCTATACTCAGCGGGGGCTTCAGTCTTTGACGGGAGCTGTCAGTGGACGATTGCTGGGAAGTTGACTCTAGCAAAGGACACGTCATCAACAGAGGCCGAAAATCTCTGACGGGCGATGGCCGAGCGGGGGACGATGGTCGGTGAACAAGCAACGAGAATAGTCGCTAGTGGACAGTCGGAGAAAAAAACACGGCGAGAGCTCATTGTCAAGGTAGAAAAAAGGATGATGCTAGTGTGAGGTTGGCAGATGTGACAGGCCAACAAGTCTGTGGAGCCCGACAAAGTCGACAAACAAATTTTTGAATTGCAATTAAATGCAATATTCAAAAATTAAAAACCAAAACACCGATGAAAAAATTATATCCTACATAAAATATCAATTACCGACTGAAGGAAAAACTATTGCCACCAAAAAAAAATAATTAAGCCGACCACCAATTATATTTGCAGGTCAATCTACAGAGAGGAAATTTTTGTCAATACTATATAAAAATTGCACAGAAAAATAGCCATAATTTTTTTGATTTTTCTAAAAAAAAAATTGCCTTGATGGAGGACTGAAAGGGGGATTTTTTTCTGCAAAATTATATGGATAGTACAAAAATTAAAAACCCTAGATAATACCTCAATTGGCTTCCAGATGATACTACTTCGATTTTGGCAAATGAACAGGGGATTTATGGGTTTTGAGGCCTTCTGGACACAAAAAAGAGGTTAGAGAGAGCTTGATCTGCACCAGAAATCAGCTTGGCTCCCAGGTAGAACCAACTATCCTGCAAGAATCTTGCACTCCAACTTCCTAGATCAAGGGTTGATGTTTCAATGAACTAGCTCTGATACCATGTTGAGATTATGGATTGCACAACCCTCGAAGCTCCAGAATCTTCAATAAAGGACTTTATCCATGAAAGATAATCAACCACAAAGAGAAGTGTTGCAACTATGGAATGCTGATTAAAGATTCTATATTGATATGATATTGATTGATTACAAATGTACAAGATGCCTTGAATATATAGGCAAGAAGGAAAACCTAAGATGCAAGAGATGTTGCCATGTGTCATGATCTAATAACATGTGACAACATGTGAACCCTATCTAGATGATTATTAAATGTTGAGATAAGTTCTAGAAGGACAACTCATCTTCTAGAAGGAATCTTATCCCACGAAACAAGGAAGGGAATATTACCCTATTTATTAAATGATTTATCTAATAATGCAACCTAGGACTTAATTGATTAAATGCAAGACCTAAGTTATCTTATGCTAGTGTAATAATTAATTAATTAATTACACTAACACCATCCATGGCTTCGCTTAATGAAAGTTGTCCCTTCGGTCATACACAAATGTTTAAAGTTTCCACTTGACAATGACATATTCACTATTCACCATAGTGGTTTTAACCCTTTTTCTTCTAAAGGAAAATTCTCCTTAGCAACCTTTTGGCTAGAGCCCATGTAACCTATAACACCTTGCATAGACTTATTTTTCATTGCTTACCAAAAGTTTAAAGCAAAGAAAATTATAGAATTGTCCCTCCGCAACTTGTCCCCATCCACTTTTGACACTCCTATCCTAGATGAAATAATGCTTCAACCTAAAAAAGAACCAACCCATTACCCTGAACCAACACCCAAAACCTCCCCCACATCATCCAAATCACCACGAGATAATGATAACAACTTTGTCATGCTGCCTCGAGTATAAAGCAAGTTTATAAAGCAAAGGAGAAAGTGGATGAACAACCTTCCATGATTTCTTTTGTTCCTCTCCTTAGGGAAGAAAAGAAACCAATGGTTGATCAAACTGCTCCTTCACAAACACAACTCGACAATAAAACCAAAATAAATAGAGGAGATAGGGAGCATAGGCATAGACATCGTGCCCTTGCTCGCAAATTACAAAAAAAATTAAACAAAGAAAATTAAAATCTACACTTGATAGAAGTAATGTATGATGATCCTCCTCCCCAATCACAACAAAATTATCCAATACAACAACCACAACCCATGATACATCCTTCATTGGACATTATCATCTGCCCTCTTGTTGTAATTAACCTAGATGACAATGATGAGATCACTAAAATAGATGAAGAGGTGCATAATGATCTGAATACATTATTTTCCTCTTTGATGAGCTTAAACAAAAAACACTTGCACTTGTCCCTTTAGCTAGTTGTCTACCCTCGGCATATCCTAAACATGATTGGGAGGTGGATGACTTGCTTGACAGTTGATTTGCATTTTCCTTACTAGTCTTTTGCACTTTATTTTTCTTTTTCTTTTTCTCTTTCTTTTGTACATAAAATGTTCCCTCGTGATGTGTCATTCGATGTTCTCTTTCTCTTTGTGACATTCTTCTATTTGTACCTTCATTCTTCTATATTTCATACATTGCTTTCACCTTTTTCTTTTTCTTTTCCCTTTTTGTGTTTTCCTTTTGGGGATGACACAAGTTATTGAGACTAAAATATCTCATTCATGTTGACCCAAAAGGCCCCTCTTCTTTGTCTTTTCTTTTTTCTTCCACTTGTGTTATCCTTTTGGGGATGATGCAAGGCATTGAGACCACAATGTCTCTTTCATGTTGACCCAAAATATTTTTCTTTTTCTTTCACCTTTTCATTTTCTTTTTGCTTGTGTTTTTCTTTTGGGGACAATGCAAAGTGTTGAGACATATTATGTCTCTTCCATGTTGACCCAAATAGATCTTTCTTTTTCTTTGTTTTCTCTCTCTTTGTGTCATTCTTCTAGTTCTATGTATTTGGGGAATGATAACTGTATACACCTAAAATCAGTTAAGACATTTAATTAATTAAATACTAGTTATTTAATTAATATTTCATCTACTTATAAATAAATTCTCAAGTTATTTACATAGTTCATATCTTTTAATTCTCCAAATCTAAAATCACATTCCTCTAATTTAATTAAATAAACAAATTTCTATATTTTTTTTATTTAATTAATTTTCACTAATTCCAAATTTGGAATTCAAGTGCACATGTCTACAACTTTTCATGCCACCTCACCAAGGTCACATGAAATAAAATAATTTTAATTTTTAAATTAGAATTATCTTCAACAAACTTTGAACACATGGTCTTTTTCTCACACTTTATTCTTCTCATACATTTGGCATATTGTCTTTGGTCAAGGGAACATCCTTCTTGATTCTCTCCATCTCCATAGTTCATCCCTCATTTTGAATCTAGACTGTCGATCGCTGCCACATCACAAGATGCTTTGAAAATCCTCTAAATAAAATCCTTTGCTACAACATTTATCATCCCACATTTGAGTAAACTTATTATGCAGGAGTAGCTTTGGAGCATTGGAGCCTTTGGAGTTTATAGTTAGCATTGTAGAATCATGTCTTGCTTTATTATTGCATTGTAGAATCATGTTTTTCTTTATAGTTGCATTTTATTTCATGTCTTCCTTTATAGTTTTGTAGACATGTAAAATATACTAATTGACATCGTGCATCTGATCTTGACTTACTAACATCGCTTCTTCCCCAATCATCCCTCAGATTAACCATTTAATCAAATCCCCCTATCTGATTAAATTCATCAATTTTCATCCCTTAATTGAATAAATCATTTTATCTGATTAAGTCAATTTAATTAAATCAATCCATCTGATTATCCCTATTTAATTAAATAATTTTTTTGATTAAATCTCTAAAAGTATCCAAATTAAAATAAAAAAAATTTTTTTTAATCTAACACCATCTCTTTTAAAAAAAAAAAAATCCTTTTTAATTAATCTCTTGTCATATTCTCTTATTTGATTTAAATAAATCCATAAATCTAAGTCAAATAGGTCACATCATCTAACCCCTAAAATTAATTAAATCTAATCTCATGTCCCATCTTCTAGCTAATGCAAGTTGCAGATGAAAATAGATTTAATTCATTTATTAAATCCCTATTTTCCTCATATGGCATCTTTTGGAATATTCTCTCAATTTGAATTCAAAAATTCCAAGTCAACATGTATATCCAACAATGCAATAACTTTCTCTTACATGTCCTTTGCCTTGAGCCAAGTGACATTTATTTCATTTTCCCTTCCCTCTTGCATGTCATTTCAAAAAAATTGAATTTCAAATATTTGCATTTATTGGCACAAACCCCAAATCTTGCACATCCATCATCCATTCATAGCTTGACAAGTGGCATCATATCATTGGATGAATGTTAGTCCCACATTGCTCAAATTTGGACTTTCATCCATCTTGAAATCCTATAAATAAAGAGCTCATATCCTCGTTTGATCATCCACAAACATTGCAAAGTTATTATGCTAAAATATTTAGCCATTTCCAGCCATCATTGAATTCTTAGTTAGGCTTTTTGCAGATTTGGCTTGGAGTTCTCATCTTTCATCAAAGTGGATCAAGATCATCTTCATCATATCAAGATTTCATCATAGGAATTGGGAAAGGGCCAATTTTCACATCAAATTGACACCAATTCCCCCATGGGATCATGAGCTTTCACATTTGAACTAGGATTCAATCTAGTTTATCATTTTTATTGTGTTCATTGTTTTCTTTCCTATTTTGAATATTGTAAATGGATTTCATGGGGAATCCTTGTTTTGGCTTGTAATCACTTGTCTAACTTGTTTATTCTTGTTGTTTTTCAGGTACCAAGGTTGGGGTTCGCACATTTGGTGCTAGAAGGAGGGCTGGGATATCATTATTTCTAATCTTTTCTTGAAATTTCCACATTTTTTTTCACACACAACAAATTCCAATGCGGGCTCATCAGCATCGCTGTTTTGGCACCGCGGCCTCATCAACGTTGTTGTTTTGAAATCGTGGGCTCGTTAGCGTTGCTATTTTGACACCGCGGGTTCGTCAGCGTCGCTATATGGCACCGCTTGAAACACAAACTGTGTCGTTGGACTCGTCCCGCCAAAATTTTTGAATTTTAAACTCTGCCATTGGACTTGCCGACCTACAGAAACTTTCAAAAAATATTAAACTCTGACGCTAGACATAGACTGCGACACTGGGAAAAAATTGCAATGCAGTTGAGCTCTCTGTCTCGACATAGAGCACTGCTGACTGGTAAGCGGTGCTATGAGGGCACTGCTGGGAGAACAAATTGTGATGCCTTCACGAGTTGCGATGCTGGGAGACAGTAAAAAGGGAAAATTTAATTTTAGCACGTGCTTTTGATTTATGACTGATTTTTTCTCTATTTTTTAACTTTTTAATTTATGTGTTTTTCCAGAATCTGACTGGTTTTTCCTCTTTGTATGTTGGAAATCGAAATCAAAAGAAAGAGAAGCATGAGAAGGATGTTCGTCAAATCAAAGTTTTTTTTTTACACTTTAGTGTTTGTTTAAAACTTCTTTAAGAATTTGTTATCTTCTCCCTCTTAGGACACTAATTTTCGTTTGGGCTTAAAAAGGAAATTTTCCATTTCTTGCAAAGGCTAAAACAAACTTTAGGATCACAACTTACTAGATTTTGTTTATTAGATTAAAAATTGAACAAAATGTTTATCACTTGTCTTTTGGTGCTCTAAAACAAATTCATTATTGCTTTGTGAATCTAAAAAGAACAAGTGGAGCTTTGTTTTTCATGAGGGCTTACTTAGACTAAAGGCATTGAAAAATGACGTATGCGCTTCTCTCGCGCTTTATAGTGATCTTGAGAATCAAAAGGAATTTTTCATGACTTTAGGATGAGATAAAGCAATCACCTCCACACTTCGATTTGGGTTTAAAATTGAACATCTTGTGCGAGTGTGAGTGGGGGAATTTTCGTGTATATTCTCTCTCTTTGTTGCTATCAAAGATTGATCGAGTTACATATTTTGTTTTTCATTCGCTTTTGTTTATCCTAGAGGGCTTGCCTTGGGGAAAAAGTACTCACCCAAGGGACGACTCAACCGGTAACACTCTAAAGCCAAGAGTATTTCCAGCTAGGATATAAATGTGGATATTGGAAGAAATGCCAATATCACGCGGTTGGATCCGAAAGGGGACTCTTTTCGTATGGGTCAATCTCCATGAATGGAAAGTCCTTATTAAAATCCATGTGCTAGAATTTTCCAAAATCCTTTAATCTATTTGTTGGTGCAAGAACTCGTTCAAGCCACCCACACTTTTACGGTCTTCTAGTAGAAATGGAAAACATGCCATGGGAGTTTCATGGGTGTTGATGCTTGGCCGATTGGCGTTAATGAGCGGTGGAGGGAGCTAGTGGGGTCAAGCATCTAACCATTCACTAGAGATAAGCGTAGCTGGACTTGTCCAAGTGGGAATCCAACAAATATTGTCTTACACATCCATAGGATTGTACTTATTCTTGGGTTACAAAATGCATTGCTTGATCGAAAACACCATGAAAACAAACACTTAACATCATCCAAATTTCAAACCCTTTTGAGGACAAATACAATTGACTCAATCCGTATGTTATTGCTTTCCCTTGGGATTCACATCCTTAGAGGTTTCTAAACATTGGATTATATCTCGATTTGTCTTCTTAAGTAAACAATAGGAAACCCTTGCTTTAACTTCATTAAATTTACACATAACATATCTTGTGGGGTTTGAAGAAATTAAGACATTAGACATCTTAGTTTGAAAACCTAATTGAAGAAAGTGTTTTTGGTAAAACAAAGACATTAAGCAAAGCTAAGCAAAATGAACTTTCACATGTGTTGAATACTCATCATTGGTTGGAAATCCGAAAATGAATGTTCAAATGAAATTATTTCTTGGTTACAAAGGTCTTTTGGAAGCATTTGCATGCTCTTCAATACCTAGGTATAGGAAAACAAGGTATACCTTTTTAGGTTCATCTAGGGATCAAAACAAATCAAAATCTTTTCATCCATCCCCCAAAACATCAAAACCGAAATCATCTCATCATCACCTTTTGGAAAATCTTGAAATCATCCTTAAGTGCTAGGCTTTATGGAAAAATCAAAATCATTAAAATAATTGAGACTAAATCCTTGAAAACATTATCAAAATCACCTTTGGCTAGGTATGTGTAGATGCATCCTTTTGCATATGCTTCGTCAAAGTTATCAAAGCCATCTTGTTTAGCTTAGAATATGAGGATGAATCCTTCTTCATATGCTTAAGTGAAACTATCATCTTGTTTGGATAGGTGTGGGTAGATGCATCCTTCTCCTCACACATATCCAAGTCATCATCCTTTAAACAAAGCTATCCCTTAGATCATCATCCAAAATCTTAGTGTCTTTTTGTTCAAAATCAAAAGCAAAATCAAAATCAAAATCAAGGACAAAATCACAAAATCCCAAAATCAAATCAAAATCAAAAGTCCTAAAAGCCTAGTATCTCATTCAAGATTTATCAAAAGCCAAAAACATCCACATCATTCATCCTTTATATCATCATCATATCATCATCACCTTTGTTCCTAAAAGCATCTTAAAGCTTTCTACTTTGGGACATAAAATAAAGATCGATTCAAAGAATCAAGAGATTCATCTCCCATATTCTCAAGGATTGATCCTTGTTTTATGGTTCTAACTAGATCTCAATACAAGAAGAGTATGGAAGCCAATAAAGAAACACTCGCTTCAAGCGATCTTAGCCAAACAAACGCAAAAATGAATCCAACTGAATCAAGCAATCCATTGACCCTCTCATCATCACAAAATCCATAAGAAGAAAATCAAGGAGAGGATCTTACCTTTGGAATGTCCCGCAAAGAAATGACATAAATGCTTCAAAATCCAGAGAATCATAAAATCATCAACATCATGATGAGACTCAACCCTTCGTTATACATGCTTGAACTAGCAAAACAAGGGGCCAAGTTGCCTTCAGATTTTGATGTGAGTACTATAGTAGAGACATCTTTTCCACCAATCTCATCCACCATCCCCATCTCATCTACACCTCCATCCCAAAACATCATGCAAAACATTCCGCAAATCACAACATCGTTTGCTCCAACCCAACCCAATGTCAACAAGGGAAATACATTTCTTAATGCTCTTCAATCACATCCCCTTGTTAATAATCAAAACTTGGACGCAAACACTACCTTGGAAAAAAACATCCCCCAAAACCCATTACAAAAAAATGTTCCTCTCACCTTCCATCATGATCCATCATCATCATTTTTTCACGCAACACCACAAACACCTCTTCTCACAAATTCACAAGAAGAGGGAGATATGTTCGGACCAGGGGGCATATTCAACACCACACAACAACTAACACCCCTTACATTTCCACCTATCCCACCACTGCCATTATCATCCACAACACTCCTTGGTTTAGGGCTTCCCCCTCTACCAAGTATTGATGAAAACAACATCCCAACTATCAACCAAAGCATTTTTTTTAACACTCAAAGCTTGTCGTCGACATCACAACAACAAGCGAGAAATACACAAACAATTGCAACATCATCAAACACCCCCATAACATCACAAAGCATGGTCTCTCAAGGCCCAAACACATCAACGACTCCACTTACTACACCAAAACCACCATCCACTAATCAAATAATCAACATGACATCACCATTCACAACCACCACGAACACCATTCCGAATCTTCCACCACCCCCACCACCACCAACATTCACCACATCAAACCAATATAATGCAACATTGCAAGCTGCTTTTCAAAGAGGATACCAACAAGTGCAGAAACAAAAAGTTGTATACCTAGCTGCTCAATAAGCTGCTCAAGCTGCACAAGTTGCCCAAGCTGCACAAGCTACATTACAAGCACAACAAGCACAACAAGCGCAACAAGCCCAAGCGTTATTGCAACAACAACAACAAAAATCCACCCAAGTTGTGCAAGCATTGCAAGCACAAAAGGCCGCTCAAGCACAACTTCTATTGCAACAACAAGTAGCACAAGCACACGTAGCACAAGCGCAAGGTCAAGCGCAAGCCCAATATCAAGCACAACTTCTTGCACAACAACAAGCAGCGCAATTGCAAGCATATTAACAAGCATTAAAGCAATACGAAGACCAACAAGAAGCAACACAATTAGCAGCCCAACAACAAGCGTTGTTGGAACAACAACAAGCACAACAATAAGCGTTGTTAGAACAACAACAAGCGCAACAACAAGCCCAGATCTTAGCACAGTAGCAACAAGATCAACAACAAGAATTGTTCATACAAAAGCAGGTGGAAGCCTACCTCGCTCAGAAAAACATACATATACCATCAAACAACACATCGACCAACCCACCCATCCAACCCACAATTGAAACACCCCAAAAAACTTTCATTCCACCCCCTGATCCACAAAACGATGTGATGACACAACTCAAGTTGCTCTCACAATAAGTGCTTGACCTTCAGTCAGGGCGAACAACCAAAACACCAAGCAACTTTTGTCCCTATCCATTAGAGATGAAACCATTTCCCAAGGGATTTGAAATCCCCAAATTTGACAAATATCGAGGGATCGGAAACCCTGAAGATCACATCAGGGAATTCTAGGTTCATTGCATGGAAGTCGCATACGATGATACTTATCTGATGTGGCTATTTCCTAGGAGCTTGGTAGGCCCCTCTATAGAATGGTTCGCTCGACTACCTTCAGGCATTAGAAAATTCCAAGAAATTAGGGATGCATTAATTAAGAACTACGCATGTAACATTGCAATGGATGTTAGTCTCAAAGAACTCTTAGCTCTGAAATAAGGAAAGAATGAATCTTTCGCTTCATTCCTTCAACGATGGTGATCCGAGGCCAATCAGAGCAAGTGGACCATGCCAAAAGAACAACAAGTTTGCACCATCATAGCCAATCTTGAAGGCCACTTAGCATTTCATCTCAAGGTTCAGGGCATCACCACATATGATCAATTGATCTCAAAGGCACTTAGCATTGAAAGAGCCCTTGTGACTCAACCCATAGAATCAACACCATACCATGAACAGAAAAACAATCACCCACCATCCAATTACAATGATAAACCTCGTACGTGGGAAAGAAATAAAAATATTACTAATGATGGTGTCGTAGATGCCAAGGTGGTAATTAGTGGTCCTCGTCAAAACACAGCTGCACAACAAATCCAAACACAACATCAAAACACTCATCACACAACATATCAACCCAACAACAATCCAACCATCAATAATCTCAATGACCAAAGGGGACCACCCCAGTGCAAAATTTATCCCAAATGAAAATACACCATTTTGGGGGAACCACTTGAGGACATAATGAAAAGTTGATCGATGAAAAACTCATCAAGCCTCCTACATTCGAGAATTACCAAGAACCCAATGTCAAACCTCCTTGGTATAACGAGAATCAACTTTGTGAATTTCATAAAATCAAAGGCCATACTACAAATAGCTACATGAGACTCAAAAAATTTATCCAAGATATCATCGATAAGAAAATCATAAACGTGGAACAACCTACAGGAAATCAGGATCTTAAAATCTACACGAATTCGAAGTCGAATCATGGCAACAAAGGGAATAAAAATGATAAAGGGAAGGGTAATGTAAATCATGTCTATGAATCAGTCATTGCCTCCCTAAATGAGGACTACATGGTCATCACCATCAAGGGCGCCCATGTCGAAGATTGTGGAGTCACCACAAGAGGCGGAAAAGTCACTATCGCAGGATCATCTCAACCAAAAGAGTCCCTACATCTAGATCCATTCCTAATGGCTATAATGTCCTAGACCAACTCAAGACAACACCAACACACATCTCCATCATGGAGTTGTAAAAAATATCATCAGCCCATAAAGAAGATCCTTGAGGAAGCATTAGCCTCATCCACTGTCCCCGCAGATCTCGATGCGGAGCAATTCCAAGCTATGGTCAGAAATATCATTACGCCTAATATTCTTACATTCTATGACCAAGATTTCCCTGCCCAACCATCTCACAACCATGCACTTGAATTGGAAGCCATAATACATAAGATCAAAACCAAAAGGGTCTTGGTGGATGGAGGTACAGGTTTAAACATATGTTCCCTAAGCCTCATCAAGCAGTTGAAAATATCAGAAGATTCCATCGATAAAGGAAAGGGCATCATGATAAGAGCATATGATGACCAAGAAAGAGTGTCTTAGGGCATGATTAAACTCCCTATTCAAGTAGGGCCAATAATCATGGAAACCACTTGTCAGGTCTTGGACCTTGAATTTCCATATAATATCCTCCTGGGACACCCGTGGATCCATGCGATGAAAGCCGTAGCATCAACCTTCCACTAATGTGTGAAATTTACACATAATGGACAAGAGGTTACCGTCCATGGAGATCTTGAACCATTCTCATATTGTAAAAATCTTGAGGCAAAGTATTACAAAATCCCACAAGTGCCAAAAAATGATGAGGGCCCATCCACACCATACATCGACCCCGCCACTCTCATGTCCACTTCTGCGACAGAGACACCTGCCACTCCCACCATTCCTACCATCTCTAACATCAAGCTCATCATCCAGGAGGATGGTTGTGGAAGCTACAAGCTCCCTAACAATGCTTTTGTGATAGGACAGTTACCACAATCTCCTAGATCATGGGGACGTCCACAAGAAACCAAGCTTCCACATCACAAACGTCTCCTGAAGACTATCCTAAATTCACAAGATAGGGAGACCTTGGCCAGGAGGTTATTGAGGTAGATTTATCACATATGGTCTATCAAGATGAAAGACCGATACCTGAATTACCAATGGATGAGACAAGAAAGGGCCTACAAATGATGCTCGCAATGGGCTACGACAGAAATCAAAGATTGGGACAAAACGACAATGGGCTCATAATACCTATCATGCCAGAGACGTGACCCATAACAAATCTCAGCCTTGGATGTCCAAGTATAACCATATGTGGCCGAAGTCCTCTAGTTAAAACGATTAATATTTCTCCTCATCCAATAGTAGCACAAGTACACTCACCAATATCCATAGGTAGAGACATACATAACTTTATAACTGAGGCCTATATTAGTAGCGATGATGAAGATAACATGACCAATCTACCTAGGCTATTCGAAGACACCACCTTGTGTATGATTAGCATTGTCTCCTTCAAACCAGAGCAACAAAATCATGAGATCCGTTTAGTATATCCCCAACTCATCGACTACGACCAACAAGGACCACCAATTCTTGATACATTCAAAAACAATGAGGCACTCTCAAAATTCATGGGATTGAGGGATAACATTCCAGATGGAGATCATAAGGCGGGGTTTATAACAGAGTTGGACACATATGCCTATTATGGGGAAACGATTGAATCCTTCAGTCGTAAAAGTGAGAAACTAAGAATCATATCCAAGTCCTTGAGTGAAAACTACCTTGTGGCACTCTCTGACAAGAAAATAGTAAAAAGAAAGGACATATCCAATGGTGAAAACCTCTTTGAGGTGCCTGAGGATGAAGGATTCAATCTTCCTTTAAGGGCTATTCATCAGGAGAAGTCAACAGTCTTGGCCGAAAAATGCAATCCTATCAACCTAGGAACAAAGGAGACCTTGCATATCACATTTTATGTAGAATCAATATTATCAGAAGAGCAAGAACTCCTAGTAGCATTCCTAAAGGAAAGAAAAATAAAATTTGCATGGAGTTATGCTGACATGCCGGGACTTGATCCAAAGATAGTGGTTCATCATTTAGCAGTGTATCCAGAAGCAAAGCCAGTCAAAAAAAAGATTTGAAAAATGCATCCTCAAATCACTCTTTTAGTCAAAATGGAGCTCAAAAATTTGTTAGATGTAGGATTTATCTGACCAATTGATTATCCAGAATGGGTGTCAAATTTGGTACCTGTTTCAAAACCTGACAAAGCCATCATAATCTATACAGACTTCAGAGATTTGAACAAGGCATGTCCCAAGGATGATTTCCCACTTCCCAACATCGACATGATAGTAGACATGACAACAGGACATGAGATGCTATCACTAATGGATAGATTTTTAGGATACAACCAGATCATGATAGCAAAAGAAGATCAACATAAGATGGCTTTCACTTGTCCATGGGGGACCTACTGCTAGAACATGATGCCATTCGGCCTAAAGAACGTAGGAGCAACCTATCAAAGGGCCATGACATTAATATTCCATGACATGATTCATAAAAAAGTCAAGGACTATGTCGACAACATCCTAGTAAAATCCAGAAAAAGACAAGATCATATAGCAACCCTAAGCGCTATCTTTGATAGACTAGAGGAATACAAAGTCAGACTAAATCCCAAGAAGTGCGTCTTCAATGTACAATTAGGTAAATTGCTAGGATACATAGTTTCCATGAGGGGTATCGAGGTGGATCTGACAACAGTGAAAGCAATCTTTGAGATGGAAGCACCAAAGACATTAAAACAACTGAGAGGTCTCCAAGGCAGACTTCAATCCATCTAACGATTCATAGCACAACTGACAGACAAGCATAACCCATATTCCCACCTAGTCCACAAGGGAGTAGCATACAAATGGGATACAAAATGTGAAGAAGCATTCAAAAAAATCAAGGAATATCTACTGACACCCCCAGTTTTAATGCCACCCATCCCAAAGAAGCCATTGATCTTATATGTGTCAGCAACAACAACAACCCTTGGAGCTCTCCTAGCTCAACATGATGAAAACGAAATGGAGAGGGACATCTACTACATTAGTAGAACAATGGTTGGTCACGAACTAAACTACTCATTCATCGCGAAAGCTTTCCTCACAGTAGTGTTTGCATCCCAAAAATTCAGACATTACATGTTGGCACACAAGATAAAGCTCATTGCGAAAATTGACACCCTCAAGTATCTCCTATCAAAGGCAATGCTCATAGGAAGAATGAAAAAATGGGTAATGATATTATTAGAGTATGATATCCAGTATGTAGAGAGGAAAGCAATCAAGGGACAAGTTATTACAGATCAACTAGCAGAAGCACCCATTTATTTTGAGAACCCTCTTGTCTCAGAATTCCCAGATGATCCATTTTTAACCTCAACGTAACTGACCATTGGAAACTATACTTCGATGGTTCATACACACAACATGGATTAGGAGCTGGAGTCTTCTTCATCACCCCACAAGGGGATTGCATACCAAAGTCATACAAATTGGCATTTCCTTGCACCAACAACATAGCGGAATATGAGGCTTTGACTATAGGCCTCAGGATAGCAGTGCAATGGAACATCATAGCTCTCAAAGTGTATGGAGACTCTCAGTTGATCATAAATCAAGTCAATAATGAATATTAGACCAAGGATGACAAGCTCACTCCATACAAGAAATTGGTGGAGACTCTAAAGGAATCCTTCATTTGATATAACATTTGAGCAGATTCCAAGAACCAACAATAGAGCAGCAGACGCCATGGATACAATTGGGTCCCTATTAGATGTCCCTCATAATGTGCCAAAATATGAATTTCTGGTTGAGCAACTTCTTATCCCCACATTTGAGGTACCCGAATCAGAATATGTGTGTGAAATCATTGGTCCTGGTGATCATTGGTATCGTGACATCTATACATATCTTCAAATAGGAGTCATACCCACTGACCTACCATCAAACCTAAAATGAACCTTTGTTAAAAAGGCATCCATATTTGTGATCCTAGGTGATACCCTATACTGTAGAAGCATAGAAGGAACCTTGCTACGCTGCTTAAATGCTGAGGAGCAATAACCACTCTAATCAAAGTTCATAACAGTATATGTGGCTCAAACTCGAGTGGAATGACCATCACCAAGAAACTGCTGAGGATGGGGTATTATTGGCCCACAATGGAAAGAGAAGCACATGATCATGCTAAAAGGTGTTTACAATGTCAACAGCATGGGGACCTCATACATGCTCTAGTGCAAGAAATTCATCCCATTGTCACACCATGGCCCTTTTCGTAGTGGGGACTCAATCTCATTGGGAAAATCACACCCACCTCATCCAATGGCCACAAATTCATCATAACTACAACTGAGTACTTCACAAAGTGAGTGGAGGCCATACCCATGAAGTATATCACTAGAAAGCAGATCTCAAAATTTATCCTGAACTATCTCATATGTCGTTACGGTGTCCCACAGGCCATTATCTCAGATAATGGGACACCATTCAAGAACAAGGATGATCATGACTTGTGCAAGAAATTCAAAATCCAGCATCGCTTCTCCACCCCATACTATCCCCAAGGCAATGGCCAAGCAGAAGCTACAAAAAAAAACCATCCTCAAAATCCTTAAGAAAACAGTCAATGACGCAGGTCGTGACTAGCACTTGCAGCTTAATCCCACCCTCTAGGCCTATTGAACCAGCATCCGCACACCCACCGGTGCCACCCCCCTCTCCTTGGTCTACGGATCAGAAGTCGTACTCCCCATTGAGATCGAGCTCCCATCCCTCAGGATATCACTACAAAACCTCATCATTGATGAAGAATACTGGGTATCAAGACTAAATGAGCTAGAGTTACTGGATGAGAGATGCATATATGCTTTGAATCATTTACAAGTCTATCATAATAGACTCAAATGGAGCTACAATAAGAAAATCAGAAGCATGACATTCCAATTCAGAGAACTGGTCTTAAAAGAAAATCAGAAGAATGTCCCAAACCCAAGCAACAAAGGAAAGTTCAAACCTAATTGGTCAGGACCTTTCATTATCACAACAAGTTATAAGTCAAGGGCATATCAGTTATCAACACCTAAAGGGGAACCTCTGCATGAGCCCATGAATAGCTCCCATCTCAAAAAAATTTATGCCTAATTCTTTCAAGGTAGAGAACCAAAAATCAAAAAAATAAAAAAAAGTCCTAAGAAAATGGTTACTTCAGCAAAAACCTGGCAAACAGTCGTCTTGGTGACAACAAAAAAATCAAAAAAGAAAAAAATCCAAAAAAATAAGAAAAAGGATAAAAAAACCATCCTCTAGTGAAAACCACTTCGGTGGCACTTTGGGCAAGTACCTTAGTAAAAACCTGGAAAACAGGCATCTTGTGTAAATAAGCACTTTCCATCCACCAGGATCTTTATGGCTTGTTCTACATCATCCATCCATTTCACTTCCATCATCCATCGCATTCAGGTCTCTGTCCATCACTCATCCACTCGCATCTGCACCATAGCTTGGTCCTTTGTTCCCTCCTAGTACTACTCGGCCCATCTTCAAGGTCAGTCTGTCCTGCCTTTATCAGAGTAGTCTATTGCATCACGTTGGGGGCATGTTCTTATTGGATCAGATTCATGTATATTCTTAAAATTCTAAATATCAGAAAATCAAAAATCTAAAAACATCAAAACATCAAAAAATCCAAAAATAAAAATAAAAGTAGCAAAACATCACCAAAATCCAAAAATAGGTCAAAAATTCAAAAATAGAGTTGTCTTGTCGAACTACATCATCTCTGAGCTTGAACGTAGGCAAGGTTGATCTTTGATCATCCCCCGAGACATTTAGGTTAGTCCTATAGGAGTCTGTCATAATAAACTGACATCTCATCATGTATATCATCATCTGTAAATCGGTCAAGTCATCAGTCAAACTACATGGTCTTTGCAAATATAACGTAGGCAAGGCTAGTCTATTGACTAGCCCTCGAGACCCCTAGGATAATCTCTTGGTCAAAATTTGAGAAAATCCCAAAAACATTGGAAAATCAAAAATCAAAACATTGGAAAACCTCAAAAAATATCAAAAAACAACCTCAAAACATTCCAAAAACATCAAAAACATCCAGATATTTGAAAAAAATCCATCCCCCTCATCTTGCTTGCACCTGCAATAAACACCACTCATAATAAACTAATCATCATCATCAACCTTTGGTGAAAAAATTAGAAACAAGTCTAGTAGATAACAAGTAGAACTCCAAATGTCAAGTCTAAAGTCTAAGTCAGTGCGTAAGCAAGCTGGTTATCTCTTCGTATTGGTAACTCATCATCTAAATTGGTCCCATATCAATCATCCCTTAGAACACTCTGCATAAATAAAATGACGTGCCACCATCCACTAACATGTCCTAGGATGAATCCTTCCTACAATGGACATTATCTTTTGGCAATAAGTTTCAGTTATCATCCTTAGAAAACACATCCTCTTTCCATTAGCGATATTGAAGAGCATCAGTTTTTTTGTTTACTTGGTCTTTAGCTTTTGACTTATCTTATTTGCGCTCATTCCAAGGACGTTTCGATGATATCCAAAAATGGAGGATTTAGAGAAATAGGAATGGGGCAATGATTGTTATCTTTTGTCTGCTGTGCTTGTTGGATGTTCTTGTAATATAACCTCATCGAATACTTGCTTTGTTAGGTATGTATGGAAGAGGTCTAGGGCAACTTGTTGACTATTACAGGGATAGGTTTACCTTTCCGTGTTTTGGTCCGAGGTATCTGAAACTTCTGAAGTACATCCTAGCAAGGTTTCTGTATGTCAGGTGTGAACAATAATACTCCTATCTGTTTGTCAGGTCAAATTCCATCACACTAAGTACCATGCCATCCCGGTTTTCTATACCTTGATGCATTATACCACGTGTGTCATCAAACATAATAAAATTTGGTCCTTTGAAAATTCCAATTCCTCGACAAGTAATCATCATCATCATCATCATCATCATCATCTACATTTGCATCATCTTGTGTCTTGTTGAAATGACTTCTTCTTTTCTTACTAATCACGCTAACAAGGTACTATGACAGTTGATCATTATCACCATCATCGCCATTGATCATGCATCCACAAATCATTAGCATATCACATAAACATATCATATAGGAAACATACATGTTGCATTTTAATCGTCAAAAATAGGTTATCATAAACATTCTCCATAGATAGTCACATCCATGTCAGTGCATTTCACCCATTACATTGCATCTCATGACATTATATCAATCATTGCATAAATATTCATTTGCATTTCATAACCATTTCATATAAATCATCACATAAGCATCTACATAAGCATCTCATAATCATTTTTTGCATAACAAATAGGTATATAAGCATTTAATTCATCAAGGCATACATGCTTGCATAACATAAATGACATCATCTCACCACTTTACGTTCACATTAAATATCATTTCATCACATACATCATCATTTATTATGTTTAGGATAATAATATTTGTTATTCTAAGCATCGTAAATAAAACCATTTCATCATGCATTAAAACCATCACATTTGCATTATCATATCAGATCATCGCATTATCATAAATAGATTATCACATTTGCATATCATAGGTTAGCATAATATAGATCTGTTAGTCATAATCATAACGCATACATCAATAGAAATAAATACATCCATAGGACATCACTGCAAAGCATATAGAAATAAGCCATCCATGCATAAAGGAGAACACAATACATCGCATCAAAATTGACTCATATATATCATCAATCATGTCACTGTCATAGTACAAAGAATAAATCAAATCACTGTACATATATGAAAATCAATACAAAATGCCCATCTGGCTATAAAAAATGAGCCCATAAGGCACAAAATTATGATAACATCTCAATTAAGCCTGATCTCTATGAATGCGGCCCTCACCCTTGTCACTGTGACCCTCTGGTGGTCTCTGGCTAGCCCGCTCTGAATACTCTGGGACCCAATCTACTCTAAGTATGGTGCCATGGTAAGCCTAACGATAGTTCTCTATCTCTTGGATAGAATCCCTATAGGATCGTACTGGCACTGTACCCTAGGAGGAGGAGGCTGTCATACTCTCGATCTGCTACTTGCGGCCTAGCTCAGTGGTTGCCTGTAGCTCTGCAGCCTGTCTTTGCTGCACAGCCTGATCCATCTCTAATCTGAGCTGCTCTCTCTTAGCCCTCGCCTGGTCTCTCTCCGCTGTCAGCACCTAAACCTGGGCTTGCAGCTGTGCAATCAGTGCATCCCGACCGTCTGCCTATTCCTATGACTGTACCCGTGGCTGCACGTGAACTTGATCCTCACCCTCGGCTCATGGTGGTGGGACTGGTAGATCCTGTTGCTGATCCTACATATGGAAATCTCCCTGACCTGGTGGAACTAGGGGCACACCTGTTGGATCCTATCAAATATCGACCCTCGGTCCTCGCCCTTGTCCTCTCCCTCTGCCTCTGACCCTGCGCACCTCTGAATCCTCACCTGGAATGGTCAACCGAAGAGGAGGTATGAACCAGTCTCTGTAGGCCTGTGTGGTCCCTAGATCTGCCAAGCCTTGATCATAAGCCCACGGTTGGGCTACCAACTTCCGAAAGCTGTCAACCGCCTCAGAGGTAGGAATACCGTGTCCCCATGACACCTGTGTCATGCTGCATGCAAAGACGGCTACGTCGTCGTCATCAGGCCAATCCTGCGACTCTCTAAACTGACACTGCACATGCTTAGGCAGGTACCTCTTGATCATCGTGTGCTCCCACCCCTACATATATCGATCCTGGTAGAAATAAAAGAGCTGAGCAGCATCGTCAGCCCATCCGGGCCGACCAAGGTATGGACGCCAAGTAAAGACAAGCATCTCGTCTAGGACCCGCCTCCAGTAGGGGATCTCGTGCTCACCAGTGTGTGTGAAGGACACACCACCTCTATATTGTGCCATGGGGGCATCCTCTACCCCCATCGGAATTGGAACGACTCCTGGATGAAACATAGAAATGTGCTCCCATGCCTAGATGTGAAGTAAGGTCACTCCAGCCCCCAGTGTTTTATTGTCCATGTAAACGTACTCGTGCAAGTCTCTGTAGAGTGAGGCGAGAAGTACAGGCCCCCATGCGAAACAAACTAGCTTGTCTTGGACCATCCGCTCCCAGCAATACCCCCAACCGGGACTAAGTATCACCCTCGTCTATCTGGGGCAATGAGACCCAAAATGATAGCTGCAACCGCCCAACAGAAGGGAGGTGCGATGACCCTGTATCTCTCTAACTCAATTTGTCCTTTGCAGTAAATGATGTCCCATGTGGTGAGGACTCTGATGTAGGACTCACGTTCCCTGTCTATATCATAGATCACCTGATGGCCATGAATAGGCAATCGTAGAATGCGCCAAACGTCCTCCAAGGTGACGGTGGCCTCACTAGTGGGGAGATGAAATGACGATGTCTTGCTATGCCACCTCTCGGCCAACACTGACAGCATCCCTAGGTGAGTGCACACGGGCGCCGCATATGCAATGTGCCACAATCTTGCAACTCCCAGTCGATCCTGGTCTCTGTCGCTAAGATCCTGTAAGACGCTAGCCAAATCTCGCAACCGGTGCTCTCGAGAGTAGAGCTCCCTCGGCCCGTCCTGCATCAAGAAAAGTCACCGTGTTAAAATTTTTGAAAAATTCCTGGTCGAACCCTCCAAGCTCGTCTCTAGCAGCACAGTTTGTGAAGGCGTCGTAGTTTGATTTTACTCAAACTCCAACGGTCGAGCCCAAATTAAGCCAAGTGGCACTGCTGCGGCGCACTTTATCCTCCAGCGTCATAGTTTACATGAAAAGGGTGCCGCTATGGCGCACTTTACCCAAATTGGCTTGTCGAGCACGAGCCCAACGTCAGAGTTTCTAAACTCTGAACTGCACCGCTGCGACACTAAACAACCTGGCGTGACATAGTTTAAATGTTGAGCGGCGCTAGAGGCAAGCTCCCCTTTTAAAGCAATAATTAATGCATTAAATGAAAAGACGAAGCTTCAGTAAGGGTCACATACCAGTGCCCCGATGCCAGGTGGCCGCTGGTATGTCCGAACTCAGTCTGAAATGTGTAGGGGAAGCTTTTGTTGTGCCATATCACCAGAGGGTCAAAGTTCAAATCTCAAAATTTCTAGCAGAGGTGTGTGAAAATGACTTGAAAGTGACCCCTCGGGCCCCTTTTAAGCCTAAAAATTAGGGTTTTTTCACCCTCTTTAGCTATCCTGCTAGGGTTTCGGACCCCCGAACCTGTTTTAGTCTGGTTGAGGCTTGTTTTTCATTGTTTTATTACGTTTAGACATGTTTTTAGCCACCTGGACCCCTTTCTGACCTGTCGGGTACTTTGTCATCTTTTTTCGCGAGATCACCCAAAAAGTTAAAAACTTTGTCTGATCTCTCGAGGGGGCATTATATTGGCATATTCTCTTCTGCCAGGTAGCAGTGGGGCAAGTTTTTAAATATCAAAATTTTTTGGCTTTGATCGAGATCGTTTATTCTTTAAACCAACGCAACGAGTGCATTGCTTCAAAGAGGGGAAAAATGTAGACACGTAAAATATACTGATTGACATCGTGCATCTGATCCTGACTTACTAACATCACTTCTTCTTGAATCATCCCTCGGTTTAACCATTTAATCAAATCCACCTATCTAATTAAATTCATCAATTTTCATCCCTTAATTGAATAAATCATTTTATCTGATTAATTTAATTCCTTCTATTAATTAAATCAATCCATCTGATCTAATTATCCCTATTTAATTAAATAATCAATTTATTTGATTAAATCTCTAAAGTATATCTATTAAATTAAATAAATTAAAACCTTATTTGATTTAATCTAACATCATCTCTTTTAATTAAATAAATCAAAATCCTTATTTAATTAATCTCTTGTCATATTCCTCTCTTATTTGATTTAAATAAATCCATAAATCTAAGTCAAATAGGTCACATCATCTAACCCCTCTCATTAAATTAATTAACCCTTGATTAATTTAATCTAATCTCATGTCCCATCCTCTAGATAATGCAAGTTGCACATGAAAATAGATTTAATTCATTTATTAAATCCCTATTTCCCTCACATGGCATCTTTTGGAATATTCTCTTAATTTGAATTCAAAAATTCCAAGTCAACATGTACATTCAACAATGCAATAACTTTCTCTTACATGTCCTTTACCTTGAGCCAAGTGGCATTTATTTCATTTTCCCTTCCCTCTTGCATGTCATTTCAACAAATTTGAATTTCAAATATTTGCATTTATTGGCACAAACCCCAAATCTTGCACATCCATCATCCATTCATATCTTGACAAGTGGCATCATATCATTAGATGAATGTTAGTCCCACATTGCTCAAATTTGGACTTTCATCCATTTTGAAATCCTATAAATAAAGAGCTCATATCCTCATTTGATCATCCAAAAACATTGCAAAGTTATTATGCTAAAATATTTAGCCATTTCCATCCATCATTGAATTCTTAGTTAGAATTTTTGTAGATTTGGCTTGGAGTTCTCATCTTTCATCAAAGTGGATCAAGATCATCTTCATCATATCAAGATTTCATCATAGGAATTGGGAAAGGGCCAATTTTCACATCAAATTGGCACCAATTCCCCCATGGGATCATGAGTTTGCACATTTGAATTAGGATTCAATCTAGTTTATCTTTTTTATTGTGTTCTTCATTGTTTTCTTTCCTATTTTGAATATTGTAAATGGATTTCATGGGGAATCCTTGTTTTGGCTTGCAATCACTTGTCTAATTTGTTTATTCTTGTTGTTTTGTAGGTACCAAGGTTGGGGTTTGCACAAGTTTCATTTTAGATTATCACATCAATGGTTATTTGAGCATATGAATAATCATTTTAACTTCTTATCACAATAGTTGCATCACATAATCTAGCATCGTTATCCATTTTTCAATATCTCCATTATCAAAGCATCATGGATTTCATCATATAGTTTCATGTAGGAACTTAGATTTATTGCATTTTGAACAACGTCTCATTTCTCAAGTTGTCATTCTAACAATCATAGTGCACATATAAAAATATGAGAGCCAAATTGTTTAATGAATCCTTGAGAATAGAGAACAATGGAACATTTTTAGAGATTTGTTTAACTATAATTTAGAGTAGTTCTTTGATTCAAATCTTTAATATAATATGTCTCATTTATGTTTGTGTGCTTTAGTATTGATTTTCTAAATCTCCCACATTTCACACACACAAAATGACACCCACTATGGGGCTCAACCCCATTTTTAACAACTTTCTAGAAAAGTCTTTGTAAACAGGTTGGATGTGATGTTTTAGCATGGCCATGAGTACTTTTAGTGCATACGACTAATCTTTCAGCACATACAACTTTTGTTTCAGTCCATCTGACCAATCTTTCAGAGCATATGGGGTCCGTTATGGTGCATACGATATTTCCTTCGGTTCATCCATCAGATGTTTTAGCACTTACAGGGAGTGTTTTAGCCCACTCAGTCTTTCTTTTAGTGCATTCAGTATCTGTTATAGTGCATTGGGTTGTTCTTTTTGCGCATTGAGTAGTTTTTATAGTGCATTGGATAGTTATTGTAGCACATTGGACTGATATTTTAGTGCATTGGATGACTGTTTTAGTGCATTTGTTTAAATTTGCAAAATCTTAAAAATATGAGAACTAATTACTATTTTCTACTTGTAGGTAGATGATATGCCAGTCAATTTTTTTTTATCAAACTATTGATGATTTATGCAGGGGATAGAGTTGTTTAATGCTTTCTTTTGATTAAGATAGCCATCTAACTTAATTAGAAGGATAAAGAACACCATGTCTTCTATGCTTGATGAATGGTAGGCATATGCTCTCCCCGTAATTGGGTGACCAAAAAGCTAGACCCATTCATTTTTATTTTGTTTTATCCTTAGAGGGCTTGCCTTGTGGTAAAAAGTAATCACCCAAGCGAATTCCAACCGAGATATAAATGTGGGTACTTGAGGAAAGTTCAAGTATCACGAGGATTGTTTTGACAAGAAGGGAAACAATGGTCTCTTTCCGTATGGATGATCCCCCACGAACAAAATGCCTATACTAGAACCTCTTGTTTAGAAGGCCAAAATCCTTATTCTATTTACTAGCGCAAAAGTTCTAACATTTGAATTCATCCCACATTTTTGTGTCTTTTAGTAGAGATGAGAAATATGCCATGGGAGATTCATGGGTATTGAAGCTTGGCTGCCCTATAGAAGTGAGTGTCATGGAGAGGAGCCAATGGGGTCAAGCTTCTAATCATCTACTAAAAGAAGGCGCAACTGGAGTAAAATCCAAGTGGGAATCTAGTAAATGTTGTCTTGCACAACCTTAAGTTGTACATGTTTGATGTGTTTTACCAATGTGTTTTAAAAAAAATTTCAAACAAAACATCATACATTGGAAGTGAAAATCTTGATTCAGAAAATTAGAAAATCAAACAAACTTCCAAGAAACTATGACATTTTCCTAGTTCAGCTTATCTGCTGCATTTTCTAGCGCATCTGTGTAATTTGGCAGTGCATCCGTCTATTATTATAGTGCATCCATGCAATCTTCTAGTGCATCCATCTTCTATTATAGCACAACTGTTCAATCTTCCAGTGCATCTAGGTAGTTTTATAGTGCATCTGTGCAATCTTCCAGTGCATTTACCCTCTGTTATAGCACATACACTTCATATTTTAGCTCATCAACCCCCTATTCTAGTGCATCTAGGCAATCTTATATCGCATCTATGCAATTTTCTAGCGCATCCATCCTCTGTTTTAGTGCATCTGTCAAATATTTTAGTGCATTAAGGCTTTGTTTTAGTGCATCCATTAAATGCAAAACCCGAGAGTTAAATTCATCCTTTGTCTCATAGTTTGAACAAAAATTCAAAATCTTTTTCAGTCCAGAATCATTCCTTAGATACCAGAGTCTAAACTTGTTAAAACTAACCTCTACAAGTGGGATTCCCCAACCTAAACCAAGATCTAACATCTCAAAGTGCCTAAATCATCAAACTTATCACATCTTTGGTTGTTAAGCCTAGTTTCATCATTAGGATTTATCATCCTTTCATCATGAAACAAAGCTATATAATCAAATCAAACTTAGTCTCATCAATATCTAATTTGTCATTCTATTTGACTTAGTTGTAATCCTTGGAACTCTTCCAAACAAAGGTCAAAGTTTATTCAAAGTATAACACTTGTATGCCCATTCTAACAAGGTTACAAAAGCAGAAACTCAAGGAAAAAGAACTTGAAACACAAAACATTAGAACTCAAAGCATCGAAACTCTGAACATCAAAACTCAAAACAGTGAAACGCAAAACCCCATGGTTGAAGTTGAAGAGAATCCTTTCCATGAAATACACAACAATGAAGGGGAAGAAATAACAGAGGAAGATATCCAAAATGTTGAACAAGATCCCAACTTCCACAAATGCTTAGAAAATATTTTTGAAATAAATGGGGAAAAATACTTACTAATGCTAGCTAAACAAGGTGTCAAATTGCTTGATGAATTTTATGTGAATCAATTGAAATCACCTCCCAAAAATCCTGAAAAAGAAACAAAAAAAGTGGTTGCCCTAACTCATCCAATGAAGAACCTTCAACAACAAATTCTTGATATACAAAGGGGAACCTCAAAATGATACTTGATACAAGAAATGTTTTCATATCTGTTTGATCAAAGTATCCACATGATTCCCTTTAAACAATGCAAATTCCTAAAGTATGAAAAATACAATGGTAAAACCGATCCAATAGATCATGTGAGGGAATTTAGAACCACGAGTCTTGAATTTGCATACGAAGAAACTTACTTGATGAGATTGTTTCCATGAAGCCTAGGTGGACAATGTCTTGAATCGTTCTCCAAACTTACACCACCAATTAACACCTTTGAAGAATTGGTTAACAAGTTCATCACCCAATGCTCTTACAACATTCAACATGACAGAACAATGAAGGTCCTTTGTAAATTGAAACAAAAAAAGGGTGAATCATTCCTTGTATTTTTGCAAAAAATGGAGAAGGTTATTTGCATAATATTCTCATCTCGTACTTGAAAAGGAAAAGATAGAAATCTTCATCGACAACCTAAATGATGAGATGAGCTACAGATTGGAATTAAAATGCCCACCTACCTTCAAAAAATTGATTAAAAAAATAAAATCGAAGAGGCTTTGATCAAGAGAGGATTCATCAAAAGTTACAATGAAAACAACTCATCAAATTCCTCCAATAATTGCAACAGTGGTGAAAAAACCAAATTTTTGGCAATGAAACAAGAATGTAGGTAACAATGATGGCATAGTTGAAAACCAAAATGCAAAACCTGTATTGAAATTAAGAGCATTTTCCACCAAAACTAATCAGAACAACAACCCACCCAACAACTAGAACAACCAAAATATCAACCAAAGCAACAATCAAGGTAATGATGGATCTAGAACACCATCATATCAAACATCCTAAAATCAAAGAAGGTTCACACCTTTGGGAAAATCATCAGAATTAGAATTAAAGGAACTTCTCAAAGCTAAAGTCATAACATTACCAGAGGAAAGAAATTGGGAGCCACAAGTTAAGCCTCCATGGTGGAATGATGCACATTTCTATGACTTTCATCGAAACAATGGACATAAAACCAATGACTGCATGCAATTGAAACACTTGGTACAAGACTTGATTGACAACAAGACCATATTTGTAGAAAGACTCTAAAAAAACAATGATCATGGAGCGTTCAAGAACCCTCTACCAAACTATGAGAAAGGGGAGTCCTTGTCATCAAACACAAAAGGAAAAAATGTGAACTATGTTTATGACACCACTATTCTCCATATTGAGGTGGTTTATGATCAAACCCATGACAAACTAGATCTTATTGCAACTAATAACTCAATAAATGACAACATCATTGAACAAGAACAAAACATCATTGAAATTGAAAATCATCACCATGATACCGACACCACCTCACATCAAATCAATGACCTTGTACCAATAAATCTAATCACCAACATTGCTGCAAATGACAATCAAATCAATGTTATCAAAATATGAGAGAAACAAGACAACCCACCAATCAATGTGATCACAATAGGACAATCCAAGGTAACATTGAAAGGAGCTACCCTTCCACATCCAAAGAAACTACTGCTATCCTTGCAACCTAATATAACATAGTTGATCAGTTGCAGAAAATACCCACACAAATATCCTTATTAGAACTTCTCAAGATTTCATCTGCTCACAAGGAAATATTAGAACAAGCTCTAGTCGCCACCACAATACCGAAAAATCTGGAGGTTTTCCAATTTTAGACTATGGTGGGACATTTGATTGCACCACTCTGCTTATCATTTTTTGAACATGATGATGTATCTATCACCCATCCACACAACACTTCTCTCCACATTGAGGTCTTAATCCACAAACACCGCATTAAATGTGTTCTAATACATGGAGGAGCTGGCCTAAATATCTGTACTTTGAAACTTGTCCGTACACTAGGCTATTCAAAAAAATGCTATTGATTCTAGAAGGAAAATCATAATAAAAGCATATGTTGATGAGGAGATATCTTCCCAAGGGTTGATAGTGCTACCTATTCAAGTGGGACCAGTTGTCAAATACATAGTCTGCCAAGTGTTGGACAAGGAACTGACATATAAAATTCTCTTGGGAAGACCTTGGATTCATGACATGCAAGCAGTGCCATCCACATATCACCAATGTTTTAAGTTCCCTTTCAATGGGTAGGAAATCATTATATCAGCTGACTCCAACAACCCCCAATATTGTAACACCCTCAAGACCACCCAAGATGATTTTGTACCACCCAACAGGGAAGCTCCAACTCATGGTTCATCAAATGATGGAAAACAACTAAATGCCTTGTCAAAGTGGGGTGAGAAAAAGGACCAATCAAAGGATAATGGTATTAGTGATTCCACTACCTCAAGTAAGGAAAGTACATCAAATTATTTGTCAAACCAACCCGAGATAAATGACCAATCAAAAGAAAAAGGTATCGGTAATCCTACTCCACAAAATTAGGAAGGTAAACTCAATGCCTTATCAAGACAAGTTGAAAAGATCCAATTGAAAGACAAAGGCATGGGGGAATACTCATTTGAGCAATCCTTATGTTTATCACAACTTTCATCTTCTCCTAAGTCATATGGGCAGGCAACCATCAACGTCAAGACAACAATCATCACAACCAACCACACTCTTTGATGGCACCTTTGTAAGAGCAGGCACATTAGTGGATGAATCAGATGAAAAGGGGGTTTTAAATTGGTTATACAAAGATGAAGAATCATCACAAGCATCCACTTCAAGGGTACAAACAAAGCAATATGGCAAAGGAAAGACAATCCTAGAAAATATGGTATATGAGGGAAAAGGTCCTATTGGTAAAAGGAAAGAAGGAATCATAGAACCAATACAACCTATCACAATGCATGCCAAAGACAAAATAGGATTAGGGTACAAAGAAGAATCAAAAGAAGAAACTAGGTAGCAGGTTGTTGAGAGGATCCTCCAATTGAGAGATAGTTCTAAAACAGTTTCTAATGAGTATGAATGGGATTCCCTCTCTGAAGAGTCCTGTCATGATAAGAAAATTGATGTAATACAAAAGTATACACCAACATGTATGGAGGGACAAATCTTGAGTTCTAGAACACTTGAAATTGGATCACATGTTGATGACTCAAGTGAGGGTGATCAGAATCCGAGCAACATAGATCACTTGGAAGAGAATAACATCATAGACCTCAAAATTTCCATTGGACACTTTGATGACATTGCCATCATGACACTCACCCTTTCTAACCTTAGCCAATCCAACAATTCCTTTCCCTTGATACATCCCGAATTGATTGACTGGGACCAATCTGAGCTGTTGGATCTATGCACCTTTTCGAATGATGATTCCATTGTAAAATTTCTTTATTCAGATAACCCTAAAACATGTTTCATTATCAAAACTCATAATGATGCTTTAGATGAGGGGAGTGCCAAATCTCTCAGCTCCAAAACAATGAACATTAAAAATAGATCTAATGGTGAAAACCATTCAATGGCAGCATTAGATCAAGAAAAAATCAAAATAAAGAGCACATCTGATGGTGAAAACCACTTTGAGGCACCAAAATTTGGGAGATTTGACACTCTTCCAAAGTACTATTAGGAGAGGTCTTCAGTGCTAATTGAAACAACACAATCCATCAACATTGTTACAGAGGAAACAATCAAGACTTTACATCTAGCAACATCAATGACAAAGCAAGAAAAGCCAAACTTCACTAAGTTCTTTGAAGAAAGGAAAATCAACTTTGTGTGGTCTTACGCTTACATGCCAAGTATAGATCCAGAACTCATCATGCATCATTTATCACTACCACCTGGAATAAAACTAGTCAACCAAAAGTTGAGGAAAATGCATCCTCACATCACACTCCTAGTAAAAGTAGAGTTAAATAAATTGTTAGATGTCGGATTTATCAGACCTATTGACTATGCCGAATGGATATCAAACATTGTGCCTATTTCAAAACTAGATAAAAGCATCAGGCTATGCACAGATTTCAGGGATCTCAACAAGGCTTTCCTGAAAGATGACTTTCCTCTACCTAAAATTGACATCATAATAGACTTGATAGCAAGGCATGAAATGTTATCGCTTATAGATGGATTTTTGGGTTATAATCAGATAAAAATTGCACCTGAAGATCAAGACAAAACAACCTTCACATGTCCTTGGGGTAATTTTTATTGGAACGTAATTCCTTTTGGGTTGAAAAATGCGGGAGCCGCATATCAAAGAGCAATAACCACCATCTTTCATGACATGATGCACACTTTTATGGAAGACTATGTAGATGATCTATTGGAAAAACCATACACTAGAGAAGGGAACTTGGCAATTTTAGATAAGATATTCACCAGAATAGAGAAATTCAATGTGAGGTTAAATCCCAAGAAATATGTATTTGGTGTAACGTCAACCAAAATTTTGGGATACATTGTGTCAACCAAAGGCATTGAGGTAGATCCTATGAAGGTCAAAGCTATCATGGAGATTCCTCCTAAAAACATCAGCCAACTCAGATCTTTGCAAGGAAGATTCCAATCTATCGGGAGGTTCATCACACAACTAGCTGACAAAAATAATCCTTTCAATCATCTATTACACAAGAATATCTCTCTCAAGTGGGATGAGAAATTTTAAGCCACTTTCAATCAACTCAAACAATATCTGATGTCACCACCCATACTAGTGCCACCAATTGAAGGAAAGCCATTGCTACTCTACATCGCAACAACAAAGATATCTTTGGGCGCTTTACTAGCATAGGAAGATTTTGAAAGGAAGGAAAGGGAAATATATTATATCAGTAGGACCTTCAATGGTTATGAGATCAATTACACCTTTATTGAAAAATCTTGTCTAGCAGTAGTATTTTCTACTCAACAACTAAGGCATCACATGCTGACTCATACTATCAAACTCATAGCCAAAATTGATCCACTAAAGTATCCACTCAGCAAAGCTTCCCTAACAGGAAGGCTAGCCAAGTGGGTGATGATATTGAGCAATTTGACATATAGTACATAGACAAAAAAGAAATCAAGGGTCAAGCCATAGTAGATCAACTAGCTGAAGCACCATTGCAAGATAATCATCCAACGAACATTGAATTTCCAGATGTTGATATCCTTACAATATTTACACAATGGATTTTTTACTTTGATGGCTCTTATACACATGGATTAGGCACAATAATATTGTTTATTTCACCACAAGGACATACCATTCCCAAGTCCTATAGACTGATGTTTCCTTGCACCAACAATATAGTCAAATACGAAACATTAAACATTGGAATCAAAGTAGCAGTCGAGTGGAAGATCACAGAGTTGCATGTCTATGGTGATTCCCAATTAGTCATTAATCAGGTGAACGATGATTACCAAACAAAAGATGACAAATTAATTCCATATAAAAAAATGGTTGATGAATTTAAAAATTACTTTTTGGAGATAAAATTTGAGCAAATTCCTAGAGGTGACAACAAAGTTGTTGATGTCATGGCTACCATTGCTTCTCTCTTATAGATTCCTGAGAAACAAGCCTGTTATGAGTTCATGGTGGAACAATTTTTCAACCCATCCTATGAAAATATTGAATCCCAAGTCATCTACCATCTATCCAAGGCCGATGCTTCCATCTACGGGAAAATCTATACTTATTTTAAAGACAATACCCTCCCACCTGATTTATCCTGGAACCAAAAATGAAATTTCATCCGACAAGCAACTCGACACACCCTAATAGCTGATGTACTTTACCGATGAGGTCTTGATGGTACTCTCCTTTGGTGTCTTGAACGTAACAAAGCTAAAACTTCTTTACGTGAGTTCCATGATGGTATTTGTGGCACACATTCAAGTGGCCTAACTTTAGCTAAGAAACTCTTGCATTTGGGATACTACTGGATGAATATGGAGGATTCTTTTCAATATGTCAAAAGAATCCAAAAATTCCAAATCCATGGGAACCTGATACACACACCAACCCAAGAGTTGCAACCATTTGTATCAACATGGCCTTTTTGTTAGTGGGGATTGGACCTCATAGGAAAAATTCATCCATCTTCATCAAACAGACACAAGTTCATCATCATAACCACAAAGTACATTACAAAGTGTATTGAAGCAGTTGCCCTAACCACCATCATAGGAAAAAAAATCTCATCATTCATCCTGAACTACATCATCTATTAGTATGGTGTCCCTCAATCCATTATCATTGACAATGGCAAACCTTTCAAAAATCAAGACGTCAAAGAACTTTGTGAGAGGTTTCACATCCTGCATTGGTTTTCTACACCATACTATCCTCAAGGAAATGGCCAAGTAGAGGCCTCAAACAAAACTATCTTGAAAATATTGAAGAAAACCAATAACTATGTTGGACGTGATTGGCATGTTCAACTGAACCCTGCTCTATGGGCTTACAGAACCAATATTCACGCCCCGATAGGAGCTACACCCTATGCTCTAGTCTATGGATTAGAAGCCATTCTACCTATTGAGGTTGAGATACCATCACTCTGGGTGTCACTAAAAGGAATCATTTCAAATGAGGATTACAGAGTGTTTAGGTTACAAGAATTAGAACTATTGGATGAGCGTCATCAACATGCAATGGATCACTTAAAGCCTATCAACAAAGGATATCCATAAGTTACAATAACAAAGTAAAACCTAGAACATTTCAGGTGGGTGACTTAGTCTTGAAAGAAAACCCTCATAATCAACAAGATCGAGAGAAGAAGGGGAAATTTGAACCAAACTAGCTAGGTCCCTTTGTTATTGTATCAGTCTTTGGATTAGGAGCATATCAGTTGTCTACACCAGAAGGGGATTTATTTGATGAACCCCTCAATAGCCTGCATCTCAAGAAATTTTACACCTGAATCATCCAGTGCATAAAAAAAAGTCCTCAAAAATACAAAAACATTAGAAAATGTCTTGAAAAAATGGTTACCTTGTTGAAAACCTGGCAAACTGGTGTCTTGGTAACAACAAAAAAATCAGAAAAAGAGAAAAATACAAAAGAAAAGAAAAAAATTAAAAAAATCATAAAATTTGAAAAAGTGCAATAAAATCAAGTAGTGAAAACCTGGAAATAGACGCTATTTGTGATAGGTTAGCTTTTCCATCTATTTTAGCATGTCGACATTCACTTTCACCATTCGCTTTTTCCATCATTTTTCCTATCATCGAAAAGCCTCATGTACATATCCTAGCATCACGGTTGTGTCTCACCCTAGACTAGGAGCAAAATCCTAAACTCACTGGGGGCAATAAACTTTGAGCTTAAACCAACAGACAAACATTAGTAGGACAACACAACAAAAATGATCATAGTGAAATTCAACATTGAACATCAATCACCATCATGAACACATCAACCATCCAAATCAAACAGCCAAGTCAATCAAACCAAAAGAAAACTTCCAATGGATGATGTTCCTTCTGAATCATGGGTTTATCATGACAAGCATGAATGTTCAACTGTTGTACTTTTATTTTTTGTTATCATGTATTTGGAGAACCTTAATGATGTATTAGAGGAGCTAGGAAGGAGTATGATTTTTCTTTGTCTATTTTCGTGAGTTGATCATTATTACTATAAAAAATTTCATGGGACATGCTCTACAAAGTATCACTAATGACATTCTAAATTTGCATAGGAAAACAATTAACTCTTGTTTGTTTACGCAAGTAATACTCAGGTCATCTCAGTTTAATTATACTTAGGTTCTTGTGTTAACTTGCAATATCAAACATCATGGAAATAGTACTCGGGTCATCATGGTCTAAATATGCCATTGTTTCTTGTACTCACTTTCAACATTTTAAATGCTCAATGATGATAAAAAGCACAACAAATTGGCTGTTATGAATGACAACATCTGCATATTAGAACTGCATGGTTAAAGTATATTACATCCATGTTAGTTTTGAATATGTATCTATGGGGTTTCCAAAGTTGTAGCAATTTCACAATGATGTTATCTCTGGCACTAATGGATTGAGTACACTTGACATTACCAAAAACACATCATTCTCATGTAGAAAACACATCAGTTGCATCATCATTTGCGTTCATCCATCCATGCATCACATCATGATATCCACATCAGAAAACACAAAAATAAGTGCATTGCATCTCACTTGCATGATCCAAATCATTTCATCAATTATTAATGGATTAAGAAATTGGTCCATTAAGATGATTGAAAGACATGTCCAACAAAGTAATATTTCCAAGCAGAAGAACATCTCTATTTTAATAGGGGCATAATTGAACTTGATGCATCTATAATTGAACTTGATGCATCACTGAAATCATTTACTCCTTGTATAAAATAGATCTTGGATTAACATAAGATAATTGAAAGACACATCTAACAGAGTAAAATTTCCAAGAAGAAAAAGTGGCTGAAAAAGATGACAAGGCATAAGAAGATTGAAAGAAATATCCAGCTGAGTAAGATATCCAAGAAGAAAAAGTTGTTGAGAAACATGACTGATCAATAAAGATATAATGTCATTGTTATGAACATCTAAAATGAGTAGTGAAGATGAATTTTTTATTACTCAAATCCAAGACTAATAGAGGACTAACTGGATCATCACATACACATCATACATCATTTGCATAATAAAATCCATCTCATATAGCATAAAAAATCCTCCATAAAGCATATAAAATCATTAATCATGCATTATCATAACATCATTGCATAATCATCATAAACATCATGATCATCATCATATAAACATCATAAACACATAGGATTAGGCACCATCATACAATCACATTATCATACATTCATCCATTCATTGCATCATTTATTTGCATTAGAAAAGTACAAAAAAAAAATGCATCACATTACATTTGCATAATAAAATCCATCACATAGGCATCATTCATAAAGCATCATAGAATCATAACACATTAGTTACATCATCATTTTCATCCATATCATATTATGATCATCATCATATAGAACATCACATAGCATAAATAATAGAAATCAAATGCATCCATCATAATCATCATGATCATCATTGTATAAACATCATATAGACACATAGATCATAATCATCGCTGCATATCATATAACCTCAAAATCATAATGTCAAAGTGTACAAGGATATCCAAGGGTATAAAGAGATACATCCATATCAAAAATGGTAGTGTATCATAATGTCTCAAATCAAGAGGTACATCATCAATGGCTCAACTGAATAAAGAGGTATACATCATGTCCCAAAATACATCAAAATCTATCATCATGATCAGAGCTGTGTCATGCTCCCCCCAGACGGTGTTGGAATCACATGCCCAATACCTCCTCCACCTGACGGACCTGCACCAGGATCTATCCGATCTCTAGGAGGTGGTTGTATAAAACCCATGCTAATGGTTTGAGACTGGGATCTCCTTGACCGAGACTCTGCAAAACTCTCTCACCACTCTGGAGGAACTACATCATGATACCTAACTCTATAAAACTTTGCCTCCTGTGCAGTACGATTTATCTCTCTAAAATAATCTGATGCACCGGTAGCTATTGTAGCCTGCTGTAATCTCTCAGCAATTCCCTTAGCCTGATCAACTCACTATCTCAAAGTATCCTTCTTAGCAGTCAAAATGGAAATTTTCCCTTGCATCTGTCCCTGGGCCTTGACCTGGGCGAGCTAATCCTATACTTGTTGTACCTGCTATCTAGTAGCATCCCTCTCTGCTGTCAGTATGGTAATCTGCCCCTGGTCCTATGCTAATAAAACTTGAATCTATTCAAGTTGACCCTGCAGTGTCTCAACCTATACCTGTAATGTAGCAATTTGTGTCTTCTACTATGGAAAGGGTAGTTGAACCTCCACATGTCGCCTCTTGCAAGGCACTCTCATCTCTCCAACATTGGGACCTGGTCCTCCTCCACCCTCATCTCCTCCCCCATCACTCTCATCACCATCTCCCTCCTCACTGCTCTCCAACTCCTCTGAATCCTCCTACTACTCCTCCTCCTCTCCCTGCCACTTGCACCCATGACCTCCTGCCCCCTCCTTTGCTAGCAATGGCACTAGCTCATCTAGGATGGTGATCTGAGGGAATGGATGTGAGAACATGTACTGAGCATACTCCTCTAATACTAGAGCCTCAATGATCTCTGGATGTACCTCCCATATGATGGCCTACAATCCTTGGAAATGTTGCACTGTTGCATCATAAGACAAAGTGGGCCGACATTCTGCCGCATTTATCTATCATTTTGCATAGTGGTCCATGCCCTATGACATACCTTGAACCCTACCATACTACCTAAGTACCCTCAACAAAAAGAATCTCTCGATAATGAAATGGGTCCAACCAATCAAATACATGGACTAACACAAAAATGGAATCTTCATGTCATCCTCTAGCCACTGCACACAATCCAGATAGGGCCTCCATACCAGAGACTCGAGATCATCCAGTGTCCTCCTACAGTACTCTAGTTTTCCCAGCCTAGGCTGAGCAACTCAACCGACATAAATATGTACATATGGCCTCATGGTAGGACCCTGTCACTCTCCAAATGGTTGACTAACTGCTATATGTTCCCAGGCCCAAACCTATACCAATGTAACCCCCATCAATAAACTAGTCCTGCAAAGATAAACAACCTGATGCAAATCATGGTACAGATGCATACAACAACCCCATGCATATCTCGTGCCCTGAGCAATCATGCTCTCCAAAATCTGATCCCATCCAACCGAGAGTCCCTTTGACCTATGATCAAGAAAAAGGAACCCTCCAATGAAACCAACTAACACAGAAGGAAATGTGGCATAAGCATCTACCATATCCCTCTAGGGAATCTCATAGCTGCATATAGTATCATCCTCAAATACCCTGCACAGTGCATTAGTCTCACCTTGCTCCTGAGATTCATACAAGACCATCTCTCCAACCATAGGTATCCGCAAAATTTGGTAGACATCCTCTAGAGTAACTGTGATCTCACTAGTGGGAAAATGAAAGGTGTTATGCTCACTATGCCACCTCTCTACTAAGGTTGTCAACAAACCCTTGTTGATCCTAATTTGGGGTATATAAATTAGGGATGACAATTTGCATCATGTGATAACCACTACCTTTGACTATGTCAAGTGGTCAATCAACTCCCACGTCCTGGGAAAATGCTCTCTAATCTTCTGACTCATCAATGGCTCTTATCATCACAAAATCATAAATCAATCAATCAATCAATTGTCATCAATCAACCTATCAATCAATCCAAATCAATTAGCCTATCAATCTAATCAACTATGGTGAGACTTTGATCAAATATCATCTGCATCAATCAATCAATTTAACCTCACCTATCATGGGGTTCATCAATCAATTCAACCTCACCTATCATGAGGTTCATCAATTAATCCAACATCGCCTATCATGAGGTTTATCAATCAATCAATGCACCTTGCCTATCATGAGGTCAATCAATCAATCAACTTATCATTGATCCTTGCCTATCATGAGGTCAATTATCATCATCCTATCATTGAATCTCACCTATCATGAGATCAATGGACATCTAACCTATCAACACCATCAATCATCATCAAATCAAAGGCTGAAGTGATCAAACATCATTGAAATCAAGAAGTCTAATCAAGAAAATCATCAATCTGGTCTAAAATTTCACCTATCCACTAGAACAATGCTTCAATGCACTAAAAAACCCTATGCGCCAAAAAAATTCATCAATGCGCTAGAACATAGGTTCTATGCGTCGAACCAACATATGTTCCATTTCATTTGATCTATGCACTGGAACATGGTCCCGATGCATTGATACATCCTATGTGCTAAACTGGTCATTCAATACACCAATCTAATTGCCCTAAGTGCTAATATATTCTATGCACCATTACAGTTAATCAATGTGCTACTTCGGGTTACTTATGCACTAAATCACCTATGCACTAAAATTTTAATCCTATGCACTAAGCTCACGAATGTGCTACAATAGATGATGAATGCGCTATTGCGGCAACTGAATGTGCTAAAGTAACAAAAACTGAATTCAAACGAGAAAACGTGCCAAAAATAAAATGCATAAATTATGAGGTGGTTTTAAGGGGTACATACCAGAGGACCATACGCCGTCGGGTGGTTGTGACGATTGACCCACTTGAACTGATGTGTGTGGTAAGGGATCACCATTCTACTCCAAATTGCTAAATTTCTAATCACTCTCAAGTTTTCAAAATCATAAATGCACAAATGAACTTCTAATCACTCTTTTTAACTTTTTAAAGGTTATTTAAGTGGCATTTTTATGGGGTTGTTTTATTTTATTTTCAAAAAATCTTAAAAATTCCAAAATTTGCCGATTTATCTCCTGAGGGGGCATATATCTGTCATCACTTGAAAATTAGCATCTGGGGCATCGATTTTTTTTTCTCCTCATCAGTATCAAATTTTTCTTTGAAGCAATGTGTAAACACACTACTTCAAAGAGGGGAAAAATGTATACACCTAAAATCGGTCAAGACATTTAATTACTAGTTATTTAATTAATATTTCATCTACTTATAAATAAATTCTCAATTTATTTATATAGTTCATATCTTCTAAAATCGGTCAAGACATTTAATTACTAGTTATTTAATTAATATTTCATCTACTTATAAATAAATTCTCAATTTATTTATATAGTTCATATCTTCTAATTCTCCAAATTTAAAATCGCATTCCTCTAATTTAATTAAATAAACAAATTTCTATAGTTTGTTTTATTTAATTAATTTTCACTAATCCCAAATTTGGAATTCAAGCACATGTCTACAACTTTTCATGCCACCTCACCAAGGTCATATGAAATAAAATAATTCTAATTTTTAAATTAGAATTATCTTCAACAAACTTTGAACACATGGTCTTTTTCTCACACACTTTATTCTTCTCATCCATTTGGCATGTTGTCTTTGGTCAAGGGAACATCCTTCTTGATTCTCTCCATCTCCACCGTTCATCCCTCATGTTTGAATCTAGACCGTCGATCACTGCCACATCACAAGATGCTTTGAAAATCCTATAAATACAACCCTTTTCTATAGCATTTATCATCCCACATTTGAGTAAACTTATTATGCAGGAATGGCTTTGGAGCATTGGAGCCTTTGGAGTTTATAGTTAACATTGTAGAATCATGTCTTGCTTTATAATTGCATTGTAGAATTATGTTTCGCTTTATAGTTTCATTTTATATTATCACATCAATGGTTATTTGTGCATTTGCAAAATAATTTTAACTTCTTATCACATCAGTTGCATCACATAATCTAGCATCATGGATTTAATCATATAGTTTCATGTAGGGAACTTAGATTTCTTGCATTTTAAACATCTCATTTCTCATGTTATCATTCTAACAATCATAGTGCACATATAAAAATTTGAGAGCCAAATGGTTTAACGAATCCTTGAGAATAGAGAACAATGGAACATTTTTAGAGATTTGTTTAACTACAATTTAGAGTAGTTCTTTTATTCAAATATTTAATATAATACATCTCATTGATGTTTGTGTGCTTTAGTATTGATTTTCTAACTCTCCCACATTTCACACACACAATAACAGTTCTGAGCTCATTACAAAACATTGTAGCAAAGAACATACTGACTCCAAATCCATAGATCCCTCATGTGTTTGGTGTTTTCATTTTAAGGGCAATACCTTCCTTTTCTTTTCCCTTTTCTTCACATGATGTAGCCTTACACGGAAACATATGACTTGACATAGGGGCTTTCCAAGTTGGCTCTCATGTCTTCTTTCTTGTTTGCATTTTTCATTCACTACTTTAATGTAATTGTTCATAGTACGGTGTGCAACAATTCCTGTAAAGTGGGGGCATACATTGGAATTATTCATTATTCATTTTTCCTTTTCTTGGTTCTTAGTGCAGCCTTGTTACTTCATACAATGCATTTTGTCGCTTTGTGGATGACAATGGGTGTAGTTTCCTTCATGAGTGTGATCTCTATTAGCATATTACTTTCCTCTTAGTGGCTTGATGTGATGCATTACATCCCCTAATTTGTGAATTTTCTATTCTTTGATTGGTCCTCTCTTGGAGACATTAGACACAATGTTCCCTAAGTTAAAGACCTCACATGAACTAAGAAAGACTCCTTTGAACATCTTTTTCATGTTGCATTTTTCATTTGTTAAATGGCCTTCTTGCATAACACAACTTGCATTCTTGTAGAGTCATCACATTTTTTCATGAGCTCCAAGCATACGAAGTTTTGATTGTCTCATGAAGCTTGAAATGCCATTTTATTTTGTGGTACCTTATTAAACTTATTAGGAGGTATAAATTTGGTATGGTTGAGCAGGAATCCCATTTTGACGCATGACTTTTCCCCATAGCCACTTGCATGTGTGTGAGTGCATACCAGCCATGAGTGTATGTTTCTCACCTTTTAGGCCTTCTCACCCTGTGGAAAGCCATAAGTTCCATCACCTCAAAGTGAGTATACATTATGGAAAAATAGCCTAGATCTGGTCCACAACATGATGGACAAATGATTGAAGCTTGATCCAACTCTCTTTTCTTTCTCCTTTTCTCTTTTTCATTCTTTTTCATCATTCTCTTGTGTTTTCCTTTGTCCTTATGTTTGGTTTGCCATGGGATCTTGATCCTAGGGGCTCAATCATCCCTCTTGATGTGCATGTTGAGCTACTTTAGTGTGAGTTTGAAGCAAGTTTATCCTCTCACTAAAGTGGGGGCTTAATGTGTCGCCAAAAAATTTATAATTGGACAATTTTACACTCACTTGAGTCTCTCTCATGGACTTTGGCTTGATTTTCCTATATTAATGTTGTAATGTGGTCAACACATTCACATTAGGTCTTGCACCCTTGAGAATCATTAAGAATTCTAGGATGTCTTGTAGAAGTGTTGTAACCCACTTTCACACTTTTCTAGGACCCTTTCATTATAATTCACTTAAATAACCCCTTTTTATCACTTACCAAGTCTTATTTCAAAGTGTTGTAAAGATTTGTAACAAAATCTCACACTTTTCTAGACTTTTCATCACTAATTCAACCCTTTCTTATGTTTAAATGACCCCTTAATACACTTTCTAGCCCTACTTAATTGCATTTTTGAGAATATTCCTGTTAAACAACATTAAATACACTTCAATCCTTGACACCTAGTAAAATTTCCCTAGTGGGACCAAGTCACCACCTGTTGTGACTTAGTCCCACTGGGGACAAAAATCAAAATAATTTTAATTTTTTGGAGGGATTTTATTCTCTTAACCTTAAGGTCGGCATGTGATGTGTTATTTTTTGGATATATTTGAAAATCAAGTATAAATAAAGGGTTTTTCCCTCATTTTCTATCTCCTACAATTTCCTAATTCCCCATTCATTATTCAAGCAATCCATTCATTTACTTAATCATTCTCATGCATTCTAAACACTTTCAAGCATCCATTAGAGAAAATTCTTGCATATATTTAGATTTAAACATCAAGGGTTTGGTGCGTTTGTGACATTGCATGTTTTTCATTCATCATTCTCTTTCTATTTCATTTCACTTTCTAGGGTTTGATTACCAAATTGGGGTTTGACCAAGGTAAACCCCTATTCTCTAACCCTTAACCATTTTTCCCCTCTTTGCATGTGTGTTTGTGGGTCTTGTATGTAGATTTTTCAAAGAGAAAGGTGTTAAAAAGTGGTCTACAATCCATCAAATTCATTCAAGTCAACAAATCCCTAATTGAAGCTTGGAGACCTCTTTTAGCTTGTTTTCTATAGAATTTGAACTAGACACCTATCAGGCAGGGAAGTGCAAACCGAAAGCTACAGATTCCTACCCCAAAATTTTTGAGATTCATAGGTGGACTAAGTCACCATCAGTGGCCAGTTAGTCCCACTTCTAGGCCTAAAAAGTGATTTTTACATTTCTGAGTACCCATTTGGCAGAAACCTATTCCAAAAAAATATCCTTGAAATAGGACTAAGTCGCCCAACTTGGCGTAAGTGTCCTAGTGGGCTTCAACAAAAAAATTTGCAGGATTCCAAATCCTCTCTACATCACATTTCAGTTTCTAGGTGCACCTCTCCAATCTTGTTCATTTATGTTATTGTTTACTTGCATTCTTAGGTCATTTTGCATACATCACTATGTTTTAAAACAACTTGCATTTCCTAGGTTTTGCACTAATAATTCTTTTCCTTTTCCAGTTCTTTGCATTTAGGATGTTGCATTTAGACATATTTCAATCATACTAAGCATTAGTATTTAGTGAACCTCCAAATTTTTTGTGGGATACCTTTCTCCTTTTAGGTGAAAAACCCTAGAAGTGTAAGAGAGAAGCCCCTACAAAAAATTGTGGTTCAAGAAGGAAGAAGAGGGAAAAAAATAATTTAGGAGATTGTGGCCACATCACCACAAGATGCAAGAGCCTTGGTTAAAGGAAGTGGGATTCTGTTGTTTCCTGGATGGGAGCTCTCATCTGCTATGCATTAGCTATAATAATAAAAGATCCCAATGCCTCAATTTCTAAGGAGATTTTTGATAGCAAGGTTTTTGGCTTAGGTTTCAGCCCAAAGTTGCATACACTTGCTATTTGGTCCATGGCACCAAATACAAGGAAACCTAAAGTAATAAAGTCAATGAAGAAGGAAATTAGAGTTGTGGCTATTAAAAAGGCTATTGAAATGACTGCTACTATGGTGCCACAATTGCCAATACATGCTGCTATGGTGAGTGTAGACACAACCCAAAGCACAAAGGATAAGTATAAAAAGTTGTTGGATAAATACAATAAATTGATGGATGAGCATAACAAGGTACTTTCTACTGTTTCCGGTACATCCAGGGGTTTTCCCTCTCCAATAACTTCTAAATTATCATCACAAGACATAGAAACTTTTTCATTGAGGATTCAAAGTTTAAAAGAAGTGAAAACATAGAAAAAAAACACAAAGAAATCTAATGAGAAGAAATCCAAGGTGGCTAATGATATTTTTGAAGATGTGTTAAAACTTAGAGTGACAAAGCTGGTAAAGAAAGCTAACACTGTATGGGATGTTTACAAGAACATTCATGAGGACAATATGAAATATATGTAGGTTCAAAAAGCATTCCAAACTGAATGGAGTAAGTGAATTACTAGGGTGGGAACATTAAAAGAAATGATGCCTCATATGTAGAAAGACCTTGAATCTCCCTCCAACATTCCTAATCTATTGAAGGCGATTGATTTGGTCAATGAGATCACAACTTTTCACAATAAGCTGGGAATGCAACTACAAAATAAGTTGAGAATGTTTAGAGAGATGGAAGGGCATGGTATGCTAGAATATTGAATGATAAGGGTGAATTGAAGGAATTTCCAACATAGAAGGACTTGGGAAATATACTCCCACATTCTAAGATGATGTGCAGTCTCATTGATTATTCTATGTTGAATCCTATTATAGATAATATGATAGGAATAGAGATGAGGATGGATACATTTAACAAAGAGGCCAAGGTGCTAATTGATGTAAGATACAACCAACATAATACAAAAGTGTAGAAGTTGATGGACATGTAGTGGCCAAATAAGGAGGATTACAACACATGGCTAAAAAATTAATAGATTAGGCCTATTTTGAAGTATTGCAAAATGTTGTATCCTCTCAGTTATGAAGCTTGATGACAAATGTGGTGATGTGGACGGGGTCTTCTCTCTCTTTTTATTGTTTTCTTGTTTAAAATTTTTTGTTGACTGGACGTGCACGTGGAAAACATTTTTTTCTTGTGGACAAGATGTTTCAATGATGTTGCTACAACATATGAAAGATGCCTTTTGGAAGGCGGGAAAATATTCTTCAGCAAATGGAAAGATTTTTTTTGTCTTATATGCTTTCCCCCTCATGGAAATGAAAATATAATCGCTTGGGGAGGTTTTCAAATTAAAATTCAAATGAATGTCAAATGAAAAATATGACTGTAAGTATAATTTGGCTTGAAGCTTGTTGCTCCCATGTTTCTATAAATAGGAATTCAAGGCCAATTGCATGGGTCTTTGGTTGGAAACAGTTTTGTACTCATGTAATGAGAATTTTGTAAATCAAGCATAGAGGAATAAAATAGTATTGAGTCTTAGGTATGAATTCTACTTTGTAATAGGCATAATAGTTTTACAATAGTAATGACATATGAATGAGAATTACAAATTCTAGAACAATTTCTCTCTCGTGTATTTTGTTACTAAAATTATGAATAAAATGATCAAGGATATTTTAGTTGTCTTCAATCACTTTGGTTGAATGTATGGTTTTATTTCTACTTTAGTTAAAAGAAGTAGTTAAATGCTTTGGTGAAACCATAGGTCTATGTGATGAAGTATAAGGATTAATAAGTAGTTTTTGTTCTTGAAGTCTTGAGTTGTTTTATTGCAAAGTAGTATCACAATAGTCCATAAATGTTAGGTCTAATTACTGATGTATTACAATTTGTTGCAAATTTGAATCTGTCACCCATGGATAAAACAATGATCTATTCATTTGGTTATCTTTGATATAATTGAGTTGTTCTTCCATGTCAAAGAACACAATCTAAATGAAAATCACTTATATACCTTAAATTATTGCAAAGTTCTATGAGTAACCACCCATTCCTTGCTTTATATAATAATTTTCCAAAGGATTGGCCAAATTCTTGAAGAATTATGTCTAATTTGCAGTTTATAAGAGTGTATCTATTAATCACAATGTTTGTGGTAATTTGGCACAAGAGTATCATTTAAAACATTTTTAGGATCACCCACCTGGGTCTTACAGAGCCTGAAGTGCATAGGTAAAGCCTACCAAGCTTCAACATATTTGTTGGCCAATCCTCACTATTGTTGACTATTGAATTATGACTAATTCATAGATAATGGTTGAGATAAAGTTTGGTTCTCAAAAAATAACCAATAGATTGGCGACTCTGCTGGGGAAAATGTTAGTCCAAAGTGTTTAGTTCAGATCTGGTACAATTAGAGTCAAGTATTTCCAGTGTTCTTCACTGATTGAATTACTTTTTATTCAAATTTGCATCTTTAATTCAAGTCAAGTTTTATGTGTCGAGTTTTGGTTCCTTTCTCTATTTCATGTTAGGTTATGTTCAAAGTTTTCTCTGATATTGCACATGCATCTCCAAAGTGTAATCAATTCCTATTTCCCAGTATCGTGGGTGACGACTCTTAATTCTCTTGTGCTAGTGCAAGATTAAATTTTCAAAGAGAGAGTGAGGGAGAATTCTAAGAGAAAGTTTGACATCATGAGGAGAACCAGGAGCTACATGAAGAAGCACCTTGATTAAAAGCTTGAGCTTGAGACATCAAAGGACAACCAACCAACCTAGAAAGCAAAGAATGCTTAATCGAGTAAGTTTACTAAAAACTCTGCTACTACATCTCCTAATTTAAATAATAATATTCATAGTGAAAATTTACATGAAGAGGAACATGAAGTTGAGATGGCCAATGTAAATGAGGGAGCCTTCCCCACTGAAGGAGATTTTGAAAATAACCTTGAAATTTTAAGGGAAGAAGAGAGGTGGGAATTATGGGAAAAGGATAAGAAGTCCTCAAATCCTTCAAATCCTAGGGGTAGATCTATCTTTAATGGTGATAACTTTGAGCCAAGGGGTAGATCCCATAGTGTAGCCTCAAACCATTCCCCTGAAAGAGAATTCACTAACCTTACATTCTATACTCTTGAACCTAGTGAGTTTGAAGATGTCTTGGAGGATGAAGATGACATAGATAAGGATATGAAAACCTTAGAAGAATAACTTAGACTCAATGAGTTGGAGGAGAGGAAAGTAAGGGAGTTGGAAGAGAGGAAGGAAAAGGAGTTTTAGGAGAAACAATTGAAGGAAAAAGAGGATAGGATCAGGGTGAAAGCATTGGAGAGAGATGCCCAAAGAAAAGGAATTAAAAAGATGAAGGAAGCATTAAAGGAACAACCAACTCTTGAGGATCCTCCTAAAACAGTTACTAAGACAACCCCTAATCCTCCTAAGGTAACCATTTCTATGGGAACCTCTACTACTAGTACTTACATTGCATCTATTACAGCTACTAAATTCACTAATCCTTTTGCTGCTATCAACAAGCCTATGGATCATGGGAAGAAACCCATTGATCAACATAAGAAATCCATTCCTAATACCAATAACAATACAAATACAAACACTTGATCCAATAATGCTTCCACCAAAAATGCTAAGACTAGTTCCATTCCATTCCATCAAATGCATCTCCTAACCCTGAGATCTTGAGATTGCAGCTGGAAAATGAGAAGTTGTAGCAAGAGTTGGATAAAATGGAGATTGAGGCTGAAAATGCAGAAATAACAAGGAAGATTTCATTCTTTAAAATTTTTATTCCTGATCCAGGGGATTCAAGCTCTGGTCACACTAACTCTGATTCACATAAGAATAACTCTGAGGGACATACTCCTGGTGGACGTGGTGGTGGAGATCAGGGTGGTGGTGGTGGAGGAAATCATAAGAATAAGAATACATATTCTAAAGATGGAGAAGGAAGTAGTGGCAGTGGAAAGAAAAATGGAGGTGGTGGTAATGGTGGAGATGGAAATGGAAAAGGAAACTAGTCTGATAATCAAGATGATGGTGAACCTTAAGATAACCATAGAGATCAGCTCACCAAGAGACCAATGTAGGTAGATAGATACCAACAATTGTGTTTTGCTGGAATTCCTAGCTATCTAAATCAGTTCCCTAAAGACATTAGGCCTACCTTATTAAAATTCTCTGGTAACAATGCAATAAGTGGTGAAGACCACTTAAAGGAATTTGCAAATATGATGGATGACTTTGAGGTAGAGGCTAAAGATTTGATGATGAATCTTTTCATGCAATCAATCACAGAGGATTCTATAGAATGGTATATAGGTCTACCGACTGAAAGTATTGGTTCTTGGTAAGAGTTCAAGAGGATATTTAGAGAACACTACGATGACAAGACTGATTCAAGGTTTCTTCCAAACTAGTTCAACATCTCTAAAGTCTCAAATGAGGTTGTAGCTAATTTCAATGTAAGATTTTAGAAGGCCATAAACATATTACATCCTCATTTAAGATTAAATGATAGTGTATGCTTGGTGAACTATTGTAATGCATTTGATGTAAAGATGAGCTATCGCCTATTGGATAAGAATCCTCAAACATTAAGAGAAGCATTTAAGATGGCATTTCCATATTGACAATATCAGTAGAGCAACTATTAAGGTTGGGATGAGAGATGATGTGAAAATCCTTAAGAATCCAAAGAGAGAGGATAAAAACTATGGAGCAAAAAGGATCTTCTCTTGAAGAAAATATTGATAATGTTACAAATTTCATGAAGGATATCAGCTACAGACTTGCAAGACAAGAAAAATGTATTTCAAATGAAAAACCAAACTTCCAGAAGAATGAGAGACCCCCTCGGCTGCAAGACCATCCATATAACAATAAATGGCATAATGGGAAATCAATTCCCAACAATCTAAAGAATGCTCAAAACAAAGTCCCTCTTGATCCTTTGCAAAAAAAATTAGTTAATCTTTTCTGATGATATACCTTGGTGTGTTGTTTTTCAGTTACCACAAGCTTCTCAGACATGTTCGGTGGCAAGGTAGTTTGAAGAAGAAATTTCTCAATCAGATGATTATGAGCCAATGGAAAAAAATGATGTTGAAGTGAATGTGCTTATGCATAGATCAGATTTTTCTGATGAGGAGTGTGTGATCCTTAGAATTTTATCTTACTCTAACGTGAAAAATAACTAAGAAATGCAAGTGATAAAAGACTAAGGACACCTCAAGATTAGCCAAAAGAGTGATAAACAATAAGGAAAATGGACAAAATAAGACACAAACGATTTCACCTTCCTTGTTGTTGATTTCTCCTTGATTGGCCCTTTCTTGGGATGATTTGTGTGCTCCTTAGATGATGGCTTGAGTGACTAGATGCAAGATTAGATGTGCAAAATGATTAGAATTGATAGCTAGATGATGGTAAAAGATTGAGGATTCAAATGGGCAGCATATAGTTATGAAAATATAAAGTGTTCTGAATGCCCTTGAGGAGGGGGTATTTATAAGAGAATTTGAATTCTCTAGAGAATTCAACGGTCAAGATGCATCCAACAAGGCCAAGATGAAGGGCTATGGTGGGTTGATAACCCACAAGCCCTCACATCTTGACATGTGGATGGTGAAATGGCCAAGAGAAGATGAGGTGTAAGTGAGGTGTCAAAAAGGTACATGAGGTGGAGGAAGGACAATCACCTTGGGGAGTGAGAAGATTTCCTCAAAAAGGGATTCCTTGTCCCCAAGTGGGAGTGAAAGGGACATTTGAGGAATTTTGGAATTCCTCAAAAATCTACATGGGAAAAGGAAAGGTGGTTGGGGAAATAAGTGTGAATTAAAAAATTCACATTCCTAGGAAAGTCTAAAAGATAAAAGATGGGCTCCAAAAAGGTGGGACTTGGTCACATGTGGAGATTGTGACAAGTCCAAGGTTCTAGAAGCCTTGGAAGGATGGAATGTGAATTAAAAATTCACATATAAAAGAGGGGAATCTAGAAAGAATAAAAAGGAATTAAAAATTCCTTGGAGAATGATTAGGCTTAATTAATCAGTAATTAGAGGATAATTAGGGACTAATTAGGATTAAAAGCCAACTTGCAAAAGTTGGAGGATGTGACACATCCTAATCAAGGATTAGGTATGTGCACATCCTTAATGAAGAGATTAGGAAATGGATTAGGATTAGATGAAAATGACATGTGAGAATTAAATAAATGTAATATTTATTTAATTTATTTGATGAAAAGAGGATTAAGGAGGGTAAGGTATTTAATTATTAATTAAATACCTTAGGGATTTGCAGAATTAAAGACATTAATTAAATAATAGTAATATTACTTAATTAACTCGGATAAGAGGATGTTTAGACGAAAAGTGATAAATTTGGATAAATTAAGTGTCCAAATTTGGATGTCTACATTTTCCCCTCTTTGAGATGGTGTTACGAAGTAGCATCATTTCAAAGAATATTAACATATAGAACCTAGAAGAAGATGGGTAGATTGGAAAAGATGCCCCAGTCATCCAAAGGAGTGACTAGGAAGGGAAAAAAAAATGATGAAAATTAGGGATGAAGGATGCCCCCTCGAGAGGACATGCGGGTTGAAGAGAACACGTGTGTGCTCTCGAAATAGATGATGTGATGCAAGGGGAGATGAGGAAGATGATGCAAGGTGATGGGGAAGAGAGTAAGTGATATGGAAATGGATGAAGCACAAATGGATTTGAGGACAAAATGTGATGTTGCCCCAGTCAAGGTACAAGCCAAAATGGGTTGATGATGGATGGAGGGTTGTCAATGAGGGAATTAAAGATCCAAAAACAACATGAGGATAGGGAAAGATACATCCCACTGAGTGGTATTGATGAGGGAAGAATACATCCCAAAACACCACTAAAGGATAGGGAAGAATACCTCCCGATGATGATGATGAAAGTGTTGTTGATGAGGGAAAGATACATCCCAAAACAACACCAAAGGGATAGGGAAGAATACCTCCCGATGATGATGATGAAAGTGTTGTTGATGAGGAAGGATACATCCCAAAACAACACCAAAGGGATAGGGAAGGATACTAATGGATGATGAGGATGATGGGTCAAGGCTGGTAACAAGACTGAGAACTGGACCAAGGATATGATTAGATGATTTAGGTTAAGTGGAATGGATGGAGATTGGATAGAGATAAGGATGGATGGGGGGATACATGCAAGATGATAGAATGGAAAATGAGATGCAATCCTAATGCAATTTTCCATCTTTGGAGCACTGATTTTTGCTATAGCATAAGACACCAAGTACCAGGGTATGTGGAACCAAGGCGTAATAGTGTCTAATGCATGAAATAAACACAACAGACAAGAAGGCTATCCCAACACCCCAAAGCCACAAAGACCTTGGTTGGGCCAGGTATTGAGATAACCACAAGCAGGAAAGGATGCCCCAGCATAACACAAGACCTCGGGGATCTTGGCGGGTACTACGTGGGACAACCAAGAAGACACAATCAAACAAAAGAACAAGATATGCCCCTATGTGGACCAATCAAAACACGCCATAATATGATGGATCATGGCGGCCTTGACAAGTGATGATAGGGAGTTCAAATGATAAACAAAAGCCAAAAACATCAAAATATCGCAATCAATTTCAAATGTCCTTTGCCATAGGATCAAGGGGATAGATGGGATTAATGAGGTCTATTAGGAAGGATGCATCCTGTTGAGACCGATGATAGGTACTAAGCTAAAAGATCGATATGACGTAAGATATTCAAAAATGATTAGATTTGATGATACAAGTGGATCTCGTTTGTGAAGAACTGGCTAGAGAAGGGCATAGCTTGACGACACGACACAAGAGAGACAAGACATTAGACTGAAACACCCTAAAGACCTAGGGGCTTGGGGGCCGATCAGAGATTAGCCTTGCCTACGTGAAAGCGCAGAGCCCTCGTAGTTCAGTGAAAGGTGGATGACTGACCAAGATGAAGACCTTGATGGATGGTAAAGATAGGATGGACAAAAGGAGAAAGACCAATGATAGACGATAGAAGAGCAAAGTGGACAATGAAGATTGATGATGGAACCCCGGGGGCGGATCAAATGATCGACCTTGCCTACGTGAAAGCACAGGGGCAACGTAGTTCGACAAAAGGCCACAGACAAGTGATGGATGAAAGATGATGAGATAACCCTAGATAAGGGGTTAAAATGATGGAACTGACACGACAGAACAAGATAGACCTGTTGGATTGGATTGGATTGGATTGGATTGGAGGATAGTGACTATATAAAGCTTAGGGATGGGATAGTTATCCAAATCATCAAAGATGAAGTGGGCAAAGGACATGCCATATAGATGAATGATGAAGTGATGAACGATGAGATAGAACAGATGTGCAAAAGAAGCATAAGTGATGACGATAAGATGGATGACATTGGATTGCATGGGGAAAAGCCTATAGCTAGATACCAATGACAAGGGATTATGAGATGGGATGAGGGGAGAGGATGGGGGGAGGAAAAAGGATTGTTTGGGTGGATTGAATAGAGGGATAAGGATTTGAATGAGGAGAAAGTGACCAGATGGATAGATGACTGATTCTTGGAACTAGAAGGTGAAGGGTGGGAACAGGTGGAAGATTACTCAGAATGAGTAAATGATTGATCAAGATTATGGAATGAGAGTTTGAAATGATAGGAGGTTTGATGAATGTTTGAGATGATAGGAGGTTCGATGAAGTGTTGAGATAATAGATGAAGGTTCGAAGTAGATGAATGGTTACATGGAATGAGTGGATGGATTCATTAGAATGGATAAATAGGACAAAATCAAAGAAGATGGAGGGAGGGATTTTAAGACTTTGTTCGGTATCCAAAGACATTGACTGCAGATGGATGAAAGCCCAGATTAGGGGTTTGGCTAAGCTCAAATTGGGATAAGATTAAAGCTCAGATGGGGATTGGATTGAAGACTAGAATTATTGAAGGATATGATTGAATTGATTCTATACCGAGTTCCGAGGCTTTAAGGGAGGTAAGGTGTTGACAAGCAGATTTTTCCAAATTTGGCAATTTTTAAAAATTGTCAAATTTTTTCATTTTAGGAAACTTCATGGATATACCTTTGGGAGGCCAAATTTTTTCCAGGAAATACCCATTATGGAGATAGGATGAATTGCCAACTAACATCCCAAATTTGAGATATACATTTCGAGTTATGAGCGAAAACAATTTTTCAAAATGTTGGAAAAAAACACTAAATTGGGATTTTGAGGGTCAAGATGAAACTTTGAGGCCCCGAAAATGGGTCAAAACGGTTTCCAATGGCTTTCAAGGAAATCGTTGGAAATCCACTCGTTATCGCGTAACGCAACTACCCGTCAAATTTCAGCTCAAACAGACACCCGAGTAAAAAGTTATGGCCTCCGGAAGCTTGGGTGTAAAAATCAAAAATCAATTTTGAAAATTTCAAGACATGGGTTTTGTTCGCGGAGGAAAATAAGGAAATGGGTCGGGATCAGTTTCTTGAAAAAGACAATAAAAATGTGTGTTTTGGGGGGGGGGGACAAAGGTTGGCGGGTAGGGGCGTAGCCGCCCTGATTGGGGGCGGTTCCACCCCTATGTAGTGGGGCGGTTCCGCCCAGTGGTGGGGTGGTTCCGCCCCTCTGCAGCGGGGCGCTTCTGCCTAGTGGCGGGGCAGTTCCGGCCCTCTGTAGCGGGGCGCTTTTGCCCAGCGGCGGGGTGGTTCCACCCCTCTACAGCGGGGCAGTTTCGCCCAGCGGCAGGGAGGTTCCGCCCCTCTGCAGCGGGGCACTTCCGCCCAGCGGCGGGGCGAGCCAGAGGGTAGGACAGAGGAATACAATGGGGGGGAGAAAGGGGGAAGAGATAGGAAAAAAGATGGAGGGATGGGGGGAGGAAAAAGGATGAAGGGATGGGATAGTTTATCAAAGCATTAAAATGACTTGGGATGATGATATGATAGATAGATGAGAGATGAAAAGTGATAGGAGATGGGAAAGATGTGCAAGAGAAGCAGGGGTAATGATGATGAGATAAATGGCATTGGGTTGCTTGGGGGGAGGCCTATAGCCAGATACTAATGATAAGGGATTGTGAGATGGGATGAGAATAAAGATGGAAGATTAGATAAAGATATAGGATAGGGATGGGGGATGGGAGGAATTGTTTGGATGGATAGGAATATAAGGATTGGGAGATGAAATGGATGCTAGGATAGATGGATACGAATATAAGGATGGGGAGATGGAAGGGATGATGTGATAGATGGATAGGAAGATAGGGATGGTGAGATGGAAGGGATGTTGTGATAGATGGATAGGGACAGAAGGATTGGGAGATGAAAGGGATGCTAGGATAGATGGATACGAAGATAAGGATAGGGAGAAGGAAGGGATACTATGATAGATGGATAGGGACATAAGGATTGGGAGATGAAAAGGGATGCTAGGATAGATGGATACGAAAATACGAATGGGGAGATGGAAGGGATGCTATGATAGATGGATGTCTCCAAGGACTATGTCCCAAAGGAAGCAGATGCCCCCACTCTAGATATGTCATATATGAGGAGGCATGAGGAATATAAGACAAGTGGATGGGAAGATAAAGGAGATAACTAGATGAGGATTGGAAGGGTGACTAAGGAATATGATAGAGCATGGATGAAGGGAATGTATACCAATAGGTGTCCAAAGCATGCATACATAGGTGCCCCTATTTTGATCAAGATCACAAGAAGGATGGAAGAAATGGGAGATAAACGAGATATGATGGTAGGATGCGGAAGATAGGTGGGATGGGGGGGATTTATGAAGAGGACGGATAACAGGAAGACGGGTGCATAGCTGGAAGCATAGCGGATGGAGGGAACACACATCAGGAAGTTGCCCCCAAGTGCAGATGGGGATTTACACATGACACCTGTTTGCCAGGTTTTCATCATGGTACTTATCCAAGGTGCTTGTTTGCCAAGTTTTCACCATTGGACGAATTATTTCTTTCTTTTTTTTCTTTTTTTCTTTTTTTTTTGAATTTTTGTGGATTTTTGGACTTTTTTGGATTTTTGTGGATAGCAAGGGGATGAAAATGGGTAAGGATAGGGATGTTGATAAGGAGATTTAGAAGACAAGCGATAAGGATATGGATGAAGGACTCAAGCATCAAGTTCTATACTAGGTAGTAAGAGCCCAAGTTCAAACCGACTATTGGATGTTGGTACAACCTTATGAGAATAAATGGATTATGCAAGAGGATGAATTAGGGGGATTTGATGGGGGAGATATGTGGGGTAATGGATGGGATGTTGCGAAGGGTATGGATGGAATGATGGGGTGGATATGTGATGGGGAGATGCGTTCAGGACCAACATTGGCACATGTGGTGGTGGATGTGAAAAGATAAGAGGATTAAGGGATGGAGAATGTGGGGATAATGGAGGAGATGGAATGGTGAACTTTGGAACATAAGGACCCAAAATAGACTTAGGAGATGAAAGGGGTGTATGACTATCTTTTGGATTAGCAACTTTGGATGTTCTTATAAATTTTTCATGTGATGGAATTGCCTCTTTTTTCTTTGGGATCCACATGGTTTTGATCTTTGCTTTGGTGGGCCTTTGTGGCCTATGGATTTGATGTAGATTTAGATTTTTCTTTTCTTTACCAAGTCTTTTGGAGGGGACATGGGAAGCCATAGATTCATGTGGATGCTTGGATTTATGCATTTTTTCTTTAACAACCAAAGTGCTTTTAGTAGCAATGGGATCGGTGTGAGGAGATGGATGATGTGGTGTGATGGAGGTAGGAGTATGGGGATTATGTGTAGATGGAGGATGTTTAGGTATGTGCCTTTGTTGATTCTGACTATGGGGTATGTGAGAGGGATGTTTATGATGGATGAAATGGATAGGTGTTGGATGGATGAAAGGATAAATAGGATGAGATGGAGGAGGTGATTCTGGGATATAGGGGCCCAAAATAGATGTAGGACCTGGGGGAAACAAGGGCATGGTAGATGGATGATTGGAGATGGTAGATGGAGGGATGTAATGACCCAAAATGGATGGAGCAGATGAAGGAGGAATATGGACGGTGGTTTTGAGGCGATACGATAGAGGAGGAGGGATGGCAGCATATGATTTGGTGGAGCGATGGAAAAAGCTGACATTTCTTTTGGAAAAGGCTCGTTGAGGACATCTAGAGGTTGTACCAACATTTTTGGATTGCGAGTCGTGAGTAGTACATCCAAAACCTTGCGGATACAAATGTTCTTTAGCTTGGATGGGATCTATAATACCTTGCTCATGAAGGCCTAAACCTTTTCCTTGATAGTTCATTCTCTTGAGCATTCGATCTAGGACAAGATTTTTGTTATTCTGGAAGAATGGTGCGAGTTCATTATTAGGTGGAAGAGGAGGGTTGGTGTATATGCTTTGTTTTTCTTCTGCGAGGAGACCACCATGGAGGAATGTGAGAGGACCAAGGGAATATGCAAGTGGTGTGGGGATAGCATTTTTAGGCGATGATGGGGGATCATGAGAAGGAGATGATGGGATAGAAACATTAGGAGAGGGAGTAGGGGCCATGATAGGATCTGGATTTGTGGTAGCAGGCTCATGCGATGGAGATGGAGATGGAGCAATGGAAGCTTGAATGACAAGGGGATCATGGGATGGAATGGATGGGCGACTATGATCTTGAGGTGGACTAGATGGGATGTTAGGATCTTGATCTGGAGAAGGGGATATGCTGGCATGCTTTGGATTAGACTCTTGGTGTGACCCATCATGTGGTGGAGGCATGGTAACGGAGTCTTGTTGGGACTCTTCAAGTGGGGAAGATGGAGGGATGGAAGATTCATGAGGTTCATTGGAATGGGTTTTGGTGCTACTAGGAGTGGGAGGAGTGGATTGGATTTGGGTGGATCTAGGAGTAGAAGGAGTGGATTGGAATTGGGTGTCTTTGATGGATTCAGTGGTTCTTGGAGTAGGAGGTGGGGGTTCAATGGATTTAGTGGGTTCAATGGTTTCAACAGTTTGAGAAATACTAGGGGTGGTAACGCCAATAATAGGTGTGGTATGGAGAAGGGTCTCATCACTAGTGACCATGGATGATGGATCTAGATGGCATGGTTCCATGACTTCAAGATGCGGAGTTGGGGATGGCTTCTTTGTCATGAGTCCTTGGAGAACTTCTGAAATGAGAGACTTGCATATGGTTGGATTGGCTGGGGTGGTAGAAATGGATGAGGTATTATGGATTGGTGGACTAGGGTTAGATGGAGGAATGGGATCGAATGTAGGACTATGAGTAGATGGGGGATTAGGATTGTATGGAGGACTAGGAGTAGATGGAGGACTAGGATTGGATGGAGGGTTAAGGTAAGGATATTGGAGTGGTGAATTAATATATGGGGACATGGATTGTGGATTAAGACAAGAGGATATAGGTGGTGTATTGGGACAAGAGGATGTGGGGGATGGATTATAATAAGGGTATTGGGATGGTGGATTATGATTAGGATATGTGGATGTAGGATTAAGGTAAAAGGGTGTGGATGTAAGATTTGTATGGACAGACTGGGAAAGAGGATTAGGATAGGGGGTCATGTATGGGGATTTGTAATAGGAATATTGTGATGAAAGATGAGGATAAGAAGATGTGGATGTTGAATAAGAGGATGATGTAGATGGGGAAGGGGAAGGTATTGGATACCCCTTGTCAAAGGTAGCATAAGGAATATGATTAGGCTTAATTGGATTTTGGAAAGTGGGTGGAGAAAGCTTACTAGAGATGATAGTGTCAAGGGGATCTATGTTGTATACCTCTTGATCAACCAAACTTTCGTTATCAGTGTCGACATAATTAGGGTTTCCCTTGACCACTATTGATGGAGGATGAGGATTCATGATGGTGAAAGGATAAAGAGGATGGATAAAAGATTTTGGATAGGAACGGATTAAAGCTCAAATCGGGATTTTGGTCAAGCTCAGATCAGGATTGGACAAAAGCTCAGATTAGGATAATTGGATGGGATTTCTTTTGATTTTGATAGGATTCGGTAGACAGGTGATTGGATCGGGTAGATGATTTGATGAATTTGATTAAAGTACTAGATTAGTTTGATTGGATAGGATCAAATGATTAGATGATGTTGATTGGATAATTGTGATTAGATGAAATTGATCGGATTGGTGTGCTTGGATTGATTAGATGATTGGAGGAATGGATTGATTTGATTAGATAGGAAGAAACAAAAGGTACCACTAGATAGAGCTCAAAAAATTGAGCAATTTTAGTTTTTTGAACGAAGTTGATTCGACGTACAGTTTGTAAATGATGGCCCCGGGAAGTTAGGGGCGTGTCCACCTTGCAATGCGGGGCGTGGCCGCCCCGGGATGGTCAAATTCTTGATAGGAGGGAATGGAAGGTACCAATGGATAAAGCTTGAAAAACTAAGCAACTTTGGTTTTTGAACGAAGTTGATTCAACGTACGGTTTGTAAATGACACCCTAGGAAGTTAGGGGCGTGTCCACCTTGCGATGCGGGGCGTAGCTGCCCTGGGATGGTCAAATTATTGATAGGAGGAAATGGAAGGTACCATTGGATAGATCTTGAAAAACTAAGCAACTTTGGTTTTTGGACGAAGTCGATTCGACGTACGGTTTGTAAATGATTGCCCCGGGAAGTTAGGGGTGTAGTCAGCTTTCTACGGTAAATCAGGGGCATTGATAGCAAAATCAGGGGCGTTGATAGCAAAATCAGGGGCGTTTACATCAAAATCAAGGGAGTAGACAACAAAATCAGGGGCGTTTACAGCTTTCAGGGGCGTTGACAGCAAAATTAGGGGCATAGACAACAAAATCAGGGGCGTTTACAGCTTTTAGGGGTGTTGATAGCAAAATTAGGGGCATAGACAGCAAAATCAAGGGTGTTTACAACTTTCAGGGGCGTTGACAGCAAAATCAGGGGCGTAGACAGCAAAATCAGGGGTGTTTATAGCTTTTAGGGGCATTGACAGCAAAATCAGGGGCATTGATAGCAAAATCAGGGGCATTGACAGCAAAATCAGGGGCGTAGACAGCAAAATCAGGGGCGTTTCCGCCTTTCTACAGTGGGACAGAACTTGGTTTTGATGGTAAAGGCTATGAAAAGGACACAAAATGATAAAGTAAGGCCGAAGTATCAAAGATTTCACAAATTTTTCATAGAAAACACTGCAAGCAAGCACAATCCTATGATTAATATTAAGGGTATGGCAAGGAAAAGTCTTAATCTATGATGCACAAGGCTTCTAGAGAGTCCTCGATATACTTTCGGTACATGAGGCACAACCGTGAACACCAGTCCGTCACAAGCGTGAGTCGGGAACCCCAGCGAGATACTGAAAGGCTCGGACCAACTCTTCACATCTATCTAGGTATCATCCTAGCTTCGACGCTCTGCCAATTACGACACAACTAGATTGGGGTACAACTTTCATTCTCCCCCCTTTATATACCCCGCCGGTACGCGTGGTTGGAATCGTCCCTTGGGGTGATGAAATCCCCAAGCAGGTCCCACTAGAAAGAAGACACTAACCGTTTCCAACTACTCCCCAGGTTCACACGAAGTGCAAGGGGAAAGCGAAAATGAATTAATGCCCCCTTGGGTGACACAAGAACAAACAACCACAACAAGCAATGAAGTTTAATCCCCCTAATTAGACTATGTTCGAAAACAACAAAGATAATTTTTTCAAAAATTTGATCAAATAAATGGCCCTGCAAGAAAATGTTAGCTATCTTCTTCTTTGTCCTTGGTCAAATTACGCCACAATATGCTGCAAAACGTTAGAAAAAAAAACACCAATATCCTTGCCAAAACAATGTCAAAGGGTTACTACATGAAAATAGCAAAAAATAGGAGCAAAAACGAAGCTAAAATAGTTGTTTTACCTTCCAAATTGTGCTATTTTGGGGCGCTTCCGCCCTTCTGCAGCAAAAATCGGGGTGCTTCCGCCTTTCTGTGGTAAGGCAGAGGGCATTGCCGCCTTTCTGTAGCAAGATGTGGGGCACTTCCGCCTTTCTGCGGTAAGGCAAAGGGCGCTGCGCAAACGTGGGGCGCTGCGTAAGAAGCGGGGTGCTGCGTAAAAGTGGGGCGTTGTGTAAGAAGTGGGGCGCTGCGTAAAAGGTGGGGCGCTACGTAAAAGTGGGGCACTGCGTAAGAAGCGGGGCGCTACGTAAGAAGTGGGGTGCTGCGTAAAAGGTGGGGCGCTGTCGCCCTTCTGTGACAAACTTTGTTAGATTTTTAAGAAAATTAGGAAAGTTGTGTCCTTCTTACTGTAAGAAACGTGTTGGGAAAACCTTTTAAATTTACCCCTAATTGCAGCAAAGTCGTTAGAAAAAAAAGAAAAACTTTGAGATTTAGGGTGCTTCCACCTTCCTGTAGTAGACCAGAGGGCGCTTCCGCCTTTCTGTGACAAGGCAGAGGGCGCTTCCGCCTTTCTGCGGCAAGGCAGAGGGCGCTTCCACCTTTCTGCAGCAGAAACAGGGGTGCTTCTGCCTTTCTGCGACCTTTTCCTGTACAGTTCTTAGCTAAAACAAGGGTTAAATGTAAGAACCCGTTTGTGGGTCCCACCGGGCGTGCCAGAAATGTGATCCTTAGAATTTTATCTTACTTTAACGTGCAAAATAACTAAGAAATGCAAGTGATAAAAGACTAAGGACACCTCAAGATTAGCCAAAAGAGTGATAAATAATAAGGAAAATGGAAAAAATAAGACACAAACGATTTCACCTTCCCTGCTGTTGATTTCTCCTTGATTGGCCCTTGCTTGGGATGATTTGTGTGCTCCTTAGATGATGGCTTGAGTGACTAGATGTAAGATTAGATGTGCAAAATGATTAGAATTGATAGCTAGATGATGGTAAAAGATTGAGGATTCAAATGGGCAGCATATAGTTATGAAAATATAAAGTGTTCTAAATGCCCTTGAGGAGGGGGTATTTATAAGAGAATTTGAATTCTCTAGAGAATTCAACGGTCAAGATGCATCCAACAAGGCCAAGATGAAGGGCTATGGTGGGTTGATAACCCACAAGCCCTCACATCTTGACATGTGGATGGTGAAGTGGCCAAGAGAAGATGAGGTGTAAGTGAGGTGTCAAAAAGGTACATGAGGTGGAGGAAGGACAAGCACCTTAGGGAGTGAGAAAATTTCCTCAAAAAGGGATTCCTTGTCCCCAAGTGGGAGTGAAAGGGACATTTGAGGAATTTTGGAATTCCTCAAAAATCTACATGGGAAAAGGAAAGGTGGTTGGGGAAATAAGTGTGAATTAAAAATTCACATTCCTAGGAAAGTCTAAAAGATAAAAGATGGGCTCCAAAAAGGTGGGACTTGGTCACATGTGGAGATTGTGACAAGTCCAAGGTTGGTCACATGTGGAGATTGTGACAAGTCCAAGGTTCTAGAAGCCTTGGAAGGATGGAATGTGAATTAAAAATTCATATATAAAAGAGGGAATCTAGGAAGAATAAAAAGGAATTAAAAATTCCTTGGAGAATGATTAGGCTTAATTCAGTAATTAGAGGATAATTAGGGGCTAATTAGGATTAAAAGCCAACTTGCAAAAGTTGGAGCATGTGACACATCCTAATCAAGGATTAGGCATGTGCACATCCTTAATGAAGAGATTAGGAAATGGATTAGGATTAGATGAAAATGACATGTGAGGAATTAAATAAATGTAATATTTATTTAATTTATTTGATGAAAAGAGGATTAAGGAGGGTAAGGTATTTAATTATTAATTAAATACCTTAGGGATTTAGCGGAATTAAAGACATTAATTAAATAATAGTAATATTACTTAATTAACTCAGATAAGAGGATGTTTAGACGAAAAGTGATAAATTTGGATAAATTAAGTGTCCAAATTTGGATGTCTACAGAGTGTTCTTTAGAGGAATAATCACAAGAAGTTGATGTTGAGTATCAAAGACATAAATCAAATTCCTACCATCAACAAATTTTCCCTAATGAAGATGAAGACATTGAGGACAACATTTGTGCCATGGAAATGGATGAGATGGATGTGTCTTTGAGAAGACCTTCTGATGAAGAGTACAATAAAATGACAACTGCATTGGTGGAGCAAGCCAGGAATACTCACAACTTGAGAAGTAGGGTTGTTAACTATGATTAAGGTAAGCCTAGTAGTATGTTCATGAAAGAAAAAAGTGCAAAGAAGTAGGGGACTAAAACAAAGGAATTGGCCAAGTTTAAGAAAGGAGAGGTCAAAACTAAGGAAAGTAAGGGACCTCATATTTGGTTCAAAAAAGATACTACAGTCAAGAAGCCTGAGGAATTTTTTTTCTCAATTGTTAAAGTTAAGAATTATAAGTCAGGAGCTGATCGAGAGAAGAAGCTTGATAAGAAAGACACTGAAAAGAAACTTGAGCAACCAAGGGTTCAAATTGAGTAATAGGGTGTGGTTCCTTATGAACTAACAAATAAAGTATAATCTTGTTGATATGTTTCAGATTATCTCTCAAGTCAAGGTGACTATCCCATTAATGGAAACGATGAGAATTGATGAAAAAAAGTAGAAGGAAGTGGCCATCATCAATGGTGCCACTAAGGCCTATGAAGATAAAGTGGTGTCTACTCAGCCCCAAGTGAGTGGAAATCAAGTTAGTGATGAGATGATGGAGGGAGACATTGGTGAGATCCCTTAGATTTATTTGGGTAGTACTATTACAACATGCCTAGACAATATTGATCCTTTCTATGTAACTCTAATTGTTGATAATAAGCTGCTAAAGAATTGCATGATTGATTTAGGGGCTCTGTCTAACATTATGCCAATGGAGATAATGAAGGAAATGAGTCTAAAAATAAATCATGTATATGGAAAATTTTATGCCATGGACTCAAGAGAGATCTCAGTTAGTGGAGTCATCAAGGATGTTCCATATAGATTGGCTTCCTTTCTAAATAAAGGGTTTGTCATGAGCATAGTTGTGGTGGACATCCCACCCAATTATGGCATGTTGTTATCAATAAAGTGGAGTTCCTCCGTGGGAGGTAGTATGCAATGTGATATGTCCTTTGCAAATTTTCCCATTGAGGGAAAGGATATCAAACTTTTCAGGGAACCAAGAGCTCCACATATCATTGAATTTATAGGAGAGGCATACAAGATCCATTTTGTAGACATCAGCATGGACAACTTCAGGATTGAAGAGTTGCAAGAAGAGGAAGAAAAACAACTTGCACCTTTGGAGAAATAAGTATTGCAATAGGATAACAACTATGATTTGTGAAATATGTGGTTTGATGGAGCTTTTTCAAAGGAAGGACCTGGTGCAGGGATAATACTCATTTCTTCCAGTGGTAAGACCTTCGAGTTTTAATTTTAATTGTTTTCTTCTTGCACAAACAATGTAGCTAAGTATGAAGCTTTATTACTGGGGTTGAGGTTAGTTGAGAAACATGGTATTAAGAAGTTAAGAGCCATTGGAAGCTTAGAACTTGTAGTTTCTCATGTTAGAGGAAAATATGCATCAAAGAATACTAGGTTGAGGGAATATAGAAATTTTTTCTAGGATTCGATTGAATAGTTTGATGCATTTGGAATTGACTGGTTTGACAGGGGAAACAATAGAGTGGAAGGTTTACTTACTAAAATTTCCCTCTTACCAAATGATATTACATTTGCTAGCATTTCAAAGGTTGAAGTGCAGATCAGAACTTCAATTCCTGACAACATCAAGAATTGGTAATTTTTTAACAATGATGATGAAATTTTGAGGTTCTTGCAGTGCATAGATGAATATGAGGGCAAGGAAATTGATTTTCCAGCCTTTGTGGAAGAATTGGATGGTAAGGAGGCCATATTTGGGGATGAGATTATCCAGTTGAAGACCAAAAAAATTCCTAAAGGATTGGTAGCATTGGAAAGGTTTTTTGATGGTCTTGATAGGAGTAATGCTAAGCAAAAATCCACACACAAAGAGGATTTGGAGGAAGTTAATATTGGAATAGAAAATTATCCAAAGAAAGTGTATATTGGGAAGAAGATGAAACCTCAAGTTAAGAAAATGTTGATTTCCATGTTGAGGAAGTATAGGCATGTGTTTGCATGGTCATATGATGACCTGAAGACATACAGGGAAGAGCTATTTCAACATGAGATACCTTTGAAACTAGATGCTAAGCCCTTCAGGAAAAAGAAGAGCCCAAAAAATCTGAATTTGAAACCTAAGGTGCAGGAAGAACTTGTAAAGTTGAGGGATTTTGTGTTTATTAATCCTATTAGGCATTCTACTTGGGTCTCTAATTTGGTCCCAGATAGGAAGAAAAATGGTGACATCAAGCTCTGTGTTGACTTCAAAAATTTAAATGTGTCATCATTAAAGGATAATTATCCTTTTCCAAACATGGAATCCATGTTACAAAAGGTGATTGATTGTTAGCTGCTATCTATAATGGATGGGTTCTCAAGTTATAATCAAGTGGTGGTTAAATAATTTGAGCAATACAAAATAGCCTTCACAAGCCCATGGAGCACTTATGTCTATGTCAGAATTCCATTTGGATTAAAAAATGCAAGGGCTACCTTTCAGAGAGCCATGGATGTGTCATTTTATGATTTCATTGATTTATTTTTAGTTGTGTATCAAGATGACTTAACTGCATACAATAAAAAGGAATATTATTGTATGCATCTAGAGAAAGTGTTCAAGAAAGCACTAGAGTATGAGATTTCATTGAATCCTAAAAAATGTGTGTTTGGAGTAAAAGAAGGTAAGCTAATGGGCCACATTGTGTCTAAGGATGGGATAAGGATTGATCTTGAGAGAGTAGCTGCCATAAACAAGATTCGACAACCAAAAAATGCCAAAGGTATCCAGTCATTTTTTGGTCAAATGAATTTCTTGAGAAGGTTTTCCACTAACTTTGCTAAGATTATAAGACCTGTCTCTAAGATGCTAAAGAAGGGAGAAAAGGTGGTTTGGAGTGAGGAGCCTAGTTAGGAATTCAAGAGCATAAAGCAAGCTATCAAAGAAGCTCCAGTACTAAAATCTTTAGATTTTTCTAAACCAATGCATATCTTTTCTTTTGCTTCTTTCCATACTATTGTTGTTGTGTTGTTGTAGAAGAATGATGAGGTCTTTGAACAACCCATTGCATTCTTTAGTAAGTCCTTGCAAGCCACAAAAATTAAGTATGACATGACTAAGAAGTAGGCATATGCTTTGGTCAAGGCTGCAAAAAAATTTAGGACTTACTTAGTGGGAACTACAGTCATAGAATTTGTGCCAAGTGATGCAGTGAAGGACATATTCACTCAACAAGATACTACAGGAAGAAGGTGTAGATGGATCAACATGATCCATTAATTCAACATTGATGTTCAGATTACCAAGTTGGTGAGAGGACAAGGTTTGGCTAAGCTCATGGTATAAACTAACTTGGAAGAAAATCAAATAAATCAAGTTGAGTGCATTGATGTTTCACCCATCTATGACATGCAGACTTGCGCGTGGTATAGAAGGATTATTCAGTATTTAAAAACCATGCAGTTTCCTGAGGATATGGCTGATAATGAGGAAAGAACATTAAAATTACATGCCATCAAGTATGTCATCATTGACAATGAATTATCGTGGAGAAGGCTAGAGGGAGTATTGCTCAAGTGTGCTGATGACAAATAGGCATTAGAGATTTTGCAAGAAATGTACAATGGAGTGTGTGGTGGCCAATACATGGCTAAAATGACTACTCACAATATTTTGAGGGTAGGATTTTGGTGGCTTGCAGTTTTTAAAGATGCCCAAAAGTTTGTTAATACTTGTGATGCTTTCCAGATATTTGTAGGAAAGCCAAAATTTTCAGGGAGTTTACCACTTAGACCTATTTCAGTTCAGGCTCCTTTACAACAATGGGGTATAGAATTCATTGGTGAAATATTAGAAAAATGTAGTAGGGGGATTTCATGGATCCTTATTGCAATTGACTGTTTCACAAAGTGGGTGGAAGTAATCCCCACAAAGAAGGAAACAAGTAAAGTGGTGATAGATTTCTTGATGAACAACATTCTAATTACATTTGGAGTCCCAGAGAAGATTATCTTAGATAATGCCATGTGTTTCAAATATGACGAGTTCTGAGATTTTTGTGATAAACATTGAATACAATTTTCTTATTCTTCCCCTTACCATCCTTAGGGGAATGGTCAGGCTGAGTATAGCAACAAAATTTTAATGAAACTTATCAAAATGGTGATAGAGAAGAACAAGAAATCTTGGGATTCAAAGTTGAAGCTTGCACTTTGGGAAGATAGAGTTACAGTAAAGAAAGCCACTGGACATTCACCATTTGGTTTGGTTTATGGTTTGAATGCTAGACTTCCCCAAAATAATTTGCTGAAGATGTAAAAGTTTGTATAGGAATATGATGAGAACATCTATGATGAAATACAACATAGGATTAATAATCTCATATAGTTAGATGAAACTAGAAGAGAATCTCATGACCAAAATGAAAAGATGCAGTTGCAAGTCAAGCACTTGTATGATAAAAAAGCTTCACCCAAATTTTTTGAAGTGGGGAGTATGGTATTGATGTGGAATGTATGAGCTCAAGATAAGGGAAAGCAAGGAAAATTTCAAGCACTTTGGTTAGGACCTTATTTGGTATCAAACACACATGGTGAAGATTCATACTTTCTTTAAAGCTTAACAGGTGAACTTCTTGAATTGCAAGTACATGGACAGTTCTTGAAGCCATATTTCTCTTGAAATATGCTCTTTTCCATGTACATTGTACAGTCTTGTAAATTTTGTATGTATGTTCATTTACTTGGGTTTGGTCTTCTTTCCTTTTTTGGGAAAGTCCTTGGTTTTTGGTGTCCTTGTGCTTGGTCTGATTTAGCCATGAGATTTGAAATCTCACCATGCCTGCAAGAGGCATGCATCCCCAATCAGAGCCATTGGTGGAACCTTCAAAATATCTAATTCCACTAGTCTAAAATGCCTTCACTTGAGTGGTTTATTGGTCTAATATGAACAGGGTTTAGGGTTTTATGCTATGTGTGGGTTCTTAGTATATTTTCATATCTTTGAAAACCCTTGTTATTGGATCTAATCCTTCATTGACCTATTATGGCCAGTTTCAAGTTATCTTAGTTATATCTTATTCCTTTGGGTTCATTCAGTTACCAGCCCCTATGGTTAGAATTCCTTATTTACCCATCGCACAATATTTCCCTCATTACTTTGGTCTGGGGATTTAATTTTTATAAAGTTAAAAATCTAAATTATTTGGCCTTTACTTCCTTTGCAAAAAATGAGTTTAAGTCCTTTTGAGGCCTTGTCCTACATTCTTCCTAGGAGGTCCCTCTTTTAAAACAACCTTTATGCACATGCATATTTCTGCCACTTAAGTCCTTGTATCGCTCATCACCAAAGTCTTTTTACCCATCGGGTTCATTACCACAATAAGCAATGAGCCTTTGAATTTCCTTTGTATTGCACATCGCTGAAAGTATTTGGTCTTCATGTTTAGCTACTACGATGAGGAATGAGCTATATATCTTTCATATCGCTCATCATTGAATTCTTTTGGTTTGTTGGTTCCACTTCAACAAAGCATGATGAACACAGTTTCTCCTTTGTATCGCACCATTGTAAAAGAGTTTTATCTCTCAAATCACTTACAGTAATGAATGATATGGAGAGTAAAGAACTATGGGCTATGATCTTGCTACTTATCACCATCATGTTCCATCACTCATTTAGCTTATCACCGAAAGCTTTCTCATCTCCAGTTCAACTATGGTGATAAGCAATGGACTAAGGTTAGTTTATTTGTATCATTGGGAGTTGCTCTTCACTGAAGTATAATGATGTCTTTGAAAAAATTCAGCGACAAGCAATGAAGAATGTGATGGAGAATATTCCTTTCATCAGAGGTTTTCTCCTCATTTTCAAATTTTGGGCCTAACTTTGAAGCATTACTGCAATGAGCGATGGAGTTCAAAAGCATTGTGAGCACGCGGGTGGCTACGTGGTAGCTTCCTAGAGTAAAATCTCTATTTTAAAGCACATTTGTGAAAGCATAAAGTGATGTTTTTCGCTCGTGCGAGCTATCTATCAAACATTAATGGAGAATGCACTTCATCTCTGAGTCATAAAGAGGGTTGTTGCTCATTTTTCTTCGACAATTGCAACTATCAAGAGATGAAGAATTGGTTAAGTGAAGAAAAGAAGAAGGAAAAGATTTAGGCAAAGAAAATTTCAAAGAACAAATTGCTAGTTTTCTCTAGTATGTTAAAATTTTATACTTCTGTGAGTGATTTTATAGCATTGCATAGTTTAAGAATTAAGTAGAGTGCATGATTTTCATTTTAGGGTTGCTACCCTCTGTTAGCAAAGGAATTGAATTTTTTTGCACGTAGGGTTTGAGTTAGAGGAGTGAAATTTGTTGAATTTTAGTTTGAACCTTGTGAATTTGAATGAATTAGACTACAACTCCCCATTATTTGAAATCCTAGCTTCATTATACCGCAAAAATGAGGTAGCCTAGTGAGTCATCTATTAAGATAGAGAGAAAACCTAAGCAAAAAAGGGTCAAGAGACCTAAAGCTCAAGATGATAAACCCACACCTAAACTAGAGGTTCTTGAAGCATCAACAAAGAAGAGAACTCTTAAGAGATATTACTTTCAGTTCATGGAAGAGGCCTCTAAGGACCCAGTTGTAGAAGCTAAACCCGTGGGAAAGAGGAAAACTGGTGAAGGAGCTTTAAAAAGTCATTTTCATGATTTAGCCTCTGGGATTGGTGATGTAGTGCTGCCATAGAGTGGCAAGGATATATTTATATATGATTTCAAAAGGAGATTTGCAATTCACCCCACTTGTAATTTATGGAATTGTAATATTGGTAAATTGGTTTGCCCTAATGTGTTTGTGGAGGTGGATTTGATGCTTGAATTGGAAAGGTGTTATGATCCTATAAATAGAACAATGAGCCAAATAGTGGAAGTCTTCAATTTGAACCCATTTACAATTGAATCAATAAGCTTCAATGAGATTTATAGACTTTGTTCCCATGCTAGAAATTTCAAGAAGCCAAATAGTGGAAGTCTTCAATTTGAACCCATTTGCAACTAAATCAATAAGCTTCCGTGCATTGTACAATGAGTATGAGAAAAATACATTTTTATATAGATTTTTTTTTCAAAGGCACAAAAGACGTGACTTGAAGAAGAATGGTGTACCTTTTAGTCCTCTGGAGTTGGAGCCATTTGATTGTGATTTTTTTGAAGACTAGTTCAAAAACATAGATTATGCATTATGTCAAGTTTTGAATAGAAAGTTTTATATCAAGATGGATGTTTCTCTGATGGTTTGATATTCAAAATAAGTATCAGAATATGACTTTTGACTATGCCTCTTATATTGTTGATCAATTGCATGAAGACTTGATAAAGCTGAAAGATGTAACCCCTCTAATGTCATGCAAACACTATTCTTTGTTAATGCACATGCTATTATGGAAAGGTAGAAAGGTAATGAGAAATTTCATGAAATTGAGAGAAGGGTATAATATGGACAATAAGTTTCCTATACAAACGTAGACCCATGTCTGGGTTGTGCACTCTCCTGAATTTGACTATACTACATTTTACAATGTATTTAAGTTTTTGGTGTTGGAGAAGTTGGTCTTAAAGCCTGTTTACAAAATATCAAAGGGTGTGACAAAATTTTTGAGGCCCCTGGAGTATGAATAGGATACGACAAAAAAAATCAATTAGGGGATTGGTACCTTCATTCCAATTATACTACAATTTGGATATATGTATCCCCAGTACCACCTCACCAACTATCGACATATGTTTCTAATAGAAAATCATTTATGGAGATAATGTGGCATTTTAATTTCATGGACAAGGAACATTTCAAAAAATCAAGGCATCCCTCATAAAACCTAATTGTGGATTTTCTTATTTCACTTGCACATCAAAGGAAGGCATTGAGAGATTTGGATCTCTCTTAAACAATTATAGAATCAAACAAGATATCATAAGATATTGTGACCCTAAGGGGGTTATTACTACTGAGAGAAGAGCAAGAGGATTGTCAGGGAGACCATCAATTCCTCTATTAAGAGGATGTGATTAGAAAATTTTCTAATGAAGAAGTTGCAGAAAGAAAGAATGTATGAAGAAAAAGTTGTGCTATTGAGGAAAAGATGTTAAAAGAAAATCCTTTCTATGTTAGTCCTTACTTTGAGGTACAAGAAAAATTTGTGCAAGCTAAGTTAATGCTTGGAGATTTTAAAGATAAAATTTTCTTTGAAAAATTAAAGCTAGCTAAAATAAAGGCCAAGGTGGCCAAACAAAACCATGATGTACAAATAAGGAACCAACCAGCTTAGTCTTCAGCTTAAGGAAGTGCAATTCAAAAAAAGACATAGGTAAACAACCTATAGTCACCCTGTTGGTGACTTATTCTGAAAGAGAGAAAGGAGGTGAAGGATATGCAACTGAGGAATCTATAGAATACATCCTAATGGAGGAAGAGGAGGATCAAAGATCCCCATCTCCTAATAAAGTAGAAGCTTTGAATATTGTTGTCTGCCCTAGCAGAATAGTAAAATGGGAATACAATGAAGTTGAGGATTACGATGTCAGAATAAAGGCTTGTGATGATTTATGTGTGATGATGCATTTTTTCAGACAAAGGAGTTCAAAGACTTTGTTATTCATTTGAGAGGATCTAGTGTAAAGAAAAGAATTGAAGAGGCAAAGGAGAAGGTTGATCCCTCCTTACAAGATGAAGCTGAAAAGGAAAAAGACGGCAAGATAATGCAAGAGATTATGGCCATGTCTCCATAAGATGCAAGAGCCCTGGTTAAAGGAAGTGGGATTCTATTTTTTCCTAGATGGGAGCTCTCATCTGCTATTGCATTAGATTCAATAAGAAAAAATCCTAATGCCTCCATTTCTAAGGAGATTTTTGACAACAAGGTTTTTTGCTTAAGTTTCAGCCCAAAGTTGCATGCACTTGCTATTTGATCCATGGAACCAAATATAAGGAAACCTTAAGTAATAAATTCAGTGAAGGAAATTGTAGTTGTGGATATTAAAAGGTCTACTAAAATGACTGCTACTGTAGCTACACAATTGACAATGCATGCTGCTATGCTAAGTGTAGACACAGTCTAGATCATAGAGGAAAAGTATAAGAAGTTGTTGGATAAATATAATAAATTGATGGATGAGCATAACAAGGTACTTGCTACTGCTTCCAGTACATCCATGGGATTTCCCTCTCCAACAACTACTTTTGAATTATCATCACATGACAAAGAAAATTTGTCACTGAGGATTCAAAGTTGAAAACAAGAAGTGAAAATAGAGAAAGAAAACACAAAGAAATCCAAAAAGGAGATAGCCAAGGTGGCTAATGACATTTTTGATGATGTGTTAAAATATAGAGTGACAAAGTTGGTAAATAAATCTGACACTTATGGGATGTTTACAAGAACATTCATGAGGCTAATATGAAATATTTGTAGGTTCAAAAAGCAATCCAAACTGAATGGAGTAAGTGGAGTACTAGGTGGGAAAATTAAAAGAAATGATGCCTCAGATATAGGAAGACCCTCAAGCTCCCACCAACTTTCTTGATCTATTTAAGGCAACTGATTTGGTCAATGAGATCACAACTTCTCATGGTAAGTTGGGAATGTAATTACAAAATAATTTGAGAATTTATAGAGAGATGGAAGGGCATGGAATGCCCAAAATATTGAATGATAAGGGTGAATTGAAGGAATTTACCACATGGAAGGAGGAGTTGGCAGATATACTCCCACATTCTAAGATGATGCTTAGTCTCACTAATTATTCTATGTTGAATCCTAACATAGATAATATGATAGGAATAAAGATGAGGATGGATACATTTTTCAAAGAGGCCAGGGTGCTAATTGGTACAAGATACAACCAACGTAATACAAAAGTGAAAAAGTTGTCAGAAATGCAGTGACCAATTGAGGAGGATTAAAACATATGGCTCAAAAAATTTACAGAATAAGCCTATGTTGAAGTATTGCAAAAAGTTGTATCCTCTCAATTATGAAGCTTGATGAAAAATGTGGTGATGTGGATGGGGTCTTCTCTCTCTTTTTATTGTTTTCTTGTTTTAAAGTTTTTACTTACTGGGCGTGCACATGGAAAAAAATTTTGTCTTGTGGAGAAGATGTTTTGATGTTGCTACAACAGATGAAAGATTCCTTTTGGAAGGAGAGAAAATCTTCTTCAGAAAATGGAAAGAGTTTTTATCTTATATGCTTTCCACCTCATGGAAATGAAAATATAACTGCTTGGGGAGGTTTTGAAATTAAAATTCAAATGAATTTCAAATGAAAAATGATATTGTAAGTGTAATTTGGCTTGAAGCATGTTTCTTCCATGTTTCTATAAATGGGAATTCGAGGCCAATTGCATGGGTTTTTGGTTGGAAAATGTTTTGTGCTCATGTAATGAGAATTTTGTAAATCAAGCATAGTCTAATAGATAGTATTGAGTCTTAGGTATGAATTCTAGTTTTTAATAGGCATATGAATGAGAATTACAAATTATGGAACAATTTATCTCCCATGTATTTTGTTACTCAAATTATGAATAAAATGATCAAGGATCTTTTATTTGTCTTCAATCACTTTGGTTGAATGTATGGTTTTATTTTTTATTTAGTTCAAAGAACTAATTAAATGCTTTGGTGAAACCATAGGTCTGTGTGATGAAGTATAAGAATTAATAAGTAGTTTTTTTTCTTGAAGTCTTGAGTTGTTTTATTGAAAAGCAATATCACAATAGTCCATAAATGCTAGGTCTAATTATTGATGTATAACAATTTGTTGTAAATTTGAATCCATCACCCATGGATAAAACACTAATCTACTCATGGTTATCTTTGATATAATTGAGTCATTCTTCCCTATCAAAGAACACAATCTAAATGAAAATCACTTATATAACTTAAATTATTACAAAGTTCTATGAGTAACCACCCATTCCTTGCCTTAGATAATATTTTTCAAAAGGATCGGCGAAATTATTGAAGAATTATGTCTAATTTGTAGTTTATAAGAGTGTGTCTATTAATCACAATGTTTGTGGTAATTTGGCACAACAGTATCATTTAAAGTATTATCAGGATCACCCTCCTAGGTCTTGCATAGCCCGAAGTGAAGAGGTAAAGCCTAGCAAGCTTCTATCTATTTGTTGGCCAATCCACACTATTGTTAACTATGGAATTATGGTGAATTGATTGATAATGGTTGATATTAAGTTTGTTTCTCAAAAAAAACCAATATGGACATGATGTGGTCCACCCACCCTACTTGACTTGGAAAATGATTCTAACCTAGGGTGTACTGGAACTACTTGTCCCATGCAACAACATTCCCAAGATTCAATCCACAAGGTTTGGAAAACCTACAACTCCTCTAAGTTGACAAACACAAAAACCTTCCTTGAACCCCCGCATTGTGAGGCATAACCCTCGGGTCTTGGCTTAAGCCACTGGATCAAGCTAACACTATTATTTTAAGGATTTCTTCCTCTATATTGTGACCTAAAAGACATGATTTGAAAAAACTCTTTTCTCAATAACTCTATTGAAAGAACTAGAACACAAAAGTATCCCTTGTTGGGTTTAATCTTTAATTTCAACATCTTAGTTTTCATAATAAGAAAATTTTCAACTCAAACGTTCAACAACAATAAAATATCACTACAAGTTGGTAATAATTCTATCTTTTAGTGCCAACTACACTTTAATGCATGTTCTTGGCTTATTAAGCAAACAGTTGTACTAGTTACTTAATCTTTCTATATTTTATAATCTTTTAGACTATAGACTTTTAGCTACTGTAGTTTACACACACAAACAATATTTAATTAAATAAAGATCTTTTACCAACATAGATCTCATTTTTGCTAAGAAATTTTTTTCAAATACCTCGCTATTGGAAAAAGGTTCATTCACACACATTGGACAACTTTATATCAACCAAGACAAGTTGTATTGAATGACATTTAAGTGTAGTCACCCATATCCAAGTTAAGGAACCGACCCATTAACAAGGATTCAACAATACAAGAAAGTTCCTTATTTATTCAACTTAAGAAAACAATAAGTGCTTAAGCATGCACAAAGATCATATGGTTTTGTTGGATTATGACAACCCAACTCATTCTTTCTTTACATAGAAAAGACACATTAATGAGCAAGATAAAATAATAATAAAAAGGTTTCCAAAACAGAAAGGAGAACATCTTTCTAAGGGGTAAGTGCACCAATCTATGACACAATTTAGGTGTCAAATTGTAAAAATTTGCAAAAAAGGTCAAAATTGGCCATTTGGCGCACGCCAAATTGAGAAGTAAAATAAAAGCACAAAACATTTTTGAAGCCCTCATTTTTCTTCAACCCGTGACTTGGCTTGGAAGATTGGAGGTCTACAACTCACACTCGCCAAATATCATTCATTATTTGCATCATTGGCTTGCTATCTTTCACGAGGATGCTGCCAACACATCAGAGATGTCGAAGATTGTGAAGAAGTATGTATTTTTATTCAATTTATTTCAAATTTGATTTAGAATGCAAATTTAAATAAGTTTTTATAATAAATTTTTGTTCTAATTATCAGGGAATGAATCTTCGCCTCGAAACTTTAAGAATTCATAGTCATCCCCTCAGGAAGAGCCTCCTATTCAAGAACAACCTGAAACCCCTCCATCAATTCATAGGAATCCTTGAGGAACACAATAAAATATTCTAAATCAAATTGAAAACAATAAAATAGACATTGAACAATTAATTGGAAGATTAATCGAGCATGTCGAAACCCACCCGTATAGGAGAGGGATTGTTGAATCATTGAAGTCAATTGTATCTCATGTAGAGAAATGAGCGATAAAATAAATTTTTGGTCAAATAAGAGGCATGAGATGAGACAATATTATGCTAGAGGTTTGTCATATGTAGATGTTAAAAAATAAAAAATTAGCAAATCCAACTTGCGTGCCCTATTTACAGACTCGAAAACCAACGCACCTTTGTCTCATACATGCAAGAGGTTCCCCATCCATTGGTGCCACCATGAGTTAATTAAAAATAAATTTTGGGGGAGGTGGTGGATGGTATTTGACCAACCTCCATGCAATAACCATGAGGTACCACAATACTTTTTAAGGAAATTGTATTGTGAGTTTATCCTCAATAAGATGCCAAATTATTTTGACATCTTAGACTTTCAGGGTAGAGGTGGGGGCTCCACACATGATAGACCTGTTGCACGACATAATCCACAGTTGGCACTGAGACCCTTGGATAGACCCATGGTGGAGTATGTTGTCGTTCCTTCCATTATTAAGGATATTGTAGAGGTGGACATTCTGGAGTTGATTGGCTCACTCGCCCAGACCATTTTACAGTGTGTGAGGCCTCTAGTAGAGCCTGGTGTAGAGGAGACATGTAGGCCCTAAGATCCACCCCACCGTTGTAGAATTTGTGGTGTAGTTTGCACGTATGATTATAAAAGTGCTCAGGATGTAGCTACATAACCTACATCAGTTGTAGAGGTGATGGATTTCACAGATGATTTGTTGAATATTATATTTGGTATTGACAATTAGGTAAAATTCAGCAAGTTCATTTAATGTTGTTTATTAAATTATATTTTGAAATTTAAGAATAAGTAAATTAGTAGAATTTTAATTTGATAAAATTTTAGGGTTAGAGTTTTCATGAGACGTGCCCCATTCCTACAAACCCTTATTCATTCTTGACATTGAGTCCACAGGTATGCAACTAGTAGTAAAGATATTATTATTGCATTTGAATAGTTGAATTTTATTTTGAATGTTTGTCTCATAACATGCTTTGGATTTCAAACAATTTCCTAGTGGACCTTCAACCTCCACATCTTTCAATTCATTTCCTCAAGGACCTTACACTTAAGTAGCCTTTATTCAATAATGGTATTGTAAAAAAATTTTAGCTAGTTTTCATAATTTTGCATATACAAATCTAAAAAAATTGATGAGAAACACAAACATTACATTTGTATTCCTTGATCATGTCACATTATCTTCTCCTAATTCACTTTTTATTCCTTTATTCCTTCTTAATCCCATCCCATTAACATTTAATAGTTCACCCTACCATTTAATCTTTCATTTACCATTTGCAGGTGTTGACATCAGACAGCCCTGGTGATGTTGGTGGCATGTTGGACCACGTAGTTGCTGCAACAATAGCCAGTTCTAATCCATTGAGAGAGGTATCCAATAGATATGCCAATTTGACATTATATTTTCTCTTTTATGGTCTATTATAGAATATTTTCATGATACTTTTGCATAGCTTACTTTCTATCTTGATGGTTGCTACAGGTGGTTGTCACTCTAGATCATGGACGTGGTAATGATGTAAATGTGAATGATGACTATCTATATGCGGTAAGTGATTATATGTTGTTATATGTTGTTCCAAACTTCAATTTATTTGTATTAACATCTTTACATTTTATGGTATCAGTTGAAGGTCCAAAGTGAAGAGAGGAAGACTAGCGAGCGTGTGCGAAAGACCAGAGAACCAATAGTCACTCCATTCAGCTGAATTTTGAAGGCAGCACCGGATCTATTTCCTTCCCCTAGAGGGAAATGATTGTATTAGGGTCATTTGTTGTATGCCTATGTGGCATTTTGGAACATATGTTTTGTAAAAGTGATATATACGTGACATTTTTTATCCATAATATGGCTCCTTTGTACTAAGACTGTATGGCTTTTTTGGATATATTCTATATACTTTTATCAATATATATCATTGTATACCTTACATCTTTTTGATTAAAAAAATATTATTTTGCTACTGCCATTCTTGAATGATGTTATCATACGTATTGTGTAAATCGTATGCTTGAATATTGTAGGCATGGATTTTGTTTACATCTAATTCTTAATTAATTATTGTTGATTGCTCAATAAGCTCCATCTAAAGTGTATTGTGTAAATAAGCTCCATTCCTAGTGGTTTGTATCCTTTGGAATGCTTCAATTACTCGTTCCTCACTTATTCACATGTATGATTCACTTATTCACATGTATACTTCATGTATAGTGTGTGTATTCACGTGGATGATTCATGCTTCAAATGCATAGCACTAAAAATCTTTTGGGGAAAATTTTGAAAAACCAAAAGTATAAGAGTTTTTTAAAAAGTCGGGAAAAAATCATACTTAAAAAAAAGTAAAAAATTGTAGAACAAGACATAAAATCTATTTATTTTGAAATTGAAAGGTATTTCAATAGCATATAGAGATATAGAGAGCAAATAAAAAAAAGATTTTAACTAACGAATTGCAAAAAAAAATAATTGTAGTTTATATTCATATCGTTGATTACATTTTATTGCACATCTTTCAAAGTCAAAGCATTACTTCACACTACATAACTAATAACTAGATGTTGATAGATGACAAAATTTCAATTACAATATAGTTTTACAAGGTCAACCTAAGCAGTTATGCAATTAGTTCACATTGCATAACTAATAAGTAGGAGCAATTGCCAATTGGATTTTGTTATAATGGCATTCTATGAGGCCAAATTTCTTTGACGTATTTTATCAAATAGTTCACTGCCTTGTCTATGTTACCACAATTTTCATACATGTCTACCAAATTATTTTGTCAAACAATTCATTTCCTTGTTGCTATGGCTAAAAGCATAAAACAAGTTCTTTTGAACAAGCTATGGATTCTTGGAAAAAATCTATCAAAAGCATAATAGCAAGCAATACTATAGACAAGGAAATGAATTGGTTGAAAAAAATGCCTAAAAGAAATGTGGTCTCATGGTGATGGAATGCCATGACATGCAAATTGCTATGGATTTTCATGTCATTCCATCACCATGAGACCACGTTTCTTTGAGGAATTTTTTCAAACAATTCATTGCCTTGTCTATGCTACCACATTTTTTGCACATGTTTACCAAAGCATTTTACCAAATAATTCAATGCCTTGCTGCTATGGCTAAAATCCTAAAATAGGTGCTTGCAAACAAGCTATGGATGCTTGGAAAAAATCTATCAAAGCATAATAAGAAGCAATAGCATAGACAAGGTAGTGAAATATTTGAAAAAATGCCTCAGAGAAATGGCGTCTCATAGTGATGGAATGCCATGACAAGAAAATTCCCTAGATTGTCATGGCATTCCATCACCATGAGACCACATTTCTTTCAGGCATTTTTTCAAATAGATTACTACCTTGTCTATTCTACCACATTTTTCATACATGTCTACCAAAGAATTTGATCAAACAGTTCATTGTCTTGCTACTATGGCTAAGAGCCTACAACAAGTTCTTTTGGACAAGCGATGGATGCCTGGAAAAAATATATCAAAGCATAATAGTAAGCGAAAGCATAGACAAGGCAGTGAACTGGTAGTATGTGATGGATGCTCCCATGTTTTACAAATGAGGGGTGAGCTCAATTTATAGGCTCCTGGAATACAATTCAATGGCCAAGATTGATTTCAAATCAATGATTGAGATTACAAAATAAAAACCTAATTAGGGTTTGTCACAACTAACTACCTCTTGACCAATGAGAAAATTACATTTGGGGACACTTGTCCTTCTGCTAAATATAAACCAATAATAAAAAGTTGTTGCATTATGAAGTGTCAAGTTCATTGAACCTAGACATGCTAGCTTGGAACAATTTGATTGGTTGGAAGATGACGAGGCACCATCTTAGTGTGTTGGATGTCCCCTTGGATCTTGGCCTAAGGCGTACTTCAAGATATTTTTTCCATCTCTTATTTTCAGATTGGGGTGGACTTTAAGTTCTCTTTGCCATGTATGCTTTGAGCTAGGTTGACTTTATGTTGTCTTTTCCATGTATGCTTTGAGTTGGGCAGGCTTTACCTTTTTCTTGGACAAGCATTATTCAAGCCAAGGGAAAACTTGATAGTAGTTTGGACATAGCTTTTCTTTCCCAAGCAGATTTTGCATCATCTTCAACATTTTCCTTCACCATGGGCATGGCAGACTTTGCTTGTGCCTTACCAAGATTGGGCGGACTTCCTTTTGACTTAGACATGTTGATTTTCCTTCCAAGGGAAAAATGATAGAGGTTATTGTAGAGGGGCACAACATGATCCCATAGGCTCATACGAGAAGTTTCTAAGCATCACGGTGTCTGAGTATCATCATGTTGAATTTTACATCCATTTTGCACTTCAGACTATTAAGGGATTCAACAGGTTGAACATAGCCTGGAGCAATTTAGCGTGTTTGGATACAAAAGAGGACCATGCCTAGCATAAAAGTACCCACTCAGATGCATTGGAATAGTTAGTTTGGTCACACGAGTTGCAGAACAAAAGTTGCACCACTTTGCAACTTTGCACTACTTGCATTTAACAACTTTTTCCTCAAGAGAAATCTCACCGCCACAGGAAACCACCTCTGAGATAGTGAAAATAGAGAGAGGTTATTTTAGATGGGTACAAAATTATCCCATAGGCTCTAAGAATAATTTTCTAAGCCTCATGGTGTTCAAGTAATGTCGTGCTGAAGTTTGCAGCCATTTTGCACTTCAGACTCTTAAGGGATTCAACCGGTTCAATGTAGCTCAGAGCGATTCAGCATGTTTGGGTGTGAAATGGGACCATTCCTAGTGTAAAATTAATCACTCAGAGGTGTTGGAATAGTTATTTTGGTCACACGAGTTGCAAAACAAAAGTTGCACCACTTTGCAACTTTGCACTACTTGCATTTGACAACTTTTTCCCCAAGAGAAATATCACCGCCACAAGAAAACGCCTCCGAGATAGAAAAAATTGAGAGAGGTTATTGTATAGGGTCACAAAATGATCCCATAGGATCTAATGATAATTTTCTAAGCTTCATGGTGTCTAAGTAACATCATGTTGAATTTTGTAGCCATTTTGCACTTCAGACCCTTAAGGGATTCAACCGGTTCAACATAGCTCAGAGCGATTCGGCATGTTTGGGTGCAAAAGATGACCATTCCTAGTGTAAACATACCCACTCAGATGTGTTGGAATGGTTATTTTGGTCACACGAGTTGCAGAATGAAAGTTGCACCACTTTGCAACTTTTCTCTACTTGCATTTGACAACTTTTTCCCCAAGAGAAATCTCACCGCCACAGAAAAATGCCTCCAAGATAGAGAAAATTAAGAGAGGTTATTGTAGAGGGACACAACATGATCCCATAGGATCTAATGAGAAGTTTCTAAGCCTCACAGTGTTTGAGTAACATCATGTTGAAGTTTTCAGTCATTTTGCACTTCAGACTCTTAAGGGATTCAGCTGGTTCAACATAGCTCGGTTCAACCCACAACTAAGTCTTGAGGGGCTTTCGGTGAGAGTTTGGTAGTGTCTCAGCAACATCGGATGAAAGGATGACTTTCGGTATGACTTATGCATTCTGTGAGAGGTCTCCCTGACATTGTTATGTCTCGTCGATGGAATACAAATGGTCTCTGTCGATATGAGAAGTGACTTCTCTTGGCGATCTAGGGTGAGCTCGGGATGTTTCGGCAAAACAAGGGGCAGTCTATATAACATCTCCCCGAATTTGTATTATCACAACGACAATTTGTATCGAATATCTTTCGATATATCAAAGTTGATCTATATGATGTCTCTCCGATATCAAAAGCTATAGCGATAGAATAATGGTTTCATTTCGGTGAAAGAGACTTTTTGTCTCATCGACCAGAAGGATGTTGTGAGCTCTCAGCGTGATATTGTGTATTCGGTATGAGTTCTCCTGAATCTAGTGGACCTTGGTGAAAATGACAATCATAAGGTTGTCTGGAAACGTTAAAATTGCCTACGGCATAACGTGTCATCGATTGAATTGAAAGGTTGTTAGGGAAAACTTTTTGAGCTCATTCTTTTTGTCTTGGTATCGAACCCTAGCCTAGCCGCCATCATGAGAAAGCTTCTTAAACTGTTTGCTTCTATTTTTGTTGACTATAACGGTTCCTATAGAGGTTTATGGAAGGATTATTTGGTGCATTTCTGTCTAGAAGCCTGACAGTGGATAATGGAGTCATGGGAGTTGTAGATCTGTTTGGTACTTTCATTATGTGTTTCATGCTGCTTATACTGGTTTATGATCACTATTTTCTTTAACTTCTCTCTGCATCTCTGTTACTAATATGACAAATGATGCCCTGACTGAGTATTGTCTTTCATACATTAGATGTTATGATTTTCTGTGGTGGGCAGTTGTGCGTTTTTATGCAGATAAATGACCTCATAAGTTTCAGATTTGTTGAGAACGACTCTTAGCTGGGTTGGTTGTTCTGCTGTTACTTTGAAGATAGTTACCTATCTTTCATGCAAATCAAGATGTATTTATAGAAGTAGAAAACTTAGTTTTCAGTTCGACTATTGTTGTAATTCTGAGACTATCACTCTTTGGTTGTATGAAAATGTATGGATAAACTTTGCAATAAAATCTGAATAACAAGATGTAGAGATTGTGAGTTTCTTCTCTATGAGGTATTTTAGGTATTCAATTATTGAATCTTTAAAGTATTCTGTAGATGAGAAAATAGAGAGATATTTGATTAACTGAAAACAGAGAAACCCTCTGAATCATTATTATTGTTCAAAACATAATTTGAGGGGTTGGTACTCCTTGAGATAGATATCTCTAAATGAGGGGTTGGTGCTCCTTGAGTGGGTGCTCAAAAATTAGCCTATAAGGCATTGTGAACAGTTGTTTATAAGGTTAAGCCAGGAAGGCATTTAGGGAGTGGTTTTTATACCCCAGGAGGGTTTTCCACTCAGCAAAATATTGTGCCTCTTTGTTCTTCAGTGTTCTTTCTATTTTACTATGCTGTTGTTGTTCTGTTCACTGTTGAGTTATTACTTTTCTCAATTCTATTTATGAATGATTACATTCAACTCATGAATGCAATAATCAGAGTAATATTGAGAACAAATCTGTGTTATGTTTTGAAGTTTTTGAAAAATTGGTCAAATCTTTTAAGACATTGATCACCCCCCCCTTCTCAATGTTATTTTAACTCCAACAATTGGTATTAGAGCATAGGGTCCTTTGATAGGTTTTTATCACCTTGGATTGATCTTGGTCTTGGAGTTTTTTTTTTAATGGCACATTCTCAAGACGGTGCCTCTGTAACCAGAGCTCCATTATTTGATGGAACAGATTATGTGTTCTGGAAAATCAGAATGGAAGCTTTTCTTATTTCTTTTGATGTTGATGTTTGGAGCATGGTTGTAACTGCTTACAATGTACCAGCCTCTATTCCCATTGATCTTGCTGATAAAAAGAGGTATGAAACAAATGCCAGAGCTAAGCATGCCATCTTGTGTGGGTTAACTAAAGATGTGTTCATTAAAGTCATGAATTGCAAATCTGCTCATGATATTTGGGAAAAACTTGAAACTATATATCAAGGGACTGAGAAAGTCAAATTGTCAAAAATCATAACTCTCAAACATCAGTTTGAGGAGTTGAAAATGAAGGATGATGAAAAAGTGGCTGAATATTTCCTAAGAGTTGATGAAATTGTCAATGCAATGAAAGGTCTAGGTCAAACTATTAATGAATTTGATGTTGTCACAAAGGTTGTTAGAACCTTACCACCTAAATTTGAATCTAAGGTTTCAGCACTAGAAGAAAAGAAACACTTTGATCAACTTACCTTAGACAGCTTGTAAGGAATTCTTATTGCCTATGAAATGAGAACTAGAAAAAACAATTCAACAGGAAAATAAATTTCCTTTAACACTGAAAAGAAAGAAAATGTTGAAGTCAGTGAATCAGAGTTGTCTGATTCTAAAGAATCCCATTTTGTCAGAAGATTTAAAAAGGGGTTAGGAAAATATAAGGGAAAACTTCCCTTTAAATGTTTTAACTATGGAAAAATAGGCCACTTTGCTGCAAAGTGTCCCTGTGATGATCAAATCTATGACAACGAGACAATTGAAAAACTGCCTAAGAAGAAGGCCTTCAAACCTAAACAAAACTTCAATTTCAAAAAGAAGAAAAGTTTATTTAGTAAGGATGAATCTGCTATTGAGTCTGAAGATTCATCTACAGAAGAAGATGAAACTTTGTTCATGGCTGAAATTACTCAGCAAAATGATTCAAACACTATTGATGTTGAAGAAGGTGAAGTAGATCTTGAAAGTGAACTCAAATGTTCTTTACAAGAGGTTAGAAAACTCAAAAAATAAGTTCTTGCTCAAGAACGTAAACCTGATCAAGAAATGGTCTCTCTGAAAACTCAACTTGAAGAAGCTAAAATAGTTGAAGACTGTCTTCGAGAGACTGTAAGATGCAAGGATCAAGAAATTCAAAAACTGGAACAAGAAGTAGTCCTTCTTAGGAAGGAAATTGAAAAATATGAAAGCACTCTAAAACTGAATGAGATACTCAACAAATAGAAGATGTACAAAGATAAAACTGGTGTTGGTTTTGAAAAGGGTGAATGCTCAACTAACAAAGCAAAACAAAACCCCTCTACTGAAGTCAAAGGCTTAGGTTCAAATCACTTAGAATCTGGTAAGGATCATGTTAAGTTTTTTTAGAAGTAATAGACCTTCATACAAAGACAATTCTTTTTTCTATGGTTATTGCTTTTTCAGCAACAAATTTGGTCATAAGGTGAGCACTTGCAAGCTTATGAATTCTAGAACACCCAGTTTGGTCTTAGGCAACACTATGGTTTTGTTAGACAGATTAGATGTTTTAAATGCAATGCTTTGGGACATTTTGTCAAACAGTGCAGAACTGATATGCAATCTAAACAACAGAAAATTAAAAAGGTTTGGAAACCTAAGACTGTCAAGAACATTGAACAAACTATGTTGGTTCAAACTGCTTTTCATTCCAAGAAAAAAGACTTATGGGTCCTGGACAGTGGTTCTTCTAACCATATGACTGGTGATAAGGACAATTTTATAAAACTTGAAGATTATGTAGGTGGATATGTCAAGTTTGGTGATAATTCTGGTATTCAAATTAAAAGTAGAGGTTCACTTCTTCTGAATGAAGAAACTCATATCTATAATGTGTACTATGTGGAAGGTCTCAAGCACAATCTTCTAAGTGTTAGTCAAATCTGTGATAGTGGTTATCATGTTCTTTTTAATTCACAGGGATGTGAGATTAAGAACAAGCTTGGAAAGGTTGTTGCAGCTGGAAAGAGGACAAAAGGAAATGTGTACAATCTTCTTGACTCATCATGCAATGACAATAATCAAGGTATGTGTCTAATGGGAAAAATTGAAGAGAATTGGTTATGGCATAAAAGATTAGGACACATAAACTTTGAAAATCTAGTTAGAATTAGTAAAAATAAGAATGTTAGAGGTCTACCAGTTCTTAGCAAGCTAGAAAACTCTGTGTGCAAAGAATGCTTAAGTGGTAAACAAACTAAAATCAGCTTCAAGACAAAAGAACATTCTTCTTCAAAACCTTTACAGCTTGTGCATATTGATTTATGTGGACCAACCAGAACAAGGTCTATTAATGGTGACAGGTACTTTATGTTGTTTGTGGATGATTATACTAGAATGGTTTGGGTCACATTTCTTAAGCAGAAATCAGAAGCCTTTGAAAGGTTTAAAATCTTTCGTAAAATGGTTGAAAAGAAATCTGATCTGAAACTCAAATGCCTTCGATTAGACAAAGGAGGTGAGTTCACCTCTCAAGAGTTTATTGATTACTATGAACAATACGGTATTAAAAGGCAGTATGCTACAACTAAAATACCTCAACAAAATGGGGTAGTTGAACGTAAAAATAGAACTGTAAAAGAAATGGCTAGAACCATGCTAGATGAAGCTAAGTTGTCTGATATGTATTGGAAAGAAGCTGCTCATACAACTGTATACACTTTGAATAGATTCTAGCTTAGGGTGAAATCTAAACACACCCCTTATGAACTTTGGTATGGAAAAACTGCTTCTGTTAAATACTTTAAAATTTTTGGAAGTAAGTGATTTATCAAGAAAGATGATGATAACCTTGGGAGCTTTCAATCAAAGAGTGATGAGGGTATCTTTTTGGGATACTCAACTCACAGCAAAGCTTATAAATTCCTTAACAAAAGGCTTAACAAGATTGTTGAAGTTGTTAATGTAAAATTTGATGAAAGACCACATTTGATTGCTGAATCTTTGTAGGATAATGAGGAAGAAAAACTTGAACTTGAAATAATTTCTAAAGGAGCTGAAATAGCAAAGTCTGTTGCTGAATTAGCAAGCCCTAAAAATGAAAAAGCAAGTCCTGAAAAGGTTGCATCAAAAGCTCCTTTGAAAACCCTAGCTATATATCACCCCAAAGATCAGATTATTGGGGATAAATATGCAGGAGTTCAAACTAGAAGAAAGCCTGCAGAATCTGATGAAAAGGCACAAATTTCTTTTTTTTTAGTTACTCAGTTTGAGCCTAAAATTTTTAATGAAGCTCTTGCAAATTCATGTTGGATTAATTCTATGCAGGAAGAAATTGATTAGATTGAGAAAAATCATACTTGGGAGTTAGTCCCAAGACCAGATGACAAGAATGTCATTGGAGGCAAATGGATATACAGAAACAAGGTTGATGAAAATGGTAATGTTATTCACAACAAAGCAAGATTTGTCTGCAAAGGCTATGCTCAACAAGAAGGTATTAATTTTGGTGAAACCTTTGCACCTATTGCTAGACTAGAATCTATCAGAATATTCCTGGCTTATTTTGTTTACAAAAACTTTACTGTTTATCAAATGGATGTCAAAACTTCCTTTTTGAATGGCTATTTAGATGAAGAGGTCTATGTTGAACAACCTGAAGGATTTAAATGCAAAGATAATCCTAACCATGTTTACAGGTTGAAAAAGGCTCTCTAGGCTTAAAACAAGCACCTAGAGCCTGGTACTCTAGGTTGGACAGTCATTTAATCTCTAATGGCTTTGTTAGAGGAGGTGTAGATAGAAATCTTTATGTTAAAACTGAAGGTTCTGATATTTTAGTTGTTGAAATCTACATTGATGACACTATCTTTGGATGCAACAATGTTACATTGAGTAAAAAATTCTCTCAGCTAATGGAATCTGAGTTTGAAATGTCAATGTTAGGAGAATTAAATTTCTTTCTGGGTCTTCAAATCTCTCAATGTGAAAATGGAATATTTCTTTCTCAAACCAAGTATGCTAAAGAGATGCTTAAGAAATTTCAAATGGATGGATGTCATCCTGTTAGCACTCCAATGGCTACTAGATGCAAAATTACTAAAATTGATGATTCTCCTAATTCAAATCAAATAGAATATAGATCAATGATCGACAGTCTCTTATATTTAACTTCCTCTAGACCTGACATTATGTATGTAGTTTGCATTGTTGCACATTTTTAGGCATCACCTAAAGATTCTCATGTTACTGCTATTAAACGGATTTTTAGATACATTCAAGGCACTCTTGATTATGGTCTTTGGTATCCTAGGAGCAATGATTTCTCTTTGATTGCTTATATTGATGCTGACTAGGCTGGTTGTTTGGATGATAGGAAAAGAACGAGTGGTGTTGCATTCTTTCTTGGTGATCGTTTAGTGGCATGGCACAACAAGAAACAAGTATATGTCTCTCTTTCTACTGCTGAAGCATAATACATTGCTGCCACTTCATGCTGTACTCAAGTTCTGTGGATGAGTCAGACTCTTTCAGATATGGGTATTGATGTTTCTAAACCTATTTCCATTCTCTGTGATAACACTAGTGCAATAAATATATCAAAAAATCCTGTTATGCACTCTAGAACTAAACATATTGCTATCAAGTTTCATTTTTTGCGTGAAAAGGTATTGGCTAATGATTTCTGCTTACAGTTTGTTGGTTCACAAGATCAGGTGGCTGACATTTTCACTAAGCCCTTAGAAAAAGAGCTATTTGAAAGGCCGAGACTTCGATTGGGATTTATCTCTCAATCATTACTTCACTAAATCTCCAAGCTACTACTTAGGGGGAGCAAGTTAACTATTTTCATTCACTTACTGCTCTCCTATAATCTTGGTTGCTGCTCTTCTATTTTTTCTGCAACTGTTTCTCATGATATTTTGGTTGGCTTCTCAGTTGTGTTTCATGGCAATTGCACGATCTTCTCTTACACTCTTTGTCATTGAGGCAAAAAGGGGGAGAGTCATTTGTGTTATTCCATCAAGGACAAAGGGGGAGTTTGTTGGATTCCGGTTGTGTTTATGGTTTGTCCTTGATGACAAAATTTCTTTCAGTTGGTTCTCCTTGTTGATCAGTCTCAAATATAGTGTGTTGTGTACTGATGCCTCGAGTTCAATGTGAAGATAGGTATCTTGTCACATTTATCAGAGGTGGTCATGTGCTTTTGGGCTTCATTCTTAAATATTGAACTTTCAATGGTTCGGGCCTCACTGCATTTAAAAAATTGACTTTGGTCAAAGTCATCATCTACCATCATTCTCCTTGAACATATCGGCATGACATTCTCCTTGTTATGGTGATAGAAAACGATCATATCGGCAAGACTCTTCTTTTTGTAATGGCGATAGCAGAAAGGTCTTTCGGTACAAGCTTTTTCCGTCGGTATGTGGTCTCTGCGAATTTACCTTGTCTCACCAATCGGAGGTTGAATGGAAGTCTATCGGCAAGAGCTTGGCTATATCAAAATAGGACTCGACGAAGTGGTTCTGTCTTACCGAACATCATTTGGGGTTTCACTTCGGCCAAACATAATGATTTCGGTATATAGTCTCTCTGAAGTTTGCTTGTCTCACCAACCGATGCACTGAATGTCTTATTGGCATAAGGTTACTGCTTCGGCGAAATGTTATATCGAATGTGCATTGTCTTACCGACCACTGATGAAGAAATACATTTCGGTAAGACTCATATGTTTTCATATAATTTCATAACGAACCCGTCAAGTCTTGGTGACTAAGTCTTGAGGGGCTTTCGATGAGAGTTTGGTAGTGTCTCAGCGACACCGGATGAAAGGATGACTTTCGGTATGACTCATGCATTCTGTGAGAGGTCTCCCCGACATTGTTATGTCTCGCCGATGGAATAAAAATGGTCTCCGTCGGTATGAGAAGTGAATTCTCTTGCGATCTAGGGTGAGCTCAAGATGTTTCAGCAAAACAAGGGGCAGTCTATATAACGTCTCCCTAACTTTGTATTGTCATGACAACAATGTGTATTGAATATCTTTCGATATATCAAAGTCGATCTATATGATGTCTCTCTGATATCAAAAGCTATAGCGATAGAATAATGGTTTCATTTCGGTGAAAGAGCCTTTTTGTCTCATCGACCAGAAGGATGTTGTGAGCTCTCAGCATGACATTGTGTATTCGGTATGAGTTCTCCTGACTCTAGTGGACCTTGGTGAAAATGACAATCATAAGGTTGTCTGGAAATGTTAAAATTTCCTACGGCATAACGTGTCATCGATTGAATTGAAAGGTTGTTAGGGAAAACTTTTTGAGCTCATTCTTTTTGTCTTGGTATCGAACCCTAGCCTAGCTGCCATCATGAGAAAGCTTCTTAAACTGTTTGCTTCTATTTTTGTTGACTGTAATGGTTCCTATAGAGGTTTATGGAAGGATTATTTGGTGCATTTCTGTCTAGAAGCCTGACAGTGGATAATGGAGTCATGGGAGTTGCAGATCTGTTTGGTACTTTCATTATGTGTTTCATGCTGCTTATACTGGTTTATGATCACTATTTTCTTTAACTGCTCTTTGCATCTCTGTTACTAATATGAAAAATGATGCCCTGACTGAGTATTGTCTTTCATACATTAGATGTTATGATTTTCTATGGTGGGCAGTTGTGCATTTTTATGCAGAGAAATGATCTCATAAGTTTTAGATTTGTTGAGAATGGATCTTAGCTGGGTTGGTTGTTCTGTCGTTACTTCTGAAGACAGTTACCTATCTTTCATGCAAATCAAGATGTATTTATAGAAGTAGAAAACTTAGTTTTCAGTTCGACTGTTGTTGTAATTCTGAGACTATCACTCTTTGGCTGTATGAAAATGTATGGATAAACTCTGCAATAAAATCTAAATAACAAGATTCAGAGATTGTGAGTTTCTTCTCTATGAGGTATTTTAGGGATTCAATTATTGAATCTTTAAGGTATTTTGTAGATGAGAAAATAGAGAGATATGTGATTAACTGAAAATAGAGAAACCCTCTGAATCATTATTATTGTTCAAAACATAATTTGAGGGGTTGGTACTCCTTGAGATAGATATCTCTAAATGAGGGGTTGGTGCTCCTTGAGTGGGTGCTCAAAAATTAGCCTATAAGGCATTGTGAACAGTTGTTTATAAGGTTAAGCCAGGAAGGCATTTAGGGAGTGGTTTTTATACCCCAGGAGGGTTTTCCACTCAGCAAAATATTATGCCTCTTTATTCTTCAGTGTTCTTTCTGTTTTACTATGCTGTTGTTGTTTTGTTCACTATTGAGTTATTACTTTTCTCAATTATGTTTATGAATGATTACATTCAACTCATGAATGCAATAATCAGAGTAATATTGAGAACAAATCTGTGTTATGTTTTAAAGTTTTTGAAAAATTGGTCAAATCTTTTAAGACACTGATTCACCCCCCCTTCTTAGTGTTATTTTAACTCCAACACAACTACCCTCCCAACTGAAATTTAAACCACTTATGACCGTTGGATATCACAATTTCATCTTTTACACAATTTAATAACATCATTACATTCTTTGCAATGTTTGCTCTTTTTGACCCTTTTAATCACCTAACCTATTACAATGGGTCTAATGAGACCTTATTCACCTAGAAAACATGTCTTATTCAAGAAAAAAATATACTACCACCCTTGACACCACCTTGACAACTTTGAAACTCCTTTCCATTTGATTTACAATCATTACAAAATGAATACATAAGCCCCTCAAAGTTGACCAAGTACCATAGAATGGTCACTTAGGACCTTATTTGAACTCATGGACTCAAAAAGAATGCCCTAACACACACACTTCCTATCAAACTCTTCATGGAAAATAGAGAGAAGGTTGGTGCTCTTGCACCAAGCCCAAACATGCAAATGACCTACCATGCTTTTGCAGACCTTCTATCACATCAAACTCCACCTGATAACACTGAAACAACCAAGTTCTAACCTTCTTCAAAACTATTGATTTAATCTGCTACTTTAAGCTATGCCTCCTAGGCCTGAATTCATGCTTTTTCCACAGGGGTAACGTGGAAATTTACACCAAATGTCTTTTCCACCAATTGTATTCTACAATAACTCGGTGGAATGGCATAATTAGGTGTAGGGGGCATGTGTGCATGATTTTAGGAGCAGGGGTGGCCATTTGGGGGTTTGGGAATCAGGGAAAATTTTAAGAAACCCCCCCCCCCTCGGTGAAGGTGTAAAATCCTGGCGAATCTTATATACTTCCTGATAAAAATATTAATTTTAGTGGCAATTTTTTTTCATTTTTCATGAAAAAAAAAGTCCATTGGTGAATCTTTTCTAATCGTTAGAAGTCTGTGGAAAATCCTGGCGAAATGCAATTTTTTTAAGACCACTAAAATTTTTCCATTGGCGATTAAAATCTATTTTCAAACCAATAAAATATTTCAAGTGGCAAATTAAACCTATTTTCAAACCAGAAAAAATAATTTTGTTGGCGATTAATTTTTTTTTTCAAACTAAAAAATAAAATTTATTGGCGAATTAAACCTATTTTCAAATGATTAAGAAAAAAACATTGGTGAATTAAACATTGTTTAGTAAGTGAAGGAGGCGCGATTTTTTTTGTAAAAAGTGAAGCATTTATGAAGGTTTTTGTCGATGCTAGACGTACGTATGTTCTATTGATAAATTTAAAGGGGAAGGCATTTAAATGAACAAATCATCACAAAATTTAAATGAATGGGAAATCATCCTTTGCATTCGCTACTACCCCTTTGCACCTAATAAATTGGTCTCACACCTGACTTGGGGCAATCAAGTTTTGGTGCTTTTCCTAACCTTAGTTGCAAATCATTCTTGGTCATCTATGTAGTTGGTGGGTCAAAAGTTTTGAAAACTTCAAAACTTTAGACTTTGGTTCAAAGGTTCAAAGTTTCAATGACCGCATGACATTATGGACCACTACCGTTCGATGAATTTTTGATAGACGGCTTAGTTGCATTCCAGAAGTATATTTCTCAAGCAATAGATTTGTGAATTGAAACCTCCAGAATTAAACTAGAACCGTTTGATTCAAATGAACCCGATGGGTTGGATTTTGGCGATGAGCGATAGGATAACTTAAGTGGAAGAAATATGCACATGCATAAAGTTTGTTTTAAAAGAGGAACCGCCTATGAAGAACGTAGAACTAAGGCTTAAAAACTTGCATTCCGGAAGTAAATCTCTGAAGCAGTAGACTTGTGAATTGAAACCTCCAAAATAACACTAGAACTGTTAGATATAGACACATGGTGAGATCAAGGCTCATTTCTCTATTTTCAAGGCCTCGACATATTATATTGTATTTAATTGAAATTCTCAATCTTTTAGTTTTGAATAGGGAATATGGATTTTGGGTGGGATAGCTAATTAGGGAAGGTCACTTGATAGAAAATGCCTTTAGGGTGGTTTTTAAAAACATAGAAACTCATGAAATCCTTTTTTCATAATCAAACTAGGGTGCTACCCCTAGTAGTGTTTTACCTAGCAAAAAAATAATAATTACATGCAGATTTAAAAGGGTATGTGCAGGATCATGGTGGGCCAAAAAGTGACAATGAGGGAAAAAACATGTCTTTCATCAACCGAAAAATGCAAAAATACCATGTTGACTTTTTTTAGGCTCGGGTGTCAGTACACACCACCATAGCAAACACCAAACCTAGTTTTACAAATCAAATATCCGATTTGGATTGGATATCCAATTTGTAAAAACATATATAAAAAGTTTGTTGTTGTTTTAAAGTTATTTCACAGTCAACAACCTGCGAGCACACAGTGAATTGATTCTTCACGTAACGGATATCCGATTTGGCCAAAATCCGATTTGAAAAGGTAAGTTTTTTTTTTTTATTTGATTTGATTCAATTTTGAATTAGATTTGAATAATTTGAAATAGTTTTTGTGTTTTTTTTTTAAATAGGGTTTTTGATTAATTTTTATGAAAAAATTGAGTTTAGAATGGATTTTGATAAAAAAATGAATGTTTTTTGTGGATTTTTTTTCACAATAGGGTTTTTGATTGAATTTTTATGAAAATTTTGAATTTAGAATGGATTTTGATAAAAAAAAATGAATGTTTTTTGTGGATTTTTTTTCAAAATAGGGTTTTTGATTGAATTTTTATGAAACAATTGAGTTTAGAATGGATTTTGATTAAAAAATGAATGTTTTTTATGGATTTTGATTTAAAAATAGTGTTCCTTATGTATTTGTATTAAAAATTAGAGAATTTTAAAGATTTTTGTTAAAAAGTAGGGTTTTTTTTGGATTTTTTTAAAAACTAGGGTATTTTTATAATATTTTCATTTATATTGTCTAATTTTAATTAGATTAGTTATTTTTTAACTTTAATCAGGCATTATGGTTGCTGAGAATGAAAATCCACTAGTTGAGAATCAAAATACAGAAATGCCAAATGCTCCACCACCTCCGCAGCCATCAATTGAAGACTTAATTCATGTAAAATTAGAGCAATTGAGGGGAATTTGTGATGTTTATAAGAAAATCCCTCAATTATCCAGTATGTCAACCACATTGACAGGAATAATTACAAATGTAGAAACCCTCTCCACCCAACATAATTCCTTTCATTTGTGGCGAGAAACCATGAGGGAATATTATGCATGTGGATTGTCTTATGATGATGTCAAAGTTCTCCAAATAACAAAAGCAAAAATAGCCTCTTTATTTATTAACCCCAACACTAGTTTTCTAGTTAATGTTAACAAACCACTTTCTATAAAATGGTGCACGCATAGGGGCATAGTAGATAAATTTTGGGATCGTTGGTGTATGGTTTTTGATAAACCACCCAACAATAATCTTGATGTACCTTTTTACTTTATTAAAAAATTATATGCTAAGTTTTTGTTAGGGCATCATGTCAATTACTTTGACATTAAACCCTTCTAGGGCGTTGGTGGAGGTATGCCCTAGGATAGGCCAGGGGTAGCTAGAGTAGTCAGGCGCCCACATGTTCCTCGTCATCCCCTTCCTTTGCCACCTCTAGTACAACATCCATATATTATGGAGGATGTAGCCACACAAACTATCTAGGCCATTCACTCTTTGAGTGGTCTTTTGGTTTCCCATGCTTCTTTAGTAGCTCAGCCACAGTCTGGTGATCTTGGCGATGGATCCAGTGTTTTTGCATCATCCTCCTTAGGTCCACATATTTGTGTGCCACATATTTGCAATACGTGCTAGCAAATATGCTTGGGTCCTATTGTATAGCCCCCTGAGCATCCATTATACACTTCTGATTATGACATCCAGGATGTGGAGATTATAGCAGATCACACGGAGGGGAGTGAAGCACACCCTACAGAGTCATCTCCTGCTAGAGAGGTGGACATTGGAGTAGTTACACAGGTAGCATTTAAGGTGTAAATTCGTAACTTGCATTTTTTTAAAAATGAAATTAATAAGAGATAGTATCAAGTACTAATATTTATTTACATGGTCTATTTAATAGTTAATTTCTAAGGAGGAGCTCACATGGGTGACTAATAGCACCCTTAGGGCCATTTCATTTGGCCTTGAGATGCACACTGTATGTATTTTCGCACTCACTCATTTACATTTTTTTACTGTATACTTTCTTGTCATTTGAATTGTCATTAATGAAATTATATATTAACTTATATGTTTATCTTATTCTTTGCTTGTAGGAAACACCTAGTGCGAGTGAGGTGTGATGCTCTCTAGACTATGGAGGCACAATGTTAGATAAGGGAAAGGTAATTGAACTCAAATTTGATTGAATTAAGATTTATAAGATCTTTTATTGATTATGCATACATTGACATAGATTCATAGTTTCATATGTACTTGTCATTTTTATGTACAGGCAGTTGTGAGCTATACATCATTGTTGATAAGTGCCACAACACCAAGGAGTAGGTAACACCAAGGAGGAGTTGTTGAAACACCTCAAGGAGGAGGTGTTGAAAGACCAAAGGAGATATAGAAAAAGATCACCTAAAGAGGTATGTGTTTACTTTATTTTGTGCTTGGTAAATATGTTCTTATTACTGACAATTCTATGCTAACTTGGATCAATTTCATGTTTTTGTTCACATATATAGATTGACATTACAAAAGTTGGTTTGGTTAGTTCTTTGAGAGGGGTATATTCTAGGACTCCTGATCCTTTGAAGAGACGTATATTTCAGGTAATCAAGATTTCAATTTTAGAGTTCAATTATAATTCAATGTGTATTGATTTTTAAGTTAATTATTCAATTTTAAATTATATAGTATAACTAATCTCAATTGTGGTTTGACTTTTTCTTGTGCAGCTACCTTCAGAGGAAAGGAGTGCTTCAAAGAGGCTCCATTTTGATGATCCACCAGTAGTTTAGGATAAGATAGACATTTTGGCATGTAAATTTTGAATAGATACTAAGATGGCATATGCCACATATTGTAAAACTTTGTTTGAGTTGGCATTGATGCCATTTTTGTATATGGACATACACTTGATTATTGGATAATTTGATATATATAGAAGTTGAAAATTGAAATTTAATTTCCTCCTCATGTGCATGATTAAACTCTTTGAAAATTTAATCAAGTGAGAATTTGTTAAATATCAATGTACAATAGCATAAAAAGAATGGTTAAATATTATGTAGTTTATATTCATATTGTTGATTACATTGCATTGCACATCTTTCAAACTCAATGCATTACTTCACATTGCATAAGTAACAACTAGATGTTGATAGATGAAAAAGTTTCAATAACAATATAGTTTTTACAAAGTCAACCTAAGCAGCTATGCAATTTCACATTACATAACTAATAACTAGGAGCTATCAATTGCATTAACTTGTCATGGAATTCTATGAGACCACATTTCTTTGAGGAAACTTTGGCACAAACTCACAAAATGAAAAGAAAAAGCACTGAAACAAACTTTAAAGTCGCAGGTCTGCTACCCCTCATTCCACACGCTTATGCAGCCATTTACTGCGCAGTAGGCAACTCTAACAATGGAGAAAACATGTAAAAATTATATATATATGTGTGTGTGTGTGTGTAGCCTAGAAGCATGAATTACGATTAGAATATCACATAACATCATATAAACAAAAAAATCACTATAAAATTGAATGTCATTTAAAACATCCATGATAAATATTCATCGTTGAAACTTGAATTGTGGTAGCTTGATATACAAAGTCCATTGATGCCAGGGTTTAATTTGTATGATATTGAAAAAATAAGACAACTAAGTAGAGTTATTAGCATTCTTCAAAAATCATAAGAATTATTTTAGTACACTCAAGAGTTATTAGATGTCTTCTTGCAGTCTCAAAAGTTATTTTGTATCATTGTTACATTGGTCTTGAGAGTGGTAGCTTAATATAGGTCCACAATACAGAACCTGGTTTACCTGTGCAGTGTAACAGTGGCATAGGAAGATTTTTCTTTGAAAGCTCAGCCTCTTGGAATGAAAATGCTTGTTTGCAAAACAAATGAATAAGAATAAGGTAGTTAAGGTGTTTAAGTGATTTAGAGGTCTCTTTTAGGGTAGTTAAGATGTTTGAAGTGATTTAGAGGTCACTTTTAGAGAAAAGAGATGTTGAAGAGTACATGAAGTCGGTGAGAACCGAAGTGTAATGTGTTTTATTTTGTGGTACTCCTTTGTTTCTCTGCAGACATGTGATAAATTCTTAGTTCAATGATGTTGAACAATTTTTGAAAAAATAAAGTTGTGTCACGGTCTGCATTCAATCCAATAAGCAAAAATGAAAGCTCAACCTCTTGGAATGAAAATGCTTGTTTGCAAAACAAATGAATAAGAATGAGGTAGTTAAGGTGTTTGAAGTTATTTAGAGGTCACTTTTAGGGTGGAAGGCTTAAAAATCCATTTTAAATGCACAAAAAAGAATGAAATTACTTCAAACCAAGTTTGTGAAGAAGTTAACTATGTTGCCCACTAGTTTCCCTTAAGAGTCCAAAGTGCTAAAAGGAAACAATCTTTGAAGGGATATTTCTAAACTATGATGCTTACAAAATTCCGCTCAAGGGTATGGGATCATGTTGGGACCATCTACAAAAACCTCTCTCATTTTTGCTATCTCGCAGGCGCTTCCCATGGTGATGATTTTTAGTGGAGGGAAAAGTTGTGATGCAAGCAAAGGTAAGTTGTAAAGTGGTGCAAATTCTATTTTGCCACCATATGACCAAAAATTATTCCAACACAACCAACATAATGGGTACGTTTACACTATGGATGGTCCTCTCTTGCACCCAAATATGTCGAATCACTGAGCTATATTGGACCAACAATTTCCCTTAAGAGTCCAAAGTGCTAAAAGGCGCAATCTTTGAAGGTCTATTTCTCAGAGACCGTGATGCTTACAGAATCTCCGTCTAAGGCTATGGGATCGTGTTGAGACCATCTACAAAAACCTCTCTCAATTTTTTCTATTTCGAGGCTTTTTCCTATGGTGATGGCTTTTCAATGGAGGGAAAAGTTGCTAGATGCAAGCAGGTAAAGTTGCAAAGTGGTGCAACTTTCATTCCGCAACTCAGACGGCCAAACAGACATCGTCCAACATGTCCGTGATGGGTACATTTACGATAGGGATGGTCCTCTCTTGCACCCAAATATGTCGAATCACCCAAGCTACATTGGCCTGCAATTTCCCTTAAGAGTCCAAAGTGCTAAAAGGTAGCAATCTTTGAAGGTCTATTTCTCGAGACCGTGGATGCTTACAGACTCTCGTTTGAGGCTATGGGATTGTATTGGGACCATATACAAAAACCTCTCTCATTTTTTTCTATCTCAAAGGTGTTTTCCTATGGTGATGGCTTTTCGCTGGAGGGAAAAGTTGCCAGATGTAAGCAGTGTAAAGTTGCAAAGTGGTGCAACTTTCATTTTGCAACTCGACGACCAAACAGACTGCTCCAACACGCCTAGATGGGTATGTTTATGCTAGGGATGGTCCTCTCTTGCACCCAAATATTTTGAATCACTCTAAGCTACATTGGACCGGCGATTTCCCTTAAGAGTCCAAAGTGCTAAAAGGTAGCAATCTTTGAAGGTCTATTTATTGAAGACCGTGATGCTTACAGACTCTCCGTTTGAGGCTATGGGATTGTGTTGGGACCATATACAAAAACCTCTCTCAATTTTTTCTATCTCGGAGGTGTTTTCCTGTGGTGGTGACTTTTCAGTGGAAGGAAAAGTAGCCAGATGCAAGCAGTGTAAAGTTGCAAAGTGGTGCAACTTTCATTTCGCAACTCGTACAACCAAACGGACTGTTCCAACACGTTTGTATGGGTACGTTTACTCTAGGAATGGTCCTCTATTGCACCCAAATACTCTGAATCACTCTGAGCTATATTGAACCGACGATTTCCCTTAAGAGTCCAAAGTGCTAAAAGGCAGCAATCTTTGAAGGTCTATTTCTCAGAGATGGTGATGCTTACAGACACTCCGTCTGAGGCTATGGGATCATGTTGGGACCATCTACAAAAACCTCTCTCATTTTTTGCTATCTTGGAGGCGTTTTCCTGTGGTGATGATTTTTTAGTGGAGGGAAAAGTTGCCAGATGCAAGCAGTGTAAAGTTGCAAAGTGGTGCAACTTTCATTCCGCAACTCGTATGACCAAACGGACTATTCCAACACGTTTGTATGGGTACATTTACGCTAGGGATGGTCCTCTCTTGCACCCAAATACACCGAATCACTCTGAGCTATATTGAACCGACGATTTCCCTTAAGAGTCCAAAGTGCTAAAAGGAAACAATCTTTGAAGGTCTATTTCTCAGAGATCATGATGTTTACAGAATCTCTGTCTAAGGCTATGGGATTGTGTTGGGACCATCTACAAAAACCTCTCTCAGTTTTTGCTATCTCGGAGGGGTTTTCCTGTGGTGATGAATTTTTAGTGGAGGGAAAAGTTGTCAGATGCAAGCAGTGTAAAGTTGCAAAGTGGTGCAACTTTCATTCCTCAACTCGTACAACCAAATAGACTGTTCCAACATGTTTGTATGGGTATGTTTGCACTAGGGATGGTCCTCTCTTGCACCCAAATACGCCGAATCACTCTGAGCTACATTGGACCGAGTGAAATTAGGTGAAAATTTGATGCAGACACAAAGGCACAATCACAAACTCTTTGCAACCTGCCTATTTGAGGCATCTAATAAGATTATTTTGACCTCTTTGGATAGTCCAAAACACCCTTAAAACTTGACAAGCAACTAAATACACTTTCCCTCTTTAACTCCCTTAAACCCTTGTAATAGTGAGAAACTAGTTTTTGTCCAATTACTCCACAATTTTCCAAAACACTAGATGAAAACTTGAATGATTCAAACACCCATATCCAAGTTACACAACATATATGAGAAACAACATAGAGTCCTTTGGACCAGTGTTGACTTCCTATACATTCACCCTTGAACAAGCTACTCAATTAGCCCAAAAATGCAAAGCAACATACCTTCAAACACCACACAGACCCCTAAAACCTTGGGGCAGAAAAAAAATTGCCAAGAAAACAAAGATTTTGCAATTGGATTCCATTTGTATGGACCTGTAACCGTCAAATCAAAAAACCCTTGTTTTTAGTGTAATTCTTGAGGGTTTATTGGATGTAGCACTATCACAACCTTTCAGACTCTACCACCACCTTAGACACCTTTATTAAGGCCCCAATATGCTTAGAAAACAAAGACACTTCTGGTATCTCAGATATTTTTGCAAACCCTAGGGTAAAAACTCTATTTTCAAGTGAAAAAAATCACAATTTTTAGACCTTTAACTCTTCATTTTATTTCAAAACCCAGTTCTCCATGCCTTCCACTCTTGAAATAATGTCAAGACATGTAATAACATTTCTACATAAAAAATTTATACAAAAATGCTTGAATGGCTTGTGCACAAGCAGAAAACACAAGAAAAACAGTAAAATATGAACATAGCAATTGAAAATTTATTGATTCAAAGAAGAAAACTCCTTCAACCAAACCTATCTCAAGCCCTTGAAGGCCTTAAGTACACCTGCATAACCCATGAAACCTCCATATAATTCCTCCAATTTACAAAGCAATGGGAAGATAAAACCATGTAAGTGGTTTCCCCAAACTAATTGCCACCAAAACCATTCTTGATAGTTTAAAACCACGAACCACCCCAATGTGTAATTATGATAGCACTCAAGATAGAATCCATGAATAGATAATATATTTTACCAATAACTCATTGAGAGCACAAATTCCCAAAACTAGCCCTCCACTATGAACATATCAACTAAGTAGGAACCCATAACATTATGGAAAGATGATCCACTTCTCCCAATGTAACTCCCAAGCATTACATGTGAGAGATGGTCAATTTCATTGATGGCAATGATTGTGTGACTCCCATTGATGACCTTCTTTATTCAATGCCATTACAACAATATCCCAAGCATTCCAAAGAATACTAATGAAAACAATATTTCCCTCAACACCTCATGATCATTCAAGTACTCATTCTAACAATACAAGAGATTTACACATCAAATTGCAAGTGAATATAATTTACTATATCTTAACATAAAAAATGCAAAACCTAATAGAAAAATGTATCAATGAGTACAAGGATGTATAAGAAAGTTCAAATTTGAAAATAGAATGTAAACTTAGAAAACTGTAGATTTGAAAACCTTAATAATGTAAAACCTAAAAAGAAGGTTGGATCAAGTGTAGGATTGGTTGGGCTCAACAAAATATAAAGAAAAAAAAATTTTATTTATGAAGTTAACCTAGGATAATTAAGTAAATGCAATCAATCAAACACAATCAACCTAACATAATTAAGGGTTGATAGGGGTATTGGATAATTAGAAATATCATAAGGGTTGTTGATTTCTCATGGGGAGGCAAGTTCTCCTAGATCAATCTCCAAAAAGTGAAACAAGATTAAAAATAGTTGGCAAGCACTCTAGATGTTCAAATTTTTTACTCATTTTTATTGCATTGAATCAAAATGTCTCACTATTAATTTCTCCAATGCTATAAGATAAATGAATGTTTTCATGATTATAATGAATATATTGCATGTTATTAATGCTAGCGTATATCATCAAATTACGCCAAACATGTGTTTAGTCAACTCAAAGTGGGTGAATGACACCACTTAGCCAAAAGTTTGAATTTTCAATTTTAAAATAAAAGGGAATAGGTTTGTGACCATGATGTCACCCTTGCAATTGAAGAAGTGTCCTAGAATGGGTTAATAGTTAAATCTAAGTGGCTAACAATCAATTCCAAGTGGCTAATGGATAAATGAAGTCATAGCCATTGGTGAATGTGATAAATGGGAAAATAAGGTAAATGTATAGAAAACCTTTAGTTGTAGCTCGATTAAGTACAAAAATAGACCCCTTTACAAAACCTATGAGTTTCCAAAATACAGACCCCTTTACATTTTAAACATACCCTTTATACAATGCCAGACATTTGACCCATATTTCAAAAAACATCACTGGGTATAGATTATGCCCATACACAATTATGACCGTTTTACATTGTTTCCAATTTAAGAATTCAAATTTTACAAAATTTTCCTATTAGAGGCATTCAGGGCACAGTCTTCAACAATAGTAGTATGTTCACATTCTGGACTGATAAGCACCTGTACAAACCATCAAGGTAGCTTAGAATAACCAATCTATATTATTCTAAATGACACAAAATATGATGAGATGGTAATGCAAAATATAAAAGACGCTTAGAATAACCAATCTATATTGTTGCAATCTGTTGCATACCTATCCAAAAGGATCAAAGGTGGCTATTGTTGCAGCAGGTCCATGATCAATCATGTCAGGAATATTGCAAAAGTGGGAAAATGAGAAATCTATATTGTCACAATAGAAAAGATGCTTAGACTAACATATCTATATTAATCTAAACAACCTGAATGATGATGAGTTGGTGATGCAAACTATAAAATACGCATACCTCTTTGAAAGGATCAGAGCTGGCTATTGTTGCAGTAGGTCCATGATCAATCTCGCCAAAAAGATCGCAAAAGTGCATACACAATATCACTATTAAAGACACCTGCATTGCAATAGTATATAAAATATCAGTATTAAATAAAGAACACTAATGATCTTAATCATAATGAACATGAGCATTCTATCTTCCATTCTTGAAAATGAACATGAGCATTCTATCTTCCATTCTTGAAAATGCTATTCAAGTGTGCCTAAAGGGTCATTTCTTTGCTTAAGAGTATCCAATATTGCTTCATGATCAACATTACTAAGTGTCCATAGTTGTTTTGTCTTTGGTTTGGCATGATGCTTCAAAAACTTAACATTTATTGCTATAACAAGGTGCGAATACATGAGAATGGTTTTGTGTTTCTCGTAGTCTTCAAATGCAGGTATACCATTCTTTCTAATCATGTATGTTCACAACCAAGTTCCTACAACCACAACTAAACCTATAGGATACATGAAACCATCATCATCTTCCATCGGTTGTGTTGGCTTATGCTTTACCCACACACATTGATCCAATCAATATTCTGATCTCTTCATTCCCCTGTGGTGCACCAACTGCAAAAATATGTCCTAGCTATAGTAGATCTGAAAGCGGGTCATAATCTGAAAGCGGGTAGTAATCAACTGAACTTTCCATTGTGTCATTTGTCATGGATATTGTTTGAGATAAAGGAGTTAGATACTATGGTACCCATGTATCCACCCACTCACTTGACTCACATTGATCCCACTCGCACTGAATACAACTCTGAAAAAAATAAGCCAACTCTCATGTCCAAATGGTCCATGTGCCCGCATTTGTGCTTCAAAATGAATGCATCTTTGAAGAATCTTTGATTGTATGACAATCCAATCTTCCTCCCATTGTACCCTCCTCAACGAACCAAAATATTTTGTGCACTGTTGAATCAAGTGTCCCTCCTTGTGACAATGCTGAACTACACAAATCAACTATAGAACATGCATCGCTGAATTTTGCTCCTAAAATCTTCAATTGATCCTTAACTAGAGCTCTCTTTACGCATGCACCTGCTCCATCATGCTCCCCTTTCCCATGTCCAGCTTCAAAAAACTCCAAATATGAGGTAGACCCCTCTCTACATGCATTCTACTCAACCAATAAAACATACGAGCATTCTTGAATTCACCTATGCAATTATCTAACCAAATTAGATGTCGGCCCAATGCTATATCATGCTCCTACAAGAACTCAAAAAAATTCTTGAAACAATGTTGGAAATACTTAGATGAGTGAGATATATCATCACTCATATAAAAATGATACTCTCTCATTATCTTTCGATCCTCCTCTGTACTATTAGGTGCATGTCTAAATGTTATGTGGACAAAAATAGCAATCTGAATGGAATTGTAATACTGATATTGTACCTCGTTTTGTGGTTGCAATGTGTATTTTTCTGCAAAATCAACCACTGATATAATAGTGCTAATCAGAAAAGAGTCCTTACACATCCTAAATTGTTGATCTAACCATTGAGACCTATGACTATGCCTTGCATACTTGTACAAAAGATTGTCCTTAAAATTTGAAATAAAATCAGCAACACTGCATTCTTTTGTAACCAACTCACATCTAGAACCTTCACCTCCACTTTGCAAAGTATATTTGACTATCTCATATCTCTTTTTCTCAACAAGCTTCTTTCCAAATTCATGTTTGGAACTCTCATGAAAAAATTGAATAAACTTTGACAAGCCACCACATTGTGAGCACTTTGCATTTAAACAGTCATTTCTATAGAAAAAGAAACCATCATCTCTAGAACATAAAAAATAGATCTAGCAAGTCCCATGATGATTTCGGAAGATGCATTGAACCACACTCCTGCAACATTTCATTAGTATGCAAAGTAAAACGGATATAGCATAATAGCTCATGGTACATTGAAAACTCCACATGGTATTTGCAACAAGTATTACAAATCTTAAGAGGCACACAATAAAATGGCTTCAAACCCTCAAAAGTCCTTTGCAAGATTTCCATATTTTTATGTGTTTCAATAAAAAATTTGAACAACATTGTTTGGCTTGATTCCAAGAAATATCTAGGATGTGTTGTACGGTCTCGATTGCCAATTCTTAACTTTAAAACATCCTTTGCATTGGGTGATACTCTAGAGTTATCATGCCAAAATTGTTGAATTACCTGCTTTACATTATCGGTTAGCTTCTTATCAACACGTGGAAGCCTCCCGGAAAAATCCAATGTATCATTTTGAAGAGGATCAACTAATCTTTCTCTTCTTGCAAGTTCTCTATCCAAAGTTTTATGATTTATGTCAAAATCCAATACAAGTTTGTCTCATAAAGCAAACCTTTTCAATTGATGGCTTACTAGGGCGGTTGTAATGACTCTCCGAGCAGCTCTCTTATCCTTTTCCTTGTTACTTTTTCCAATAGACTTGAGAGCATTAAAAATATTTTTGACAATAATAGAATTTTTTTTGGTCTTCTTGTTCACACGAATCTTCAATTTGGCTAGCAAGGTCTCATCTTTTGCATCTTTAGCAATTGTACAAAAAGTTGGCATTGCTCGGTCAATGTCTTATCACTAAAATATTGGTTGAAAAGTCTTCTAGCCCACAACCAACAGTTAATTGTTGACCTCTTGCCTTCAAAAATTGTTTATAATGTTCTCATCAAATTCAAATTAGACATTTAGGGTTCTTGAAGGTCTTGAAATTAGATTTTCTTTCTTTAGCACAAGGTTCTTCATTTCTCATGTAATTTGGTGAAACATAATTTACACTTGCTTCAATATTATGTTCAAAATCTTCATTTCCAACATTTTTCACCTTCAACATTTTTCAATATCAATTTGCATAATTTCATTCCCAATTTCAATATCATGTTCAACATCTTCAAATCCAACATTTTCACCTTGAACATTTTCATTATCAATTTCAATATTTTCATTCCCAATTTCAATATCATGTTCAACATCTTCAAATCCAACATTTTCACCTTGAACATTTTCATTATCAATTTCAATAATTTCATTCCTAATTTGAATATCATGTTCAACATATTTAATTCAACATTTTCACCTTGAACATCTTCAATTTCCTCTTCACTTGAAAGACCATAGGGGTTAGGTTCACCAATATTTAACATACCTTATCTTCTCTTCCTATGACTTTCTCTATCTCTTTGTGTATATGCTTCAATTTCTTCTTTTGTAAGCTTTCTCTTGCGTTTTTGCTTTTGACGACTACTACTCCCCATTATACCTCATAAAAGATGCTAAAAAAAAATTGCTTATGACAAATTTCAATAGAAGATGCTCTAAAGAGTTGATCTTTGTATCTTCCCATCTGAAATCACGTGTGTGTCGCCTAAAAATAGAATGTAGGGTCCGTTGGAATGCACAAAATGGCCCACATGGGGCTTTTCTATGGCCCAAAAATTTGATATCCGTTACAATCTAATATCTGATTCATTGAAAAAAAAATTATGAAGTTTTGTAACGGTATGATTTTAGTTCTACAAATCGGATATCCGATTTGTGTACACATAGACCTAAGGGTTAATGGTAGATGGTAGAGGGTTAAAGGGTTAAATGTTTAGGGTTTAGGCTATATGGTATAGGGTTTGAGGGTTAAGGGTTTATGGTTTCGGAAGATCAAAATGAATCGAAATCGAATCTTAAATCGCCGATCGAAAAATCAGACAAAATCGAACGTCGATCAATCAATCATCCAGATCAATCATCAAAATCAAAATCATCATCAAAATCAAATCAATCATCGATCATCCATCAAGATCAGATCTTTTTTTCAGGATCAAAATCAATCCAATCAAATCTCGTCCGAAAGATTCGAAGTCGAAATCAAAGTCATCCGTTCGACCGAAAAATCAAAAATTCAAAAGAAATCAGGAAAAATCAATCAAAATCCATCAAAAAAATCAAAAATCACAAATCATCCAAAGAGCTCAGAGATCAAAGGAATCAAAGTCCCGTCAAAATTATTCCGGGGTCCAGTAGAAATCGAGATCAGAATCAATCGAAATCGAAGACCAGAAATTCAAAAGTCGGAAGGAAGGGATTCAGGAGTTCAGGGTCGTCAAATCGATCGATCGAAATCCAAATAAAACAAATCATCAAAAATCAAATCAGAATCAGAATAAAATGGTCGTCAGGATTCGTCGATAAAACAAAGGTCCGGGATCAGGTTCAGGATTCGAGGATCCCCGAAGTTCGGTTCCGAAATAAATCAAAATCGTAAGCTCAAAAATCAGAAGAATAAAAAGCAGGCAAAATCAGGAGTTCAGGGTTTAGGGTTAAAGTAAAGATCCATCAAAAATCGAAATCAGGACTCAATCGGGGGTCAATCGCGTCAAATCAAAATCCGAAATAAAAATCAAAATCAGGATCAGGATCAGGTCAATCAAGGTCCGGAAATAAATCAAAGATAAATTCAAATCAAAATCAAAATCAAAATCATCCGGAAAAATTCCAAAAGGTTCGAAATCGAAAGAATCCATCCGGATTCAAGATCGGGGAAATAAAGATCCGACTCAAAATAATCCAAAAGTCCAAAGTTAACAAAAGAAAAATCAGAAATCAAAATAAAGTCGAAAAGAGGTCCGGGTAGAGTCCACAGGATCGGAGGATCGGGGAGGTGAGAAATCACTAATCATAAGGCAAAATCCGAGATCAGAAAGAGATCCAGGATCAGATTCGTTAGGATCAAATCAAAATCAAACGATAATAATAAAATTTTATATATTATATTAGTAATATATATATATATACATTGACTAAAATATAGAAATAATATTTAAATATTATACATAATAATATAATATATTATATATTAAATTATAAACTATATTGTATATTCTAAACTAGATATATTAAAATAAACTATAAAATATTTATTGCATTTTCTAAATCATATATTATAAAGTGTAAAACATATTTTAAAATCAGATATAAACCAAATCAGATATTCGATTCAAAACAGATATCCGATTTGAAACAGATATCTGATATTTCTGACAAAGAATCTATTTCCTAGGGATTAGCCTTGGGATTGCTTTGGTATTTGGCTTGGGCATGCCAAGCCCAAGAAGTCAACGCAAAAAACGTGTTTGACAACTCACCTTGTTTTTCTAGACTTCGTCCATGTGGCTGATGACTTTAGTTTTGGCCAAAATTGATGAAACAAAAAGGGTTTGTAGAGGAGACTCTCAGCTTTCCACCAATATAAATTATTCTTTACTTTGAATTTAATAAATAATTATTATTCATTTTCTATTAGAATTACGACTAAAGTCTTGATTGATAGAATGATTGAAAAACATCTATAACTTTCAAACGGTGTCATATTTTTTGAATCCAAAATATGCATCACATTCTATGCTTCGTATACTATAGGATTAAAAAAAAATGAATTTCATGAAGTTTTGACCAAGTTAAGGTGGTCAGACATACGAGTTTTTATATTTTTTAAAAGTTGTAATAAAAAATTCATTATTAATTATTTACTTAGAAAAAAAAAATAAAAAAATATGTGTTACATCCGTACATGAGTCCTCTACTTATATCTAAAATATTATAAAAAAATATTATCATTTTATTGTGGTTAGGGTGGTCATAGATACACCTACTTCTTATTTTTTCCTTGAAATTTAAGTACTACTGCATTGAAATTTCAAATTTTCACCAAATAGACTTTTAAAAAAATAAAATAAACTTAGTAGTTTATAAACTACATTCAATTTTCCACAGATTCTATTATTACATATTTTTGAAATAATATAGATAACTTATTCAAATTTTTATGTCAAGTTGCCTAACTCTGATTTTTTTGAATTTTCATTGCCACTTAAGGGCCTATTTTTTCCCTGATGATCCTACACATACCAAAAAGTAAAACATAAAGCAATACAAATGAAAAAATAAAGTTTCCATCAAATTGACAAAAAAATGTTATAAACACTAAAAGTTGAAAGTTGTCATTCTTGTTAGGGTTTACCAAAAATAAAAATGTTGTTGATTTCTAATATGTCGTTGACCTTCTCCCCCGGTTCCCAGTATCATTATTCAATTTATTAAGTCCTTTGCAACGTCAAGTTACTGACCCCTTGGCCTTGATATCAATCCTAGCACATTAAAGTTTAAAACAACTTTAAAACACATGTTTATTATTTATATCATAATTCATAAATTACTCAACTGTTCGATGAACATTTGATGTATGGTTGTAGTTGCACTCGAGAATGAAATGCATAGAGCACTAGTCTTGTGCACTTAAACCTCCAAAATCACCCTTTAACTGTTAGATTTACAATGATCAACGGTTTAGAATTTGCTACCAATGTAGGACTAAATGGCTAGTGAAACAAATTTGTAATGATTTCATATCGTTTGAACTTTGAGGGGCACTGGAAATTTTAAAAAATTTCATTCTGTCAAAGTCCAGATGTCAATCAAATTAAGCATTTAAATAACTGTAAGGCTTAAGTTACACGAATCGATTAAAATTTAAGTATGTTTTTTGGTTTGTGCTAATCGCAATTATGATTCATGAATCATGATTATACCTAACCTAACATGTGACACGTGTGAGGTGTACATAGGGACCAGATTGGTAGTGGCACTATTGGCGACACTTTTTCCCATAAATAAGGATAGTGAGCACAACTGAAAATGGAAATCATTCGTTGAAGGCTAAAGGCTTTACTATTGAGAATTTGAGTGCAATGTTCGAATTGTCATAAGGGTTTTCATTTTGTAGGGTTAATAAGGAATAGGATTCATGAAGAAGATGATGTGGCATTATTGAGGATACTCTAAATTCTCTTGCCTGCAATTATGTAGTTACAGAGTAAAAAACCAATTTCCTTCAAGCTTAGAATGGGTAGAATTGAAAAGAAGTTGATTTAGTTCACCTGACTTCTCAGACAAGTTTTGAGCTAGGATGAGGAGCTCTAATGGAGATAAGTGCTCTCCCAGTGCATGGAAGCTGCAAGTAGAAGATGGGAGCAGTTTTACAACCCTTCATCTTTTGCATGACTTTGATTTTCAAAGGAGAGAAGTACATTTTGTATCTTCACAACTCCCATTTCCTTAGTTTGATTAGCCTGCCTTTCCCCATGCATTTATTTTTAGAGCCATGGATGATCCCAGAAATTGTCATTCTTGTTAGGGTTTACCAAAAATTGAAATTCAGAGTGTATGGTTGACCCAACAAGTCCCATTTATTTTCAAAAACACATGTATTACATTTACGTTTTCACCAGCGATCTAGGAAAAGCTTGGTGCTTGCGCTTACATTTGTATTTGTACTATGTAATAATGTGACATTATAATTCAGTTGTAATAAAGTAGGTGGTTGTGCTATTAATTTGACATTGTAATTCCTTTTACTAAGTCCTTTGCAACGTTAAGTGTTACTGTGCTATTAATGTGACATTGTAATTCCTTTTATTAAGTCCTTTGCAATTGCAACGTTAAGTGTTACTGTGCTTAGTGCTATTAATGGTTGTGCCACTACTATTAATGTGATATTTAAATTCATTTTATAAAGGCCTTGATAATTCGAGCACATTAATGGTTAAAAATTAAAAAAAACTTTAAAACACATGTTTATTATTTATATCATAAATTACTCAATAGTTCAATAGAACATTTCATGTATCATTGTAGACTCAAGGGAGCAAAGCAAGCTTAGTCGCTAGGCCTTCGAGTTTTATAACCATCTTGACATGTCGCATTGTCGTGGAGTTCTAAATTTTCATAACTACTCGATTCCCCAACTTGGTTCAATTTGTTGAGTAACTTAAGTTCATGCATACATAACCCAAAGTGGATTTAGTCGATGGTTCAGAGGTTTCTAGAACATTGAAACTTCATAATTTGGTTTTGAGGTTCCAAGTTTCAGTGACCATGCGACATGATGGACTTATCTTCCTTTCAAAGGCGTCATTGTCTGACATCTCATTGAACGCTATGCACGGAATAAACTTGAGTTGTCTTTTCAAGAATTTCCAAAAGCATGTAGGTTTAAAGGCTATATTTTCAAGGTATGAAATTGAATGTCGCATTTAAAGCATGTCCTATAAAAGATAACAACATACGTGGGTAGCGAAATTTTACTCAAACATCTAGCCTGCATTCTCATTTTACTCCACATTGATTGCACGTCTTGTCATTTTATATGGCTTGAAGGTCGTGAGAACTTATTTGTTAAAGCCTCGGTTGTACTTCTACCTGTTGTTGTTATTTCTTTAGGAATTCAACCATCTCATTAGGCATAGTGATCTCATGTAGTTTGAAATTAAAAATTGTTGGCTCGGTGTGAGGGATACGGAGCTAGGACTTTTTAAATTGGAAGAATTTTAGGCACGTTTGGATAGTAAAGAAAAATTTGCTATAGATGTGAAGGTGTTGGAAAGTGGACTAACTCAGGCTAGAGGTTTTCCAGAAGGAGTGCTGAGTGTTGACCTAATTGCTGCATGTGCAAGAAGGTACATTCCTAAAACCTAGGAAATCAAGGCCGTGAACGAAACCATTATAGCTAAAAAAAATTCCAAGGTCGTTTCTCAAGCATTGGGAACTCCAGAGAAGGCACCTGTAAAGGAGATGTCTATTGTAAGAGCTAACGAATATTTTAGGACTAATGAAACCTAGTGTAAAAATTATATGGCCAAAGGGTGGTTAAAATCAGAGAAGAAAGGTAAGTCTCAATTTCCCAATAAACTTAAGAGGACACATTTTAAAGCATAAATTGTTGATGTTATTTCTTTACTTCATCGTATTGTCGGGAATGCACAAGTTGAATTATTTGAAGACTGGATGTGTCAGTTCATTTTAGTTATCTGTGATGATAATGTGTTTATCGATTAGGCCGAGATAATTTGCTTTCACTTGCATGAGCAATTAGTTAAGTTTCAGAAGACTTCTACCTTTCATCTGTGTTCTTGTTTGATATATATCATTGCTAGTCAAAGAGCTTATTGGCCAAGGTTGAAACCACAAGTACCACCAAGTCCTGGCATTCCTGTGTATAAGTGTTATCCGCAATTTACAAGGCAAGTTGGGATGGGAGAATATTGTCTTGTTAATGAAGCCTTTTTAATGGAAGCTACAATAAAGTTGGATGGAAACCCTAAAATGCGTTTTTACCCTGAATCAAAATCTTTGGTGTTGAAGTTTGGAAGGATTTATATCTAGTTTGATAGATTTTCTTATTTGAGAATTGGAGGTTACGAGAAGGCTCCACTTAAATTTCCTAAGTACCCTGAGGATTTACTGGTATTTTTGGAGGTCCGCAAACAAATGGCCATAGTAAATATAAAATACATGAATATGGGAAAGTGAGTGTATACCTTCCCATTAGTTACTCCTTCTTTCTCTTGCAAAATTAATCAGATGGCTAAGAATGTTGAAAGGATTCTAAAAGAATACAATCTCCAGTACTTTTTTGTAAGAACTAATTTTGACAGCAAGGGCTTTCTAAGAAAAAAATTGTATGCCTCCGGCTCGTATTAACACCAACCTTCAATCGAATATTTTTGGGAAGATTGTGCTAATGAAAATGAAGTTTTCAGAAGGGACCATATGAGGTTAACCCTTGAGAAGATAAAAAATTTGTCTCTCTTTCCAAATTCCTGAAAATGTGTCTGAAGATTTGATGGTTCTTGATCCTAAATATGAGAAGTTTCCTAATAAATCACATCCCAAAGTTGACTGGGATAAAGATCAAATTTTATATATGATTAAACGGGCCGAACCCGTACTCAAAAGGACTCAGGATTGGTTGGCGGGAAAATGGCGTAGGGTTTTTGGTTCTGTTCATGAACCAAAATTGTCGCAGAAAAATGAGCAAGGATCTAGCCAAGTAGTCCCTGGAGGTACATCATCAACGAGGATAGTCATCAAGTCTTCTAGCACAAATTCATAATCTAGGGGTGATGGTGAAAAGCTAGAGAAATCAATTAAATCAAAATCAATATGTGAACAAGACAGCCCATCCACCCTTGCTCTTAAAAAGAAAAATGTCCAAACAAAACCTGTGTTAGAAGATTCAGAGAGCATCTTTAAGCATATTGTTGAAGATAGTACTTTCCCACCCTTGTCTGAAGAATCTTCTACTCCTATAGAAAACATATAAATTATTCCTAGTGAGTCTAGAGAGGTTGTTCAAAGTGATAAAGCCCCCAGTCTAATAGAAAACTCTCCAATATGGTTGAGGAAAGTGGTAGAAAAGAAGAGGAAATACACTCCTACGATATCCGTTCAAGTAGATATAGTGAAAAAATTACTCCAATCTTCCTCAGGGCCCAAGAAATCCCAGAAAATGTCAAGAATTATGAATGATGTTGTCTCTGGTAATCAGGTGTTAGAAATTGTAGAACCTCTAAAAGTGGTGTAGGAGCACCCAGGTCATGTATTTCCTTCAAAAGGCTAATATGAAAAATTTGTAATGTTCAAGGCTAAAAAGATTAGTCAAGGCCATGTAAAGCCTACTTTGAATGTATTCAAATCATTTACTAAGTCACTAGGTGGTCACATAATTGAGTTTTCAAAATATTGTCAAAAGGTGGGAGAAGTTGTTATAATGTAATTATGCAAACAAAGTGCATAAAACAAGAAAATTAAGAGTCTTGAAGTAGTATTCAATCGGTGGGAAGTTGGGAAGTCAGTTACTAAAAGGGGAAAATGTATAAAAATAAAGTGTAAGGCGAGGAAAAGAGATCCCATTGTATTCTTGTAATCAAAACTTTGAAATAAAATCCTTGTTCTACAATTTCTGAGTTTTCTCTTTTTTTACCAGTCCTTGTACGGACTGTACTAGAGGCTAGGGTTATAAATTTTTTGTTTCCTTATCAAGTAGTGAATCATCCATTAGTTAGTAGTGTTTTGAAGAGGATTTACACAATTTTAAGAGGTTTTGAAAAAATATTTGAGTAAACCCTCAAAGCAGGGTTTGAGGTCCTTTAAAGAATATAACCTCCATCCTATCGATGTAGGTATGATAGGTCGACGGGATGGATTGAAATAGGAGTATTTTTATGTGTTTAGTGTTTTTTTATGGTGGCAGGACAATAGAAGACTAGAACACAAGAATATGATGTTGATTCAAGACCAAAACTAAGTTTTTCCATTCAAAATTGGTGGTTTCCAAACAAGGAAAAGAAGAAATATCAAGTGCATGACCTTGGAGATAGTTTGAAATGCTTGGGAAGAAATGATGAAGCATGTTTCAATGATTGGACAGAGTATTGGAGGTTTCTAAGTATGAGTTTCATGAAACCCTCACTGTTTTGGATGATTTTCTACCTACAAACAAGGGTTTGTTAATATGCTGTCATAGTGGGTATTTTAATCCCTAAAAATGGATAAATTGGGAGTTTTGTAACATTTACTAATATTTTGTTTGGGTTTTGAGTGATTTGGAGTAGTGTGAAGGTGACTTCCTTTGTAAAAAAGGCTTATTTTACTAGCCTTTTCCAGTGTACAATATAAGAAACTAATGATTTATTTAACATAGGTTATGGAAGGTCTTTGCTATGTTGATGTGGACATAAAAGAGTCTCTAATAATGCATTTTTCTCTTGGTATTTACATATGGGTTGTGGAATTCATCTGATTAAGGGTTTTGAAACTTACAAAGTGATTTGATGAATGACTACTAAAACAGTGATCTGTTCAAAAGTAATGATAATGGTGATTAGTTTGTGATGAAACTTGCTTGCACAGTGGTATTGGAGTTGTACCTATGCTTGGTTAAGGTATGGAAGGCATATTTTGATAGTATGGTGTTTGGACTTGTGTGTTCTAATGGTTTTTGTATGTAGATATGTTGGGACAGTCATGTGACTGATGAAAGTTAACTTGGACAGTATTTTGTAAGGATGCTATGGACAAATATATGATGTTTTATAGTGCTTTAAAGATATGGTAACAGGTTAAAGTGAGATTAAGAGAATGGTGGTCTTTTTCCTTATGATGTAAGTCGTCAAGAATGGTGAATTTGGTGATTTGTATCATGATAAATGTAGTGGTTTGATGGTTTGATAAGGGAGAATTTTTAGTTGTTCTTTTTTCTTGAAGAATGAATATATTGGTTTTGAGTTTGAGAACTTGGAGAATGTTGTAAATATAGTGAAATGAGTTTGATTTTGATGAAATTTAAATGAAATGTTGAAGTTTGTATACTTGATCTTCTCCTGATTTTGTTTGGGATTGAAATCCCATGAAGAAATAAGGTTGTTGATGGTGTTGGTATGATGCTCTACATCAAATTGGTATTAGAGCCTGAAGATGCTCTGGGAGATTTGTTTAAGATTATGTTGTTGCTGATAGTATCTTGATATTGTTGGTTGGTTGTAGGTGCTTATCCATCTAAGTTGCATTGAGAAAGTCCAAGAGACTAGGGATGAGTAAGTGGAACACCTAGGTGAGGCAAGATGAGTTGTGTTATAGTTAGAACTTGATGGATTCTTTTCTGAAAACACTGAAGAGTTGCAGCCCTATTGAAGGATACTCCACTGATGCGAGTAGTAGAAGTTGAAGTTGAGAAGATGATTGTTGAGGAGAAGAAGTAGTTTGCAAGGACAGCCATGTGTCCTTGGTTGAGAAAACCATGCAAGAACAGTCATGTGTCCTTGGTTGAGCAAAGAGTTGGAGAGATGAAAAGGACAATCTTGTGTCCTTTTGAAAGAGAATTTAGTTGTGAACCTGATGATGAAGAAAGGAAAGAGGTAGAGATGAAGATAGAGATGAAGGAAAGAAGATGATGAGAAAGTAAGGATAAAGTGAATACAAGAGATGAAGGCAAGGCAAAAAGGAAAAGAGAAGAAAGAAAAGATGACAAGAAAAGGAAAAGACAAATGAAGATTCAAGAAGAGAGAGGCAAGAAGATGAAGAGGACAAAGAACAAGGCAGATTGATTTTTTTTTGTAGGTACAAGTGAAGATGATGCAATGTGTTTCCAAGGGACTTGGAACTCTTTGTTGGTTGGTTGTATGGTGCAGGAGCACCCAGGTCATGTAATACCTTCAAAAGGCTAATATGCCAAATTTGTAATGTTCAAGGCTAAAAAGATGATTCAAGGCCATGTAAAGCCTACTTTGAATGTATTCAAATCATTTACTAAGTCACTAGGTGGTCACATAATTGGTTTTTCAAAATATTGTCAAAAGGTGGGAGAAGTTGTTATAATGTAATTATGCAAACAAAGTGCATGAAACAAGAAAATTAAGTCCTGAAGTAGTTTTCAACCAATGGGAAGTTGGGAATTTAGTTACTAAAAGGGGAAAATGTAAAAAAGCAAGTGTAAGGTGAGGAAAAGAGATCCCATCGTATTCTTGTAATCAAAACTTTGAAATAAAATCCTTGTTTTGCAATTTCTGAGTTTTCTCTTCTTTTACCAGTCCCTGTACAAATTGTACTAGAGCCTAGGGCTATAAGTTTGTCGTTTCCTTATCAAGAAATGAATCATCCATCAGTTAGTAGTGTTTTGAAGAGGATTTAAACAGTTTTAGGAGGTTTTGAAACAATAATTGAGTAAACCCTCAAAATAGGGTTTGAGAGTCCTTTAAAGAATATAACCTCCATCCCATCGATGCAGGTATGATAGGTCGATGGGATGGATTGAAATAGGAGTATTTTTATGTTTTTAGTGTTTGTTTATGGTGACAAGACAGTAGAAGACCAGAACACAGGAATATGATGTTGATTCAAGACCAAAACTGAGTTTTTCAATTCAAAATTGGTGGTTTCCAAACAAGGAAAAGAAGAAATATCATGTGCATGACCCTGGAGATAGTTTCAAATGTTTGGGAATACATAATGAAGCATGTTTCAATGATTTGTTGGAGTATTGAAGGTTTGTAAGTATGAGTTTCATGAAACCCTCACTGTTTTAGATGATTTTCTACCTACAAACAAGGGTTTGTTAATATGTTGTCATAGTGGGTCTTTTAATCCCTGAAAAATGGATAAATTGGGAGTTTTGTAACATTTACTAAGACTATTTTTTGGTTTTTAGTGATTTGGAGTAGTGTGAAGGTGACTTCCTTTGTAAAAAAGGCCTATTTTACTAGCCTTTTCCAGTGTACAATATAAGAAACTAATGATTTATTTAAGGAAGGTAATTGAAGGTATTTTCTATGTTGATGTGGACATAAAAGAGTCTCTAAATATGCATTTTTCTCTTGGTATTTACATCTGGGTTGTGGAATTCACTCAATTAAGGGTTTTGAAACTTACAAAGTGATTTGATGAATGACTGCTAAAACAATGATCTGTTCAAAAGTAATGATAATGGTGATTAGTTTGTGATGAAACTTGCTTGCATAGTGGTATTGGAGTTGTACCTATGCTTGGTTAAGGTATGGAAGGTAGAGTTTGACAGTATGGTGTTTGGACTTGTGTGTTCTAATGGTTTTTGTATGCAGATATGCTAGGATAGTCATGTGATTGATGAAAGTTAACTTGGAAAGTATTTTGTAAGGATGCTATGGAGAAATTTATGATTTTTTATAGTGCTTTAAAGATCTGGTAATAGGTTAAAGTGAGATTAAGAGAATGGTGGTCTTTTTCCTTATGATGTAAGTTGTCAAGAATGGTGAATTTGGTGAGTTGTGAGTTTGTAAATCTATAAATGAACTATTGTAATCAATCATGATAAATGCAGTGGTTTGATGGTTTGATAAGGGAGAATGTTTAGTTGTTCTTTTTTCTTGAAGAATGAATATATTGGTTTTATAGTTTAAGAACTTGGAGAATGTTGTAAAGATAGTGAAATGAGTTTTATTTTGATGAAAGTTAAATGAAATATTGAAGTTTGTATATTTGATCTTCTCCTGATTCTGTTTGGGATTGAAATCCCTTGAAGAAATAAGGTTTTTGATGGTGTTGGTATGATGATTTGCATCAAAAAGATGTAGATGATTATAAGATAAATGCGGATGATTATAAAATCATACATCTTGACATGGGTCCCCAGACACTTGAAGGTGATGTATATCATGCCAGTTACTCAGTCAATGCTTTATCCAAGTGGGAAAATGAACAAAGGAAAGAAAGGGTAAAATTGCAATCTCAAATTTTGGATTTCAAAATTTTTATCTCTTTCATTGTTTCTCCCTTTTTTTCTACCGAGGCTTCTAGTTCCCAATAAAGAGTTATTGATGAGTTTGCGATGCAGTTGATTAAGAAAAATCTAAATTATTCAAAGGCTGCTAGTGAGTGGATTGAAGAATTGTCTCAGGAAGCTATATTTTTTATTAGTAAATCTGTGATTTCCTACACTCACATTGTTGATAAAAGAAAAGAATTAATAGCAGAACTATAGTAGGTTAGAAAGGATCAAACCAGTCTGTATGTACTTTCAGAAGAAATGAAAGAGTTAGTTTCCATGGATCGATTGAATTTGGTAAATGAATAGATTGTTAGTGATCCAAAAGAATTAGATCCTTCATGGATTGATTCACTTAAATGGAAACTAAACATATATGATGACCTGGTAAAGGAAATCACAAAAGTGCTAGAGAAGTATTTGGATATGTTAGGAGAAATCAAGGGGAACTTTCATGATCTATAGGTGAAGATAACGGGTGATTTTGATGAGAAAACTCTGGACATAAAAGAAATCTGCTCAAATTTTAGAGAAGTCTTCATCAGAGAAGTAGTAGATCCTACTACGATGACTAAAGAATCTTTCTCAAAGCTTGGGAGGTTGGAGCTTTATCTCAAAAAATTTAAAGTTGAAGTAGAAAGGAGGTCTGATACACTGAACGAGTCTAAAGTTGCTCTCATAAAATGGAGAACTGGGCTTCAGATCACATTGACACCAGGCAGCATGGAGATTTTTGCAATCATTACCAAGTACAGGGAATATAAAGCTAGAATGAAAATGTAGGAGAATGTGTTGCGACGAGGAGAGAACGAGGAGTCGAAAGCTGATGAAGTTGAAGGGCTTGGGAATGATGCATAGTTTATTTTTAGCATTTTCATATACTTTCTTTAAAGTTGGCACTTTTAAGTTATTGACTTCTTTTAATTTTTGATATGGTTACTTTCAAGAAACTGTTACCAAATACATTGGCTATGTTTAAATATTGGTTCGACTGATGTGATTAGGCTCTTTTGAGCAAACTTTCATTTACTCATTAGGGTAAACTCTATTATTTTGGCTATTATCTGTTATTTTGATATAGAAGAAATTGGTGGAGTTTATGCATGCATAATATTTGAGTTATGGTGTATAGATTTATTCTATTTATACTGAATATTTTCTAGTGTGATATCTATTATTGGGATGACAGATGATATAATTTTTCTATATTGTTTTGGTGTTATTATCTGTGAGTAAATTTTGTGCAGTGATATCGGTTTAGTTGTTATCTTTCTTTTAGAATTTCTATTTCTATTTACATGAGATTGATAGATACCTTTGAAGCTTTCTAGTTGAAAGCCCCACCTTTATTTTCTTTCTAGTTAAAAGCATCATTAGTTTAAAAAATAATTCATTGAACATTAGATAAAGGTAGCTGCCACCTTTAAAAATAAGTAGAGAATTGGTTTTGAAGTTTGTAATGTTGTAATGTTATCGATTCATTTGTGGTTACATTTATCACCTTTTATGGGTGTATGCATATAGAGTTAGGTGATAAATCTGCTAACCAACAAATATAAAACTATTAGGGTATGTCTTCCCATTGGAGACCCCTTCTTTTGTGTGCAAAACAAACCAAATGGCTAGGGGAGCTGAAGGAATTCTCAAGGAATATAACCTCCAGAATCTTTCTATGAGAGCTAATTTTGACAGTAAGGGTTTTGTGAAGCATAATCTCTATGGAGGGAGCTCATATTGACATCAACAATCTATCGAAGATTTCTAGGAAGATTGTGTCGATGAGAAGGAAGTTTTGAGAAGAGATTATATGAGGCTAACGCTAAAATAAATATAGGATTTCGGTCTGTCATTTCACATTCCTAAAAATTTAGCTAAGGATTCAACAATTATAGATCATGCATATGAAAAATTTCTTGATAAATCCCACCCTAGGGTTGATTGGAGCCAAAGTAAAATTTCAGATATGAGGGTACATGTTGTCCCATTGCTTAAAAGAACCTAGGACTGGTTGGATGGGAAATGGAAAAAAGTTGTTGGTCCTATTCAGGAGCCTAAGTCATCACAAAAGAATGAACATGGGTCTACACAAGCATCTGGTGCAAGTGTATCATCGGGAAAACCCTTTATGAGGTCCTCTAGTGAAAATTCTCAGTTAGGAGGTGATGGTGATAGGCCAGAAGAAATTGTCAAGTTGAAGAGCATCTGTGAACAAGATAGTGTGCTTTCGCCTACCCCTAAGAATAAGACCAATCAAGAAAAACTCGTGGTTGTAGATTTTGAAGCAACAAATCACTGAAGTTAATATCTTTCCTCCTCTATCTAAATTGCCCTCTTCTCTACCTGATAGTGATAATCCACCTTTCACTCCTAACACTCCTAAAGAAACTATTAGTGGAAATGAAGATTTTGGTCTGTTAGTATCTTCCTAAGGATGGCTGAAAAGAGTAGCGGAGAAGAAGAGAAAGCATATTCCTACAATGACAGTTGGAGTGGATATAGTTTCTAAGTTACTTCAAAGCTCTTCAAAACCTAAGAAAGTCAAGAGGATGTCAAGGATGGTGATTGATGCTACTTTTGGAAATCAAATGTTAGAAATTGTTGAGCCTATGAAGGATTTAAATGAAGATGAAATAACAGAGGCATACTACAAAGTCACACATGTTGATATGGGGCGTCCAACACTGGAAGGCGATGTGTACCATGCTAATTATTCATTCAATACCTTGATTAAAAGAGTGAAAGAACAGAGGAAAGAAAATATAAAACTAGAATCTCAAGTCCTCGCATTGAGTAACTTTATTTCTTCCATGGTCACTCCTCCTACATCTGATGAAGCCTCAAGTTCTTAGGTAGAGGGCATCAATGTGCTCACCATAGAGCAAATTAAAAATAATTTGAACTATTCTAGAGCTTCGTGTGAGGGGATCGATAAAATATCTAGAGAGGCTATCTTCTTTCTGAATAAATCTGTGCTCTTTTACACTAAAGTTATTAATAAGGAAAAGGAGTTAGTAACAGAAGTTCAACAGCTCAGAAAAGATCAAACTAGTCTTTATGTGCTTGCTCAGGAAATGAAAGAATTGAACTCTATGGATGCGAAGATATTAATTGGTGATAAAATTGTGAATAATCCTAAGGAGCTAGACCCTTCCTGGTTCATTTCATTGGAATGGGAATTGAATATGTATGATAATCTGGTGAAGGAAATTAATAATGCACTTGATATATTATATGAAATGTTGGGGGAAGTTAAAGAAGATTGTCATATTCTGGGAGTAGAAATTACTGATGAGTTTGATGAAAACATTCTAGATTTAAAAGAGATCTCTCTGAAGTTTAGAGAAATATTTAAGAAAGAAATAGTTGATCCTGCTACAGTGACATGGGAGTCCTTCTCAAAACTCAGTGGAATGGAGATCCACCTAAAGACTTATAAATGTGGAGAAGAGAGAAGATCTCAGAAGTTGGTTGAATGTGAAAATTATTTGGTCACATGGAGAACTAGGTTATAGATTACTACAACTCCAAGAAGTAAAAACATCACCACAATTGTCACCAAATACCAGGAATAGAGGCAAAGAGTAAAGGCACGGGAAGCATTACCGAAGGAGGAGGCAGAAATAATTGACAGTGAAGGAGTTGGTGTTGGGAGTGGGACCATTATTTAGTTTTTAGTTTTTATGTTATTTTCTTTAATTTGGGTCTCTTGATATTTCAAATACTTTTTATTTTAATTTCTAAAACGGTTGTCTTCAAGAAACCGTTATGAAGACAAAAAAAACTCTATGTTTGCCAATGGATTGTCTATTATTGGAATAATATATTTTTGGATAGTTTCATTGTTGTGAAATTTTTATCTATGAATAAAGATTTTATGGTGATGGATGCGTAAGGATTTCTCAGTATAATTTAGGTGATTTGGTATTTTAAGCCATTGGATGCCTTTATAAGTTATTTATGTTGAACTGTTAGCTTTTGTTAGCTTATAACTTATAAGTTATGGATGTTGAACTATTAGCTTCTGTTCAAGGAATGGATTAATAATATTCCTTTCAGTTATTTATCAAAGATTGTGTGAATGGAAATGCAATAGTAATTTATAAGTAGTGTGATAAGTGTTCTTTAAAAATGATGCACAATCACATATCAAATTCAATACCATGGAATACAATATAAATTTTTTGGCTTTTCCTAACCTTAGTCACTAGTCCTTAGAATTTTATAACCTTGTCACAAAGTTCTAAATTTTCATAACTTACTAATTCTCCAACTTTTATCATGGTTCACTTTGTTGAGTTGCAAGTCTTTCCTAGTCATCTTTCTACTCGATGGATCGGAGGTTTCAAACAATTTGAAACTTCAGAGTTTGGTTCTAAGGTTCAATTTGTTGAAGCAATAATGGAAAAGAGATAAAGAAAAATTATTATTATAACTAATAACACTATGAAAAAATGATCACTCACCTTTTCTACTCGGTGGGTCGGAGGTTTTGAAAACTTTGAAACTTCAGAGTTTGGTTCTAAGGTTCACTTTATTGAAGCAAGAATGGAAAAGAGATAAAGAAAACGTATTATTATAACTAATAACACTATGAAGATATGATCACTCACCTTTTAAGTCTACGTTTTTGGCTTCACAGTTTGCTGACTTCCAGTTTCGAATGGAGAAGTAAAACCTCATAACCGAAAAAATGTATAAGAATAAATGACACTTTCAATTGTATTTATATCAATCCATGGTTCCATATTTAGCGAATTTCACAGGATTTTTAAATGGTTATATTAAATATCTGGAAAATCTCGCTTGCTTATACAATGATATGTTGTAATTTTCAAGGAGAAATGTGTCCTCAAATGTAATTATTTGTTAATGTTATTGGCGAAATAGGTCCTCATGAGCAACTATTTATAAATTTTAATTGGCGAAATGGGTCTTCACAAGCAACTATTTGTAAATTTTAATTGGCAAAATGGGTCTTGATACAATGTTGTTTTAATAATATTGGCGAATATGTAGGTTTTTTATTAAATGCTTTCGGGATTCTAGGTAAAAATATTAGTTGGTCCAATTGAAACGTGTAATTTGACAATGGCGAATTTGTTGCTTAAATATGCCTCATAAAAAAACTCATTGGAAAATGGACATGCATTGGACCTATAGTTCGTAAAATCCGGGTGATTTGGGCATTCTATTAGGTGCAATAAATTCACCAATTTTGACTTGGCCGATTCCTAGAATTTTCCAATTGGTGAAGATTCACCACTAAAGTTTTCCCTATTGGGCATGATGCCTAGTTGCCAAGAATGTGTGTTTCGAGTGAAATTTGGAGGTTAAGAGTAGGTAGTGATGGAAAAGATTTGGGGCAACACTTTCTAAGAGTTAATTAAGCAAGGGCAGACATATTTGAAGGTGTTGGAGGCATTCAAACGGTGAGGAGAGGTTTGGAGGTGAGGTTTTCAATAAACCCCCTTTGAAACTTGTCAAAAGTGAGGGTTTTGAGTTTTGGAGTGTTGGTGACTATTTGTTGATTTAGTGCTTATGTACCCTGCTCATGACTGTCCAATGGTGTTTTGTGTCTAGAAGGAAGATTAAAGGGTAGTTAGTTTTTTCAGAGTTTTCCACCTTGCTCTGCATCACTTTTCCATGTTTATCAACATAAAACTATGATATTTTTTGTATTTCAATATGTAATGATAATGCAATATGAAATATGTAGTGTAAGACAATGACATATATGTGTATTTAAACTTTAAAGTTAAAATGTTAAACTTTACCATTGTTCTTGTCTTCAAAGTTGTTTAAACTATATAATTTAACCATAATATAACTAAGAAATATTTGATATAATTTAACCATTATTCATTATTTTTTATTGTCAACTATATAATATAACCATTATTTTTTATGATATTGTACATTGATATTTAACCATTTCTAAAGATTAAATTTTTGAACAGTTTAAACATGCACATGATGAACAAATTATTTCAATTTTCAACTTCTATATATGAAATTATCCAATAATCAAGTGTATGTCCATATACAAAAATGGCATCAACGCCAACTCAAACAAATTTTTACAAAGTGTGGCATATGCCATCTTGATATCTATGCATAATATACATGCCAAAATGTCTATCTCATCCTAAACTATTGGTGGATCATCAAAATGGAGCCTCTTTCAAGCACTCTTTGGCTATGAAGGTAACTATATAAGAAAAAATCAAACCACAATTGAGATTAGTTATATTATATAATTTAAAATTGAATAATTAACATCAAAATCAATATACGTTGAATTATAATTGAACTCTAAAATTGAAATCTTGATTATCTCATATATATATATGTCTCTTCAAACCATCATGAGTCCTAGAATATGCCCTTCTCAAAGAACCAATCATACCAACTTTTGCAATGTCAATCTATATAGGTGAACACAAAAAAATCAAATTGATACAAGTCAGAATACAATTGTCCATAATAGGTGTGAATGGGTGAAAATACATGTTAGAAAATGAGCAGCAAACAAAAGAGTGCAAACTACAAATATAAAAACCCTACACCTCAAGACGGGCCTAGTTGGATTTAAAAACGAAGTAAAGATAACAAATGAAGCTGATTTACCTTGTATGCTCCTTGGATGGCAAGAGATGCAAGTGTGGGATGCAAGATGGATGAAAAATAGGTGAGAATGGATGCAAATGCAAGTATTTTGGCTAAGTGTGGCTCAAATGAAAAATTTGCAAGAGTTTGGCTAGCACAATGATCTCTTCCTAAAATGAGAGAAAAGAGACGATATTTATAGAGAATTTTGGATTCTCTTGAGAAATGGATGGTTGGGATTAAACCAACAAGGCCAAGATGTAGGGCTATGGTGAGTTGAGAACTCACAAGCCCTCACATCTTGACATGTGGCATGTGAAGTGGTTTGAAAAGGATGATGTGGACATGAGTTGGAAGGAGAGTACATGACATGGAGGTACTACATAGTACCTTGAGATTTGAACAAGATCTCATAAAGGAGGTCATTGTCCCCATGTGGGTGAGAGGACATGTAAGGAATTAAAAATTCCTCAAATATCCACATGGGAATGAGAGAAAGAATTTAAAATTATTTGGAATGCATTGGAGGATTAAATGTGAATTAAGAATTAAAAATTCACATGGGGAATGGAGTGCCTTCTCCAAAAGGAAAAATCCTTTAATAAGGTTGACTTATGACAGATTCCATAAATGACATAGGGATTAGGTTGACCTAATTAAGTGATTAAGGTTGTGCAAGTACCTGATTAGACAAATTAATGACATATTAGAGGCAAGTGGGAGATTAGGAAGAGTTCACATGTGGCTTGATGTAACAAGTCAAAGATCACATGGGGAAGAGCAAAATGAATTTAATATTCCTTGGAAGGATAAAAGGAATTAAAAATTCCTTGAGAGGTTGATTAGGCTAGTTAATGAAGGATTAAATGAGGGTTAGGTGGCTAAGAGAGATTAGAGGCCAACTTGCAAAAGTTGGAGAATGTGACACATTCTAATCAAGATTTAGGCATGTGCACATCCCTAATAATGAGATTAGGAGAATAATTAGGATTAAGAAAGAGATGTGACATGTGAAGAATTAAATAAATGTCATATTTATTTAATTCATTTGATGAAAGGAGGATTAAATACATAAGGTATTTAATTGTTAATTGAATACCTTAGGGATTAGAGGAACTTTAGAGGTATTAATTAAATAATAGTGATATTACTTAATTAATGCAGATAAGGGAATGCTTAGATAAAAGGGATAAATTTGGATAAATAAAGTGTCCAAATTTAGGTGTCTACAATATGAACATATTTACCAAACACAAAATAAAATAAACACATACCTCTTTAGGCATCTATTTTTCTTTATCTCCTTCAATTGTTTCGACACCTCCTCCCTGAGGTGTTTCAACTCCTACTCCTTCAAGTGTTCCAACACCTACTCCTACAAGAGGAAAATAAGATAAACATATAATTTAATATATAATTTTGTTAATGACAATTCAAATGACAATCAAGTATAAAATGCATGAATTCAGGCCTAAAAGGCATGGGTTGAAGTAGCAGATTGAAGAATTTGTTTTGAAGAAGGCTAGAACTAGTTGGTTTTAGTGAGATCTTGTGGGGTTTGATGTGTTTGAAGGTTTGAAAGGGTTGGGGAGGTCATGTGTATGTTTGGGCATGAAGCCCTAGTTGAGAGAAGCACATTTTTTAATGGAAATTTGAGGTTTTAGAGTCTAAAAGTGGGTGAAGTTTTGGGGCAGCATAATATTAAGGATTATTAAGCATGTGTACGCTTAAACATGGGTGTTTGAAGTGGTCATAAGGTCATAGGAGGCCCAAAAATGGATCTTTCAATGTATTCTCCAAAATTCCATTGTATTGTAGGGGCAACTAGGCCAATTAGGCCTCTTTTCCAAAGGGACACCTTCCCAAACACCTGCAATCAAGTCAAACACCATGGAAATTCATTAAATAGGTTACCAACCTTAATATTTCATAATTTTCAGAGCTCCAACTGCTCACCAAGCTACCAATCCACTAAACCATCACTCTCAAGCCACCAAACCTAGGTTTTCCAAGGAGCTTTATTGAAAATATCTCTTCCCACAATTAAATCTCACATAAAACACCCCAAAAATACTATATGATGTTTTTAAATGCTCAAAAGACTCTCACAAATGACTGCCCCAAAGGATTTCATCCATTCACACTCTAAAATGATGCAGACCCAGGGGCTCAAACTCAACCAAATTAACAACCTACCTTCAAGAGGCATCTAACAAGATTAAAAGGCCTATTAGAGAAATTTCAAATATTCCCCAAAGTTAGACAACAATCAGAAACATATTTTCTCACTTTCACCTATGTAACCTTGTACTAATGCAAATCTAGTTTTTGGCCTTTAACTCCAATATCTTCCAAAACACATGGAAAAAAAAAATGGACTCAAATACCCATTTCAAAGCTATAAAACATATGTAAACCCCAACATTAACTCTTTTGGACCAACATGGAGATCCAATACCCCTACCATGGAAAAAACTAGTGAAATAGGCCTCTTTTTCAAAGAGATTACCCTTTATCCTTAACCAAACCCTCTAAAACCTTGGGGAATAAATTAAAATTCCTAAAAAACACAAAATCCACAATTATATTCCACTTGTATGGCCAAATACACCCCAAACTCAAAAACCCTTGTTTTATGCACTATTGATGAGGGTTTATTGAATATGATGCTTCAAGACCTCCTCAGACCTCAAAACCAACTTGAAAACTTTCCAAAATCCCTATACATGCTTAATGATTCAAAATACATGGCCTCCCATACATATTCCACCAAACCCTAGACCAAAACCCCCATTTACATGCATTTTCTACACAAAACTCACAGGAACAACAACCTTGGTCTACTTTATTCCTTTCTCACAACATAAATAAATCTCCCTAGCATCTAAACATCATCCATAATACCCAATACACCATTTATAGTGTGCATAGTCCGTGTAAGGGTCTTGAAGACATGATTAAGGCTATAAAACCCCAAAACAGGGTATACTCGATTGTTCACAAGAAAACAACTATGGAATGCTTCAAATTCTCTATTAAACCTTTAGACCTGATACAAAACACAAAAGATTCATGCCACTACATTTTTCATAAATAAATTATTCAATGCAATGATTGTACGTTACTGTACAGGTCTGGAAAAGATAGGAAAATTCAGAAATTTGTTGCTAACAGTGAGAATTCAATTGGATTTCTTCACAAAAACATGAAGCCAACATTACAAATGATGACCACCACCTTTTTAAAGGTTTCCTAATCAAATACAACTGAAATAACAACCTCCAACTAAATTTTGAATCCCTTATTAGCTGTTGGAGTGCCAAATTACATTTGTTTACCTATCTTTGTTAACAACTTATTTGATTCCTTTTACATTCTTTTACTATTTGACCCTCCAAAACATTTAAAGCATTTCAAATACATTTAAAGCAGCTATGTTGGTCTAATTAGACCTTATGAGACCCTAAAACATGACCTAATACATAAAAATCAACATGAACCTACTTAGACCCCCTTTTGTCATCATTGACAATTGCTTCACATAGTTGACCTTGTTTACAAAAATGGATCAATGAGACACCAAATGGTCTTTATAGACCTTATTAAAGAAAATAAACATAAAAAAAAAATTGCAACCTCCCTAGACACACCTAATGCTCCAATTGTGAAAGTAAGGTGTAGGTGCTCCTGCACCATAAAACCACTCAAAATTGCACATTTTCACACCCAAGGCTACATGCCATCACTCCAATCATTTTGCATATCTACATTAATGCAATTTTTCAAACCCTTATACAATCAAACTTAAACGCTTGAAATAAAGCAATGATCAATAACATGACTTTATAAATTCAATGTGCATACTTACCAATCAATCCAGGGAACCATCCAGGTTTGCTCTACTCTTTATCGTGTCGAGTATTGCCTCGTGGTCAAACTCACGCACTTTCCACAAGTTCTTGTTCATAGGTCTGCCCTTATATTTGATCAAATGAACATTGGTGGCGATGACAAGGTTCGAGTAGTGAAGAATCTTTCGATGTGTGTTGAAGTCCTCAAACAACCAAACTATAACATTCTTAACTAGGTACCTTTTAAGCCATATTCTAGTAACAACCACCGGACCTGTATGATATTCTATGTTTTCTCCATCTATAACTGGGGCCTCCAATTTCTTTTTATCCTCAATACAATGACATAGATAATAATTTGTACCCTCTTCATGGTCTTCATCTGCAATCACTGCATATACGTTCCCTGCATTGATATGTTCAACTTGTTAGATGTATTTAATGAACATCAAAATAAAACCTAAAAGTAAGATATATTACATGGTTCTATAAGGTCTGATACATGATCAAATTCAATGGATGATTGCATCTCCATGATTTGTAGAGCCTTCGGGAGCTGATAAGTGTCAAGTGGGGTTAGACTTCTTATAGACCATTTGTCAACCCACTTTGTTGACTCACAATCATTCCATGCTTGAAATGTACATGCAGAACAAAAGCATGCCATCTTCTGCATATAGATAGTCCATGTACCTGCATTGGAGCTTCTAAAAGAGTGTAGCTCACTCAATCCTATTAGTGTACAACAATACTCATATTTTGCAATGTTAGTATCATCTACTAAATGAAAAAATCTACGAACTAAAGAATTACCTTGACTACCTGGACCCATTGCATGATTGTACCACTCAACAATTGATCTTGCATTTGTCAAATTTACATTGTCTTTGTACTTTAACTCTTCTCGTGCAAGGGATCTTTTGATACATGCACCCACTCCATCATGTTCCCCATTTCCATGCCCAACCTCTGAGAAGTTCCACATATGTTGAACACCATTGATCCTATGCATCTTGCTCAACTAGTAAAACATTTTGGTGTTCTTGAATTGCGATGTACATTTATCTAACCATATGATATGTTGACTGAATGATATGCCCCTACTATCCAGATCAACATGGAACATTTGAAAGCAACCTTGCACAAACTCGGTAGCATGTGTGTGATCATCACTGATGTAAAAGTGATACTCCCTTAATACTTTCATGTTATCCTTTGTACTATCATTTACATGAATGAATGCTATATGCACAAATATAGCAACCTGTGTGGAGTTGTAGTACTATGATTGCACCTCATTCTATGGTTGTAGTGTTTATTTCTTTGTGAAGTCAACAACTGAAACGATGCTATGAAGTGGAAACGTGTCCTTTCATAACTTGAACTGTGGGTCCAACCATTGAGCTCTATGTGTATGCCTTGCATACTCATAGACCACCTGATCACAAAAAATTCCCATAAATTGATATACTGGAATCTTATCACTGACCAATTCACACTTCTTTGCTTCTTTCCCATCTTTAAGATTGTAGGCCACTGTCTTGTATTTGTCAAATTCGATAATTTTGTCTCCAATTGTGTGTGTACTAGCCATGTGTTGGAAAATTGGAAAATGTTGCATGCCACCACAATGATGACATGTTCCATCCAAACATGACTTCTTGTAAAAAAATTTGACCATCCTCTCTTTCACATAAAATGGAAGATAAGAATTCCCTTGAGGATTTGAGTGGAGGCCTTACATTACATTCCTGCAAAACATTGTCAGTATGCATATCTACACATATAGGTCGATAAACATCATAATGGTTAGAAAACTCAATATGTACTCTACAACAAGAAGTAGTGCATGTGTGATTTTTTTTGACATAAAAAGGCTTTAGCATTTCAAAATACTTTTGTCATATTTTAATTTCAAGAAACTTTTGTACAAAATCAGCAAAAAATTGGGTTTGAGTGGTATCCAAATAATGCTTTGGATGTGGCTCACGGATTTTACTACCAATTCTCCTTCTTACAACATCTCTTTGATTAGGAGAGGTCCTTGTGTTATCCTTCCAATAATCTACTATTAAAGATCTCAAGCCTTGAGCAATTCTTTTATCTTTCCATGGCACTCTACACAAGAATTCCCATAACTCATTGGTATTTGGTTCCTCCAATATTTCACGCCTTCCTTTGGCTCTCATTAGAGATGATCTACTTATTTTCAAAGACTTAATAGTCTTTGTAAGGTTCACCTTGTTCCTTGTTTGACTTCTTAACAGTGTTGTTTTCATCACACGTCTTGTGGCACAACTATCCTTCATGCGTGAGGTAGAACCCATGCTCTCATATGCACTCATCAAGTTCTTTACAATAGAATTTTCACTTGAGTCATTTGAAACTATCAGCCCAAGAGCCTTCGTGGTGAGCCTAATTTGAGTTGCCTCATCATTTCAACAAGTAGTTGGCATCTTCCACCCTCACTTAGCTTCTAAAAAAAAAACTCCATATCCTTTGTGCAGCTCTTTGACATGTACATTTTGACATCTTATCAAGCATCCATTTCAAAAAATTGGAATCAATATATATAAAAAATATAGTTCTCAAATGTAAATTTGTGTCAACATTAGGAATGTCAACAACATCAGGGATAGATTGTGTACCTTCAATCGGAGGTGCAATTGATGACATACCTTGAGATTGAAATGTAAACAATGTTGTACCTCCAACTTGAGATGTCATTTGTGGAGTGACTTCAAATAGAGGCATGTTTGCTGATGTACTTTTGAAATGCAATTTTTTTGATGGTGTGTCTTCAACTGTAGGTGTGATTTCCAATGTACTTGGAAGACCACATGTTGTTGCTAGTGTGTTTTCAACTAGAGATGTGCATTCAACTTCACCTATGGTTGATGATGTGCCTCCAACTTAGGGATCCATTTGTGTCCTTCCATGAAGTTTGTCCATTCGTGCCCTTTTTTTTTCCAATTGTACATCTCTCTTAGATTACACAGGAATTTATGGTTGTATGGGCTACAATTCTTTTGCTTCACGAGCTGCAATTTTTTATTCTCTTCTCCTTGCATTTTTTACTACACGTTCTTTCGGTGTTAGAGGCTTTGGTCATTTCCTCGGCATGACATTGAATGTTTCATATTCACAATCACACATAGAAAAAAATTAATTAATGCATTTTATGAAACATATTGATAATGCTGATTACATTGCATTTTATTGAACACACCAAAGCATTTTATGAAAGATGGCAGCGAGTTGTTTGGAATTATCAAACATGTTTATATGCTACAACATTTTTCATACATAAATATACCAAGGAAGAATAGTAAATGGTATGAATGAATGGAAACTTTCATTAAACCAACTATTTCTTGAGTCACTTGAAATTATCTAAGCACATGATGAAGGTGAATTCTTTATCGCATAAAAAAATTAAAATATAAACTTGCACATTAACATTGATGAAAGCTCTTAGGTTTTCCAAATTAGTTGAAAATAAAAATTTTCCCACAACCATCAGTAATAATGAATTTAATGTTCAATTCTATGTGTAACAATTTAGATTAATAAAATCATCAAATGAATGGTCTATAAATTGTCAAAACAAAACAAAAAAACTTGTGTTAAGTTGAATTTGTTTATCTAAGCATGCTGGAAATGGACTACTGTAAGCAATGCTATTTGAATTCATAAGCAAATTTGTGTTAAGTTGATGTTGTTTATATAAGTTTAAACATGAATTCATCTAAATTATGTCATGGTTTTCATTTTTTCTTCAAAGTCATAAAAATTAAAGTTTTTTATGCAACTCTCATCTAATTCAATGTTGAATTCTATGTCCAATTGTTATGATTAATAAAATCATTAAAGGAATTTAGATTATTGTAAAAAATAAACAAACATACTAAATATAAACATTTCAATATTACCAAAAATGAATATATTACCTGAGATAATGTAAAATGATGTAGAAACTTCAAAATGTCTTCATCTACGTTGTCTGCATGGAAATTGGTGGCAAAAAGGTGATGGATCAAGCATAGATTGGTACAACAAGGAGTCAACTACATAAAAAAAGGTGTTTCTCTGTCAGATTAAGCATTGAACCAGACAAAAGTAGAAGCATGTGGGCCAAAATCATAGGGCGAACTCCTATTTTACCGTTTCAAGGTAAAAACACATTTGGCGCTCACCAAATTTGGAGAGCACCAAATTTGGCGAGCACCAAATATGGTTCTTTGAAATGCTTTCACAATATCAATAGGAAGGGAGGGAGACTTGAGATAGAGGGAGAGGGGATATGAGTGAGAGAGATTAGTCCTATTAGTGTGGTAGGGACTAAGACATGAGAGCGATAGAGACTTAAGAGGGATAGAGAGTTATCCAGTTAGGGTGGAGGGAAATACCTCACAATGGGAGAGAGGTTGGAGTGAAATAGATTTGTCTACCCTCTACCCTTAAACTTTAACCGTAAACCCTATAACCCTCAACTCTCTCTCTCTCTACCCTCTACCCTCAACCCTAAAACCCTAAAACCCTCTACCCTCAACCCTTAAACCGTAAATTGTAAACCCTAAAACCCTAAAACCATCAACCCCCTATCTCTCTTTCTCTCTCAACCCTACACCCTCTACCCTTAAACTGTAAACTGTAAATCCTAAAACCCTCAACCCCTCCTCTCTCTCTCAACCCTCTACCCTCTACCCTTAAACTGTAAACTGTAAACCGTAAACCCTAAAACCCTAAGACCTTCAACCCCCAGTCTCTCTCTCTCTCAACCCTCAACCCTCAACCCTCTACCCTATACCCTCTACCCTCTACCCTCGACCTTTAAACCCTAAACCTCAAACCCTCTACCCTCAACCATCTACCCTCTACCCTCAACCCTTAAACCCTAAAACCCTTAACCCTCTCACTCTCTTTGTCTCTCTCCCTAAACCCTCTACCCTCCACCCTCAACCCTTAACCGTTAAACCCTATCTACCCTCTACCCTCTAACCCTAAAACCTAAACCATCAACTCCCCTCTCTCTCTCTCCCCCCTAAACCCTCACCTTCAACCCTCAACCTCTAATTCCTATACCCATCTACCCTCAACCCTCTACCCTCCACCCTTAACCTTAAACCCTTAAACCCTAAACCCTCTACCTCAACCTCTACCCTTAAACCCTTAAATGCTAAACCCTAAACCCCTAAACCCCTAAACCCTCTACCCTCTACCCTTAAACTGTAAACCATAAACCCTAAACTTTAAAACCCTTAAAACCTAAACCCTAAACCCCTAAACCATCTACCCTCAAACCCCTCCTCTCTCTCTCTCAACCCTACACCCTCTACTCTCAACCCTCAACCCTATACCCTCAACCATCAACCCTCTACCCTCAAGCCTCTACCCTCTAAGATCAATCCTCAACCCTTAAAACCTCAACCCCCTCTCTCTCTCGACCCTACACCCTCTACCCTTAAACCCTAAACCCTAAACCCTAAAAATATTGAACCCTCAACCCCCTCTCTCTCTCTCAACCCTACACCCTACTCTACCTTCACCCTCAACCCCCTCTACCCTCTACCCTAAACCCTCAATGCTTAAACCATAAACCCTAAACCCTCCCTCAACCCCCTCTCTCAACCCTACACCCTCTAGTCTCAACCCTCTACCCTCTACCCTCAACCCTCAACTCCTCTACCCTCTAATTCTAAATCCTAAACCCTCTACCCTTTCACCCTAACCTCTACCCTAAACCCTCTCTCTCTCAACCCTAAACCCTCTACCTTCAACCCTCAACCTTCAACCCTCTACCATCTACCCTCAACCCTCTACCCTTCATCCTCAACCCTTAAACCCTTAAACCATCTACCCTCTACCCTTAACCCTCTACCCTCAACCCTAAAACCCTCAACCCTCTCTATCTATCTATCTCTCTACCATCTACCCTAAACCCTCAACACTTAAACCATAAACCCTAAACCCTTAAACCCTATACCCTAAACCCTTAAAACCTCTACCATCTACCCTTAACCCTCAATCCTCAACCCTCTACCCTCAACCCTCTACCCTCTACCCTCTACCCTCTACCCTCAACCTGTTGGAAAAAGTGCCTCAAGCTTACTAGCATGGAACTCTTGAAAGAGAAAAATCGGTGAGACCTCTAAAATGTCTTGTTGATAAGCAGTTGTGTTCTAAAGTCTTGAAGGGATCATATCAGTGTGACCTTGGACTTGTCTTATCGACAAAAGTCATCAGTATGACTTGAGTTGTTGGAGTGAGATTCCAAACTCGTTCCAATGGTAGATGTCTTGCCAAAGGAGATCATTGGGGAGACTCTTTTCAATAGGTGTGTCGGGGTGACTTGAATTGTCGGTTTGACATTTCAAACTATTGTTGATGGTGTAACTATTGCCGATCAGTCTGGACATCGGTGTGACTCCTGCCGATGAGGTGATCGGGGTGACTTGGTTTGTCGATGAGACTTTCTGATATGTTTCCGATAGTATTACTCTTGTCGATGGACCTCCCCTGATGAAAGTCGGTGTGACTCTTGTCGATGTATGCGGTCTTGGTGTTCTTTGGGACATCAGGGAGACTTGAAATATTGGTATGATATCTTAGTTTTCCATCCATAGCATTGATCATGTTGATGGTCCTGTGGTTAGGGAAACTTCGTCAAGTTTGAGCGATAGACCAGTAAGAAGGTTGTGGAGCGTGCGATGGTCAATGGATAGTTTGGCATCAGTGAGACACATTCTTGTTGGAATTGTGTGTCTCAATCCCACTGGCCTAAACCTTTGAGAGATCGATTTCAGTGTGACCATTGAGATGTTTGGCCGATCTTCTTAGTGATCCTGAACTGTCTGTGAGATTGGTGTGACTCATCCTGATCTGTGTTATCCTTGTGAAGTTCCTTTATCGGTGTGACCTCTAGTATTTTCTGGCAATGAAGGTTATCGGCATGACCTAAACTATTGGCACAAGTTTCCTAACTCCTTCTGACAATAGAAGTCTAGCCAATATCGGTGTGACCTTTGGTTTGTCTTACTGATGGAAGTGATCGGTGTGACTTGAACTGTCGATGTGACTTCTTGATCTATTGATGGTAGTGTTGGTCTTGTTGATGGATCTGCTCATGATGAACGTTGGTGTGACTCTGGCTGATGGTACTTGGTCGGGGTGACATGAAGGTTCTGAAAGATTCTTAATGACAGAGCGTGTCTGCCCGATGGGTTTGCTTTCGGTGTGACTCTTGCCGATGAGGTGTTACGAACTGTAGCTGAGCGTGAGGTCGTCGGTGTGACTTGGGACTTTGGTGAAACCTTCTACGATGTTGGTTGTCTTGCTGATAAGGATAGTTGGTGCTCTTGTTGATCATTGGGGTGACTCAGGCCGACAAGATGGTTTGAAAGGTGTGTGAGCTTAATGACATCAGGGAGACCTATGGGTTTGATGTGACATCATGAACTCTTGCTAATGGACGTTGTCTTGCCAATGGGCTTGGTCGAGACCTCAAGATGATGGATTACATCGGGGAGACTTTGTTGATCAGTGTGTCTTTCCAAACTGTGGTCGGTAGACAAATTCATGTTGATAGACTTGAAGGCGGACCATAGTTGAACAAGTGCTAACTTGGTTGAACTACTAAGTTGTATGATGACTGTACAGTTTGCTCGTAACCGTTTAGTCTTGTTGGAAATTGGAACGATGACAATTGGAGAAGTTTGTTCGATGTCCAAGACTGTTGACAATTGGTCCAATAGAAAGAATACAAACTGATCTACAAAGGAAGTTGAATTGTTCCTTGTCAGTCAAGAACGAATGTATCAACATTGAATGTTCTACAGTAATGATAGAGAGAGGAAGATCTAAGCAAGGTTATGCTGCCGAAATCTCTCCTGATAGAATGTCTTGATCAATCTTTCGTTGTTAATCTGCACTATCTACTATGTGAGAGTATTGTAACAGTGTGAAGGTTGAAATGACTGAGAAGTTGATTAGGGAAATGTAAAAAAGGGAGAGAGGGAAACAAAACAGGGTTGCTGCCATTTTGTCTCCAGAATGAAACAAGATGCTATCTCTGTGAAAAGGCTATGAGCCAGAGATTGTATTGTAACTCTATTTGTTGCTGAATAATACAATGGCTCAGATATTTTGGAGTGTGGGGTTTTTTACCAGAAAGGGTTTTCCCCACATAAATCTGTGTTCTAATCTTTTGTACCATTTTTCATGTTTAATGGTTCTATTTATTGAATATATTTATGCAAGTTGTTGAAACTAAATTTACATGTGCTTCTCTCATAAGGATTAATGTGGGAAATCAACTGTGTCTGATTCCGCTTTGTGACATAGTTGTACGTGTTTTTTAAGGCAATCTAATTGAAATTAAAGTTACAAAAGGCACTATTGTTCTTGGAGGTTTCTTTGAGATGACTAAATTTTACCAAAAATTGTGTTGCCTCATCGATAAGTAATACATTTGAGAAGCGTTTGACCAAATGGCTGTCCTACATGGTTTGTCTTGAACCAATGAGAGAAGCAGAATGCAAACTGGTTGGCAGTTGAACTATTGTGACCATTCTCTTGTGGGAAATGAACATATCGCTTGTGAAGGGGGTGAACGGTTCGGATTATGATTGATTGATTGATTGAGCTGAGGATTGTTATGTGTGTGTGAATTTCATTGTATGTTGTAGAAGAGCATTGTAACAGTGATGTTTTGTGCAAGTTTGATCAGGGAAATGTTGTTGCTGTAAAATGGGCATCTGAAAGTGAAGTTTGATCTTTGTATGTAATTTTGTTTACTATAATACAAAGAGGATTTACTTGGTGTGGTGGTTTTTTCTCCCGTAAGGGTTTTTCCATGTAAATTTGGTATCCAATTATGTATGTGTCTATTTCTCAATTCTGTTATTCTTTTCATGTGTATCTTATTGAATTGTAGTTACAAAATTTAAAGTCATATCTACGTTCTTTGAGTTTTGGCATTGGGAGAGTTTGTTTTACACCTTAAGCTTTCCTTACACAACCCTCAACCCTTAAAATCTAAACACTCTATCCTCAACCCTCTACCCTTAAACCCTTAAACCCTAAACCCTAAACCCCTCTACCCTCTACTCTCTACCCTAAACCCTCAATGCTTAAACCATAAACCCTAAACCTTTAAACCCTCAACCCCCCCTCTCTC
>VDFB02281492.1:957177909-957271528 GCA_007258455.2 Sequoia sempervirens | reverse complement strand
CTTAGAAACTAGACTTGGAGCACTTCAACTTTTGTTCTTGCTGCATCTTGAAATTTTGAGCGTTATTATCTTCATTTTCTCGTGCAAATCAGATTTTGTTAATTTCAGAAGAAAAAAAAAGTGGCATTTTAAGAGCCAAAATTGTGTCACAGATCTATGCACTTACCCTAAGGTGGAATTCTTGCAAATATTGCTCTAAACTAGCAAGGCTCTTCTTTCATAACTTCTAGAGTAGATTTGAAAGACTCGATATCATTTACCTGGCTGATAAAGAACTGGGAAAAAGTTTGGATGGAAAACTTTTAAAAACTTGGAAGAGGCTTGTCGATGGTCACCACTTACGCTTCCTCACTATAAACTACCACCCCAAGATATTTTCTGCATTCTTCACCCCTCTGCGTTACTACTCCTCTCTTAAATATTTGTTCTCATATTCTTTAAGAACGACTTTCTTCAAAAATAACATCATAATCCCCCAAATTTTCCAACCCTCAAGCTGACTCAAAAAGGAGTATAAATAACAGTTCGATAGATTCAGTTCCAAAAATAGTTAATAAAAAGCATTTAATACTTTGTTCCATCCTACCAAATCACTTATGGATTTACCCTCATGGTATCAGGCAATAAACAGTTCAATAACTAAACTTCGAATTGGCTAGCCAACCATGATAGTCTCCTTTTCAACTGGAGATATCTCCAAGATAAAGTTTCAAAAATGGGTTAAATACTAACCGATCGCCTCCATCGAAGGAAAAGAAAGTTCCATAAATGTTTTATACGCCCGCCAAGTATTACTATGGAAAATTAGATGTTAAAATCCTAGCCACTCTTTTAGCAATAAAACGATGCCACCTCCATAAGGAGCATGTTGAGAATTCACTGCTAGAGGTTACATTAACACAAGACAAGGATAAATATAAGTGGCCCGCCTTTAATTACTTCATTCACAAAAGTTTTCCACTTGCGTGGCTTTGCTGATTATTCAAATCTTAATGTTTTCTTTTAAACAGCCTTAGTAATCGGCCAATAATCAGTTTAATAAAAGCCCAATAAATACTACGATGTTGGCCCCATTAAGACATGAATTTATTCCTACATATGATATCAATGATCTAAATATATCTTTTCCTTTGAATTTAAAGGCTACGAATATAATATTTACATCAATTACTTTTAAACCATCGTGTTTCCCTTTGATTGTATAAGTCGATTTAATGCTAAGGAAAAGACCATTAATAACCTTTTAACATGGTAGTTTAGGTTTTCCCAATTGCAACATTATTAATTACGTCGACTTGGCATCTTTGCCAACAATAGAATATCATGCCCATACATTATCAAGATAGTGCGAGGAAATATACATATAAATATACACACATGCATGTACGTGTTTGTTTATACATGCACGTTTGTAGGCATGATAGTTTTTTCTACACACGTGCATATATGTCCGTGTATGCATATACGAACCTAAGTCTGCATATGTGGCTTCCTCACCAAGAATAAACATATATTTATATTCACTCGATCAATTACTTATGCAGAAGGAGAGACAAGAAGGATTACAAAACCCTAGACCACCTTTCATTGCTAAACAAGGGACAAAACAACCAACACAAACAACTTACCTCAAGGTTGGCAAGAACATGCCCTAAACCTAATAGGTTAACCTAGTCATACAAACTGACTCAAGATCATATGGCAATACTAGAGACTTCTCAACGTAACCTCTCTTCTAGATGATACTTTCCCTCTTTCTCCCTAAAGGATCTTAGTTTGTCCTGCATCAACACTCAAGATGGTAAAGGTAGTTAGCTTGACAATCATTCCAATATCTTCCTCATATCACATTCATATTCACACTTACTTTTAAAGAAAGAAATTCCTTGCATACAATTCATTTGTTTCAAGACATCAACATCCATGATTCTATTAGAAAGCTTAAATCAAGACATTTCATAATCTCTTTAAAACATGACTAGTTTTCAAGACCATAAATTTCATTGCATAATTTACCCATAGTAAAAGTAGTTTTTATGGAATTAGGGTAGGATGTAACAATTCTAAAGTGAAGCTCTTTGTGAAGCTAAGGATCAAGCTCTCAAAGAGGATTTAGATCTAGCCTTCTTGAAGCGTTGCAGAGATCCTACACCTCAACTCTTCTTAAGGCCAATTCTATAATCCTATTCTTCATTGTCCTCTTCATGATGATGGATCATTAAGTGTGATTTGAAACGTTGATTTGAAAAGGAATACACAATTAAAACTAGAAACATTTATACTATTCTTGATGGACTATGGAAAAATTATACTTGCTATTTTTTCCCTTCATGGGAGGGATATTATTACTAAAGTGAAGCTCTTTGTGAAGTTGAGGATAAGCTCTCAAAGAGGATTACAGATCTGGCCTTCTTGAAGCATTGCAGAGATCCTACACCTCAACTCTTCTTAAGGCTAATTATGCAATCCTATTCCTCATTGTCCTCTTCCTGATGATGGATCATTGAGTGTGATTCAAAACATCGATTCAAAAAGGCATACCCAGTTAAAACCAAAAGCATTTATACTATTCTTGGATTGTGGAAAAATTATACCTACTATTGTTGCCCTTCATGGGAGGGATATTACTACTAAAGTGAAGCTCTTTGTGAAGTTGAGGATCAAGCTCTCAAAGAAGATTGCAAATCTGACCTTCTTGAAGCATTGTAGAGATCCTACACCTCAACTCTTCTTAAGGCCAATTCCACAATCCTATTCCTCATTGTCCTCTTCTTGATGATGGATCACTGAGTGCAATTCAAAATGTCGATTCAAAAAAGCATACATAGTTAAAACCAAAGGCATTTATACTATTCTTGATGGGCTATGGAAAAATTATACCTTCTATTGTTTCCCTTCATGGGAGGGATATTATTACTAAAGTGAAGCTCTTTGTGAAGTTGAGGATCAAGCTCTCAAAGAGGATTGCAAATTTGGCCTTCTTGAAGCATTGCAGAGATCCTACACCTCAACTCTTCTTAAGGCCAATTCTGCAATCCTATTCATCATTGTCCTCTTCCTAATGATGGATCACCGAGTTTGGTTCGAAACGTTGATTCAAAAATACATACAGTTAAAACCAAAAGCACTTATACTATTCTTGATGGACTATGGAAATATTATACTAAATATAATTTTTTCAAGAAGGATTTATGTCTTATTATATAAGTTATATTTGACTATAAATAGGTCAAGATGTACTTGTCACATTATATTTATACTTAGAATGGACATATATCATTTCAAACTTGTACACATCATAACAATACACTTTATGTGAATTTGAATTCTCTTTTCCTAATTTCAAAAAATGTACTCTATTTAATAAACATTTCAATACTAAACATTGATTAAATCTTTTATAATATTACCGCCTTATATTTCAAATTAAAAATAATTAAAATTTATATTATAAACAATCTTCAAATCAAATTATTTCAAATAACAAAACCCACATAATCAATTCCTAGAACTATAAAAACCTGCACCGACACCACCACGACACCTTTCCCCTACGACTACCCTCCATGCAATTCCTTTTCCCATAAGCAAAAAAAATTCCATTGAAAAATTATAAATATCCGCCATTTATAACCTTGTTCAATTCTTTCTTTCCATATGCTTTTCTCAAATATATTGTTAAATAAAAATTAATTCAGTCAGATTAAGACATAAACTGAATCTTTTAATCTTTAACCGAAATGTAGATTTGAATTTTTCTTCACCGAAAAATTGTCTTCCAGTACTACCGACCGTGTCACCGTCTTTTAAAGCTTAGGATATATAAAGCAGTAAAGATGGACATTACAGACTAAAAGAATATAATCCCACAATCAGGCCATCCAAGTTCGTAAAGCCACTTATTACATAAAATGAAAATAAATATCAACCTTAAAGGAAAATGTTATAGTGGGGGAAAGAGAATCTGGATTACCAATTTTGTTGGTTTCACACTATTCTTCCCTCTTCAACAAATTGCCCATCCACTCACTTTGCTTTGGACAACTCAGGAAGTCACTTTGCTTTGCTTTTCTTTAAGGTATTGTTGTTGAACAGAAGGTTGTCATGCGACAAAGAAAGGGATAACACAAACAGGGGTAGGAATTAACATGAAAAGAAAAAGCACCCATTACAATACTTGTGCAACTGAACTTTCCTATATTGTAAATTATAGTATATGTCCCAAAAAAGACATGGGTTGTCCCTCTTGCACTCTTGGAATAAAAGAATTGCTTTCGACTATGTAGTTACATGGCATATAAATCCCATCTATTCAATGGTAGACATGCACTTGTTGTTGTTGTTGGAGATCTGATCGTTTTGGCTATTGCTGTTGTTGTAAGAGATCTTATTGTTTTTAGCTCAAAGAAATATATACCCATTTTTGTTGTAGAATTTAATGGCTGATCAAAGCAAGAAGCCCCCTTCAATGTACAAAGAAGTAGTGGACAGATTTAGAAATCCAAGGAGGAGGAGAGACAGGATCATCTCATGCCTGTGTGCAACCTTTTTTGGGCTTCTTATCTTGGCTGCCATTTTCATCCTGATAACATGGCTTGTTCTGCAGCCCCACAGGCCTAGATATTATGTGGACTATGGTTCAGTATCTCTACTCAATGTTGAAGGCAAAGTACTGAATACAAAAATGACTTTTAATGTCACCAGCCGCAACCCCAACAAGAGAATTGGCATATATTATGATAAAATGGAAGGGTATGTCTATTATGGTGATCAAAGGATTGCAGGGGCTTATATTGCTCCATTTTATCAAGGCCGCAAGACTACTAACATGATACAGCCTATCCTGACTGGGCATTATGTGCTCTTGAAGGACGACCTTTCTAAGGATCTAGTAATGGAGCATACTTCTGGGGCTGTGGATTTGAGGCTCAAGTTGTACACTAAGCTTCGATTCAAGGTGGGGAGCTGGAAGTCAAGGCACTATCATATGAGAGTTAAGTGTGATGTGTGGATTAAGGTCAGTGATAACAGTGCGGGTACATTCCCTCCTAAAAGGTGCAACGTCTATTTTTGATCAATTCACTATTGTTTATGTCACTATTGTTTAGTTTTGGAGGAACCCTCAAGTCTTATATGTGTGGAGTGACAGGCTAGGGTAGTATATTCAGGTTGGCATGGTTATATGAAGAAGTGGGGGAAAATGAACATGGTTTTGTAGTTCGGGAGTGATTTGGAATGCTTTGTCATTCTGATGAAACTTCATATCTTTAATAAGGTGTGATTTCATTAATATTATATTTGTTATTTTATTTTTTGTGCTTTTAAGCACACTGAAATAATTCAAATTTTATATAAATTTTTATTTAAAAATTAATATTGAAGTGTCAAAATATTTCATTGGTTAGATATATATATTTCTATTAGTTTCTTTTAATTTGTTTAGAAGTGAATTAATTTGTATTTATTTATAAAGTTGTTTTTAATTAATAATATGAATTGTGTTAAATTATGATGTAAGGATTAATATTTTATCAAATGAATGTAATATTTGTGATGTTTTATACTTGATCATGGTCAATTTGTAATTGTGTTTTGTTGAACTTTAAATAATTAGAACATAAAATAGTGTGATCACATAATAAAAATCAAAAATTCAATGAATGAAGTCAAGGGAACGGAACTGACTCACCAAGAACTCTACTTGATGTTTTGGTGTCGATTTGCACTTTCCAATAAAATGGTTCTTGTATATATACCGATATCATTTCTTTTGAGAATTCTTTTAACAGATTATTTAACAATTAAATTTTTAATTAGACATATAGAAGTGACTAGGTGTAAATTCAATTACATGTCACTTAATTGATTAAATTCCACTACATAGAGTGCCCATAAATGTGTTAATTCTTAGAAGTGTATTTAAAAATCAACTTTGCTTCAGAATACATTCAAGCATTGAGTATTTGATATGCTAATCTCTTAGCATACAAAGTGCCAAAACCTCAACTAACCCTTAAAAGTCTATAAATTAACCACAAACAATTGCTAATTGTTGAACCTTCCACCAATTGTCTAAACATCCATACGATCATTTTTCCCCTGGAAGCATTTGATAACTTTGTTACTATGGAATTTTATGAAACGAGAGAGGATAAAAAAAATGGTTTATGTACTATTTTCCATTTGAAGTTTCATACCATGTTCTTCTATAAGATATGCTGCTTGATTTTTTCTATCACATATCCTTCTTATCTATTTAGGATGTAAAACACTTCAGTGGTATTGCCAAATTTACACTTTATCCACATCCATTTTGCTGTATAAAAATGCCCAAATATAAGAATGGTTAAACTTCAGATGAATTTTAATGTTCTCTAGGCCAACATGGCCTGTAGGATCTATCAATGGGAATTTGCTTGCTTTAGGAGATTTTTTCTATGAGGGTTCAGTTTTAAAATAGATTTTCTGAGCATTGTTTCGCAGTCTTGATTTCATGCTAGCAATATGACAGGTCATTTTGTTTCCATTTCCTGAAATGTCGATATATATACCACAATGCTTTTCTTTTTACATTTGGAAATTCCACCTCGGCTAAAGTATATTCAGTGGTTCGGGGGATGATTCAATAGGCCATGTTAAGGCCCTCTGCCCCAAATAGTAAATATGAGGTAATGGGTAGGAATTTTACCGAGCCGAAATTAACAATAGCAGAAATGACAATTTCAATATACAACACAAGCAATTAAATTACTAATTAAGTCATATAAATAGAAAAAGGCTCAGAGATGTAACCATGCTTTTTATAAAGCAGGAAAAATGCATGTAGATGTTTTCGGAACATCTGTAGGTTTTAACCATACAGATGTCTACATTATTCTTTAATTATATAGAGTTATTGAAATTACAAGTATATGGACAAGACAATACAATCAGTAAAATCGCTTCTTGGAAGCAGATTTGTAGATACCATATCTGAAGCACAGACCGGTTCACGAGTAGGCGGTCTCTTCAAAACCCAATACCTAACTTGCAGCTAAATGATATTAAGATACTACAAATTCAATGACCAGTCATAGTTTTGGTAAACAACATTGACTGGACCCTCGTTACTAAGAATGTGCGAAAGAAGGCCAACTTTTTTTGCATCTAGGTAATTCATAATCCAATTCAACATTTCAGTTTCCTGCCCAAAATCAGCACTGTACCTGTCAATGTTAGATAGGACGACACAATGTTAGAATTATCATCACAATCACCTTGCCAAAAATAGACTATCACTAAATTAAACAGTATTTGGGAAAATCTTAAAAATGAGTTCTATGACTAACAAACTATAAAGTAAAATGCATATTATGATGAAAGAAAACACAGAAAAAGGTTCCCACCATTTCAAAAGTTTGCTGAGATAAACAGTCCTCTTGTGTATATCAATGATAATTCCATCACCTTGAAAGTAATCTTTGGTTGCAGATCTCAACTCTGCATCAACTCCTTCGGGTGAGTAGAAGCGCAATATAGGGCTTGATTTTGATCCAGAGCACAGTGCAAAAAGAGTCAAAATGTTTGCCTTTGGAAGAGCCACCTGCTTGCAGAACGACATAGATGTATTATCAAAGAGTGTACCACTCAATTAACATTTATCATTAATAACCTTCATTAAGGCCATTTAAACTGGACCAAGAAAATCTTTAAAGGTAATATAAATAAGTAAATTATTATCTTGGCCTGCCAATGCCTTTAAGAGACAAGGACCAAACAGATGAAAGTGGAAATCTATTCACAAATCTTCCAATGGCCCAATATTTATCCATCATTTGCAGAGTGTTCAACCTAAATCAGCCCTCCATGTTTCAACTTATTCTTCTGTCATTGAGTGGTTACTAAGATTCGGACAGCATAATTAGAGATTATTGAATCAAGTCAGATTCATAATAATCTACAACATGTTTGAAACTGAATACTATATTTCTTAACCTCTGAAAGTAAATTTTTATTTTCATCCAAAGGTTGAGAATATTTACATAAAATGAATGCAATCTTTGTGATGTGTAGATATGACATTAGAAGCCCTCAAGAGAATGTTGTGAAGTAGTAACTCCAGGCAGGCAATCAGGACTCATAAAAATAAAGTATGAAGCAAGGGGTCCAATTTTGGATGGTTTATAATAATTTATCTAAGTTCAACCATAACTCTGATTCCAATTTCCCTATCCTCACCCCTCTTCAATTTCCTAGTTTCACCGCATTTCCACCATCTTCTTGTTTCAATTTTTTTGCTTTTACTTTTTCCAACTTTTAAGATTTTCCCTGATTCCTTTTTTAACTAGACCAAGTGAATACATTGAAAGCAAATTCTAGATCAGCTGAAACAATAGGGACATACTCACTTCTGCTTTTCTGCCACTAGACCATCTTCATGTTTATAAGACAAAAATGATACGGGTTTTGACCTTGTATCTTAAGACTTCGAATAACAAAAATAAAAATAATAGAAAAAGCACTTAATCTTCTATTAGTACCAATCTGAAGATTCTAGGTCATCAACATCATGTCCTTGTATGTATCAGAAAGGTGGCTATAAAAAGAGACTATAAAATTGCATTTTCCCCTTAAGTGAGAAAATTTACCATATCAGTGTTAAGGAATTGAACATGGCCAAAGGCCAAGTAGTTGTTCTCATAAGATGAATGTCGTATATTAAATGATTTTATATGGCAGCACAGCAAAATAAAAGCAAGGTTCCTCCCAGTGGCACATGTTTCCAGAAGAGCTACAAACATCCACCTTTCCACCCAACTTACTGGACAGCATATTTAATGGTCACGCAAAAGGTTTAAAAGTTTTAAAAATTGCAAAATATCTATCATTTAATTATACTGCAAGGCTGAAGAAACAAAAAGCACTCTTATTTGACATAGTCCTGTGTTCTTTGGCAAAGTCATCCCTTCATAATCTGAGAGAAGCTATCTGATGGATGGGAGATAGAAACAGAAAGTTGAAGTTTTTCTGGCAATAATTCATATTACTCTGGAGTGTCTGGACAGTAGCTTTCTATTAAAGCTAAGGACACTAGGACTTCCACTACTATAATTAAGAACTCTAGTTAAAAAGTTCAGGGGTTAAGACCATATACTTTGATGGTACTGGAATCAATGGAAGTATCTGTCAAGGTAAAGAAAGAGATGGAAAAGTTCACAGGTGATAAATTCCGTACCTGGAAGGCAAAAATGAAGCTACATCTGATTGAAGAAAGAAAGAAAAATAGTAGCAATGTTGTCACATTTGACTGTCATAGCATTATTTAGAAGCAGCAAGAAAGGCAGGCACCCTAGGGCAGGTCAGAAGGTAATTTCCTTTATTGTGGAAAGGTGAGAGATGTTGCTTGGAAATGTAAAATAAGAACTGCGGAGCTATTGAAAAGGCATCAGAAGTCAACAGTGGAACAAATATTGCAGTCAATGCTGAAAGTAATTGGTTTTTCCAAGCAATTATAAACAGATGGCTATTAAAGAGCTCACAGAGTTGCAAGCAAATAAAAATGTAACCAGAACGAAGAAGAATGTGAGAGGTGATCAAAGAATATTAATACATTATAGAAGGAAGAATTTGTAGTCCCAACCAAATTAATTTTTATTTTTAATGGGGTAAAAGATGGGAGACCTAATGTAGGGACAGCAGAGGGATTCTGGTGTATGCTAGAGAACGAAGGTGCCCATGGTTCAGATGATTGTCTTCCATCAGTTATTTGGTTGCAATAAAAGCAATCAAGATCTCAATATCTTAGTGAGAGGTAAAGTTAAACCGATGTATCAAGTTATTAGAATAGAAAAGAGTAGAGCACTGAATATACATTACTTACAGTAGGCTTTTTAGCAAAAGGATGGTTACAATTTTTTTTTACACAAATCAAACAAATGTGCTCCATGGTTAGAAATTAATTCTGGAGACATATTATTGAATGCTCTAAAATAAAAGGGGCCTGTGGCTTTTGTTCTATGAGCAATATGCATATTATTTTTTCCAATTGTTCTTTTTGCCATGAGTTTTGTAAATGTAAATTTTTCAAGCACAACATATCTAAGCACCTAAAAATGATGTATTGCATAGTATAATAAAAGGTAGAAGGCAAAAGTAGTTTTTAATGCAAGACGCCAGTTTTGTGAATGAGACCCCCCTTTTGTAGAATCCTGCAAGAGAATTGTTATCCGTTTACCTTTTATATTGTTAAGTTTTTGTACAACTTGGTTTTGAACTTGCCAATCCATTCACCCCCATACTATATACTTCTGCTATAATTCAGAGTATTTGCAAGCTTTTGTTTCTAAAGACTAGCAGAATGAAACAAGCATGTGAAATACCTTCCCCTTTAAGTCCCCAAGGCCCTAGACTACTGGGGTCACATCTCCATGGAATCCGTGGAATGCTAGCTTGTTCCAAGATATGAAATTGACATTAACAATATGCATTAATATTTTGTGTCCTTGTTTAGTGTGCTTTCCTTCTATTTTGCATTCTTTCTCAAATGGTTGGGCACAATATTTCTATTACCACAGTCGAAAGGCAATGCCACCTGTTAGTTGATTTTTTACAAAATGAAGCTCTTTGAACTGCAGATCTGTTTTCTTTTTGAATTTGACTCTTTACCTTGAAATAGTTTTGTGCCATATAAAATGCTCTTCAGATTATTGTTTCCATTATGATAATCTTTAAACCTTTGTTAAAAAATGACAGAGAATGTGAACTTTGAAAGAACTCACCTGAAGTCGCCTATCGCCTTGCTTGAAAGGTTTCACTAGACTGTAGGGCGCTCTTTGGTTTGCACGAAGAATTCCATTTTGAATTTCTGATAGTGAATATGGGTACCCACCAATCAAGTAGAGGAATTCATTGAAAAATTCTTTTCTTTCCAATATCCCATCTGGATACCCTTTTTGTATAGTGGCATGAATCACCATGGAATTATAAATGTTCAGAAAAAATGCAAGTCTTTGCGACTTCGAGAGTGGAAGAACATCCACACGTTGCAGGTCTTGAACAACATTCAAATATCTGTAAAATATGACAAAAAGAAAAGAAACAGTCACAAAGAGATGATCCTACTAGGGAGTACACAGAATGTTCAATTCATAAAGATGGTCTTAGCTAATTAGTTCAGCTAAACTATACATGTATAATCCAAAATGACATGCTTTTGAAAACTAAAGATTTCCATTATGCAAAAAAGTGTGAAAACAGTAAATACCAAATCTGTAAAAAATACAATACAAAAATTACCTTCTAAATTCCTCACTTGAGCGAATCCCCTGATAATTGACATGGCATCCATCATCTGAAACAAAAGTCTCAAGTATCGCAGTCATTATTTTCCTTATTTTTTCTGCTACCAGTGCCGCTGGTTTTGGTTCTTTGTCATTTGTAAAACCTCGAAAATTGAAACACTTAGTGGAAACAACCGGATCATGTTCTAGAAACCGATATAAATGTTTTCCATCTTCAAAATCATTTTCACTGAAAACGAACACAACAGGGGCAAATGTCAGGCACAAACGAATGTTTACATGCACAATGTGAAAAATAATTGTTAGAAACTGCAGAGTACTTTTCTTCTCTTAAGTTCATTTAATGGAATTAATTTTCAAAGCTATAAAACTCTACCAAGTAAAAATGTTACATATTGAGAATACAGAGTGCTTCGAAATAGAATAAATGAGCGGAGCTTACTGTGACAAATGATGGAAGAAATTCTTTCTTGCAATCGCTTTACCTATTTCAACAGCCTGCAGAACCATTATTATTAGTATAGTACACACCAGATGTAGAAATGCAGAATCAGTTTTGATATTATGAGTCAATATCCTCACTGCAATAAAGCAATTCAAATATAAAATATCACCATATCACTGTAACAAAGTTTTGATAATTAAATATCTAGTGATATAAACATTAATGCTAATAAATGACTACCCGTTCCATGAGCAAATCTTGGGATGGTCATGGAGTAAATGTGGATCTAGATTACATGGTCTTTCAAGAGTGCTCCACTCCAACCAGTCTTTCATTTAGAAGTGTTTTCCGGAGGTATGAACATGATGCAGGGGGAATCTAAGGGAGTCAAGCAAAATCGCAAATCACCCAAAGAGAGTTCCCTTCCTTTTTTGTTTGTGAAGTGTGCATTGTGAGTTTTGGTTTGCAGTTTAGTGGTTTAGTGTTTAGAAACCTGAAGAATCAACAACAATAACACAAAGACCAGAGGTTGAGATAGTGGTGCTGCATTTGCACACACGCTGAAGCAGACCCTTACCTTTTGGACAGAAACTGTAGACTCCCGCAGAACCGCACATCACAGAGCATGTCACTTGGGTGTCATGTGTTGCCACGTAAGCCGGAGAGGCTAGGGAGTATCTGATTCATGCCTTGGAAGATGGTTAAGTGAATATCAATAAACCATTCGGAGGCCAATAGGCGGATAAGAGCAAACACTTTTGCCAGTTGCGTCAGATGGTGCAGCATGATAGATGCACACAAGTGCCAAGCAGGCATGTTGGAAGCAATCAAAGAATCAACAGGCGAGCAGAAGTTGGTGCAAAAGTCCTAGGAAAGTCGTTTTTGAGTAGTCGATCTTGGGAATAGCTGGGCTTATAAAGGGGATAGACTGTAATGCAGGGAGTCTCTACAAGTAGGCTAAATATTGCTCGTTGGGTTCTGTGCATTTTGGAGTGGCCCATAGGGCATGCAAATTTTCTACGTATAATTAAAACATAGAGTTTACTTGTTCTTCCTTCAACTTCAGCTTTGGTAACTGTTAACCAGTTGTTCATTTGAACCACTTACCATTTACATCAGAAAATCTAGCGAAATTTCATTTATAGGATTCACATATTGCACACTCTGTTCATCAACTCACTAATCAGAAAGGTCTAAATCGGAATCCAGAAACTGCCCGAGCATTTACTCATCTAATAGAGACTCTTTGCTTTGCCCTCGTGATTTCTCTCAACAACATCCTTTTGTGCTCGAGCCAACCCTTTCCACTATACCATGGGCACAATCGTTAAAGGAGAATATATACAATACTTAGCAAAAACAGCAAGTTACATAAAAATATATAGTAGAAGAAACAAAATCAGCAAAGAGTTTGAAAACAAAGTGGTGGGGTCATTGGATGTTTTGTCTATTTAAGACGGTTTCGGTAATATTTCTTGGGTCTCATAGGCTGACTGATCTTGCAGATGTAATTAAAATTCATTCATTCAATGGCTTGAATGAAAGGCCTCGTCATAAGCCAAAGCTCAATCATAGCATATGGATTAGATATGTTATCAGGTCCTTTAGACAAAAGCATGCCTAAAATTTGGTTCTCCTAATTCTAACCTGTTTCTGGTTTATTCTTAAGTAGACCTTTTTGTCTATTTTGATTGTTATTTATCAATTTCCATGTCAAAAGATTAGAATTGAGCATCTAGGATGTTATATTTAAGGACAAGGTCTATGACACTCATATCCATATGGAAGAGATTGTCAATCATATTGGATCATATTTAGAACATTATCAAGTAGCAATATCTAGGCATTGCATTAACCGTTGACACATACTACACCTAGACATTTCACATCATGTATATTTTGTATCTATGTAATCAACCCTAGGGGTTTGACTCAAAGTTTAGAAAGTTCATAATTTGACCCTCTTATAGAAAACCCTCAAAATATCTTCACAAGTGTCCAAGTTTCAGAAGTTTATTGTATCAAAGGATGCAATCATAGTCATATGAATATAATTTTGTCATTGTAGTCATGAATTGCAAGCAATGGCATCTAGACATAAGGTAGAGGTTAGAGATACTAAGAATGAGAATTGCCATGATTAGAGACTAAGGACAAGCATCCTAGCATATTTGTCTAGCCAAAATGTGTTCCCCTTCTGCAAATCAAATACAATTATATATACAACTATATAGAACTATTTCAATCAAGAATGGTTATAGAATTATTTAGTTTCATAAAAGTTGTTCATTTTCCTTCTAATGTAGTATTTTGACATTTGCACAATGATGTTGCTTTAAGTGTTTTCCTTTGAATTCATTTTGACTAAATGTGGGAGTTTCTTTATGTGGTGTCATTCTAGGAGAACAAATCTATGTGAAGATTTGTGTTGTCTTGTGGATGACAATATTTATGGTGTTTTTCTATCACTCCATCTACATGACTAGAGTTAAAGCTTGATTACTTGATGTTATGATTGGATCATTCCATCAAGCCAAATAACTTAGAGATTAACATGTGTATAAGGATATGTTCCTATTAAGTCCAATTAAATGCTTAATTTTTCCTAAGAGATCTTTTTAATCAAATGGTTTTTATGTTCAATTTGCATTTTTTCTTAACATTCAAAGCTAAAAAAAAAAAGGCAATTTGCATTTTTTCTTAGCACTCAATGCTAAAAAAATTGAGCAATAAAAATTAAATTTCTATGCAAGGGGCCCATGAACTTATATAATTATAAGATAGAGTGTGATCCATTCTCCCTCTATTTTTTTGTCAAAACTTTTCTAAAGGGGTTTTATATTCAAATAAGGGTGCCCCATGAACTTACGTATAGTAATAGAGGGAAGAGTGTGATCTATTCTCCCTCCAAGGTAGGTGCTTCAAATGATAAATTTGTGCATGGTACCACATGGAGATGAAATTATCCTACTTTAATGGGGTAAATGTCCAACTCTTCTCTTAAAAAATCTCATGTTTGGAGAAAACATGTTGAGCTTTATGTTTTCAAACATATGTTTTCATATTTCTATTTTTTCATTATTACATGGGCCCAATCTCAAAATTAAAATAGGAGTGAAATCCCCTTCCATGGGACCGCACCCGAAGTGAAAATCAATAATGAAGATTGTTAGAAAAAAATTATTTTAGTGAGAAAAATAAAGCACAACATATAATTGTTCTTTGTGGGCTCAATTTTTGGGTGCTCTTGAATTGTAAATTATTTATGAGTTCATGTATATCTTAATTTTCCTCTTAAGATGGTGGAGTGTTTATTCTAGTAAATCAAATTCTAAAATATCATCTCTAATAAACACTTTGCAACTTGAAACCTAGATCATGTCTCATCCAATCACTACATGTTCTTTAAAATTGTGAATACATGAACTATATTTGAAGATATAAAGAAGGATTGTGGGGTGTCTTACACACATTTGCAATGGTTAATGGTTTAGTGTTCTGCAACCCACTACTATCAAATTGTTATTATACTAGACTTTGGTAGGATATTTTATATTCCTTGCACCTTTGTGGTCAAGAATATGTAGAAAGCCTAGGAGTCTATCAATTCCTAGCTTGTTTGGAAAGGGGATAAGATTCATATATAGATTCATGTTAATGTCCACTCTCTATTGTGATTTCCCATTGCCAAATCTCATATTATTTGTAAAGTTGTGTTGGATCAAAGCATTATACTTCTTCAAAAAAGGGACAAATTATTATTGAATTCTTCAACTTGTGCAATAGAAATTGGTATTCATGCCCTAATCTAAAGACTAAATGCAATCTTACTAGTAGGGAATTCAAGCCCTTTAGTAAGACTTAAACACATCTCTCTAATTCTTTGATTCATGAGATAGGTTTGAAATCTTCACTATAATGGTGGTAAGTGGACACACCTTTTAACACAAAACTCAACTTGGTTATCAATGACTCTCTCCAAAGTTGTGCCTTATAAGACTCAACAAATGTTGGAATCTAAATTTTATTGTTACCACTTGGTTTAAGTGTTTTGACATTACTAAGAAAGCTACACATGAGCCTAAACAACTAAATTTGCTTTTTGTATCTTATACCAAGGATTTCCTTATGGATGGACTCTTCCATATAAGCATTTTAAATCCTCATTGCTTGACATGTGACTAGCATGTGTCAATCAAACATTTTTTCTAGTTTTGTGGTCATTCCCAATAAGCTTAGCATTGAACTCATTGTTTCTTGAAACCCTTTAGGCCTAAAATTTTCAAGTTGAACATTGTTGTGACTCAAGAGTATACCTTATTACCTACAAAATATAAGAAAATATGACATATTTTCACATTGGAATTCTCTTTCAACTTTTGAAAATAGAAATTCTATAATTTTTAATAGTAAAAAAAATAAAACTAGATATGAATAGCTTGAAATATGAAACATTATCTATAATTTCATGTTTCAACATAAGTTGAGAAGATGTTGCTAGATATGAAGCTACTTCCTTGAGGACCGAGGAAACACTCCTTTATTATTAGTCGAGGTCCCCATCTTAACTACACAACAAGTCACCCAATAAACAAAGAAGAGATCAAGGTAATCCTTGATGTTGCTCTCACAATAACTCAACTTTCTTTGTAATGTTGTGCAAGAACTCTTGGCATGCAAGCTATAGAAGTTGGCTCTCCTTTTAAAGGTGGGCATGACAATTGTACTCTCCCTATACAAAGCAAAATTCCATGTTTGGGCCTTGTTATCTTGTTGACTCACTCTCAATAGTAGTAAACTAAGGAGGAAAAAAGAAATGATAAATAAGAGATACAAAGAGAATGTAGGTCTTTATTTGGTATTGTTGACCCAAATAGTGGTAATAAGTTGAGCAATAAGATTAAGGATTTGATTATTCCTCCTATGAGCTTTACAACTTCATGCTACAAACCATTGCTAGACTAATGTGTTCACAAATTTTGTGCCTTTGTTGGGCTACTAAGCTTGTAAGTTTAGACTATTCACATTAATATGGTGTGTTCATATGAGAATGGGATCCCTAACTTGATTCCCATCAAACTAAAAATTCTAATAGTATAAGTCAAAAATAATAATAATAAGCTTTCAATTATAAAAAATGAATAGTATAATAAAATACTTTTTAATATGATAACCCCTCTATAATTAAAATTATTTTAAAACATATAATCTTTTATTAAAATAGTAACATACTTTTTTTTCTAAGATTTTTTCCAACTGAAATCTTTATATTATTTTTAAAATGACTACAATTCTATTGAAAATTACTTCTTAATAGTTTTCCAACAATTTATTTTACTACAACTTTTATATTATTTTTAAAGATTTTTTTATTTAAATAAAATTCGTTGCTTTTCCTAGCTATTTTTTAATCAACTTTTATAATATTTTCCCTCGTAACAGTCTTTTAAATTATAAAAAAGCGAATAATAATTCTATGAGTAAATTCCGTAACCAAGTATGGTTTATATGACTGTTGACTTTTAGGTTTCTTTCAAATCGACACGGCAGGCGAACTTTGTTATAGTTTGACTTTAGTGATTAAATAAATAAAAGCAAGGTCCTTCCCCATTTGAAGAGCGTTGAATATATCAAAACTTAGACACGTGTAAGTCTAAAAACATTTGGCCCGTAAGTTTGCATATTTATTTTTTGTAACACTGTTTTTGGCTTATTGGTAAACTTGAATAGTTTATGATAAATTGGTTTTTTTAAATGTAATTTTTTTTATAAAATTTAAAATTTATTAAGGGAATGAGGTCTAAACTTTTTCTAGGAGGATGTGACGAGACTAGATTGTAAAAATAACATTGTAAGATTGTAAAAATCTTCCAATTAAAACAAAAAGTGAAATTTGATATAACAATGTACTACATGTCATTGTGTTTCAAATCTTAAAAAGAAGACAAATTTGACAAAGTGGAGCACTATATGTCACAATTGCAAAAATAATGTCATAACATGTTTCAAATTCTCCAATAGAATAAAGGTAAAGTTGGTGAAATGGTACATCAAATTTCACAATAGTAAAAATAACATTGTAAGACATTCAAATCTTCTAATAGAAAAAGACATTTGGTGGAATAGTGTACTAGACCACAATTACAAAAACAAAATTGTAATTATTTCAAATCCTCTACTCGAAAAGAAGGCAAATTTGGCATAATGATACACCAAATGTCGTGATTAGAAAAATAACATTATGTGATGATTAATAGTGCTTTTTTATCTCACTATGTAGTAGTTTTTGACATCAACTTTTGGATCATACTCCATGATCTATCATAAAGATGAGGAAAATTTTACATCTATCTAAGAAACTACTACACAATTTAAAATAAAAAACACTCTTAATCAGGACTAAGGACTATGGAAACACTACGTCTCTTATAATAGTAAAAGATGTTTCAAATGAGAAAGACTTAAACAACAAGCATATTATGATCAATTTACTGACAAATTAATTACAAACTCGAGTAATCATATAAATCACTAACACATTGTAATTAACATGCCAATCATTGACTTAAGGTCTCCACATAAGTTAATTGCATGCAATACATTATGTTTAAGGTATCTACCATTTGAAAATTCTCAAATCTCTATATAAAATATCCCCACATAATAAATAACTAGCACATTGTAGTTAATGTATTAACTATTTATTTAAAAATGTAAATCACAGACATATAACTAACAAATTATCTAAAAAAATATTTTTCAAATCTTTTATATATATAAAAGAGAGGAGAAATAATTGTCCAGACTAACTTTGTGAACATTTAACAATTCCCTGGAATATCCCTAAGCTGAATGCAGAAACTTTCACAGGTAATTTGTTCAAATCCTAAAAAAAAAATACATTTGAAAGGAATTTATTTGATTACTTACCTTCTTCCTCCCACAGTCGAGCTCATCAATGAGAATCTCCACCGCGTCTCCGCCGGTAAAGCAATTGTTGAGCAGGCGCAGGTTGAAGAAGCGGTCGTGAATGGGCATCCTGTTGCGGAGCACCCGCACCATTTTCAACAGCTCGTCCTCCGCCTCCTCCTCCACCTCGTCATCAAAGCCATAGACGGGCACAGCCGGCGCAGAGGCCGGGCACCTCTTCTCCACCACACTTCTCAACCGCTTATCAAATTCCCCGCTATTCCTCAGTGAATTCAGCGCAACGATCCCTCCAAATAGCTGCTCGTTGAAGAAAATCTGAGGCACAGCAACACTGCCGGCCTTTTCCTCCAGCTCGGCCCGGCGGAGAGGATATACATCGATGTTAATTTCCACAAATTTGAGGCGCCGTTCTCTGAAAAACGACCGGACGGCCCGGCACTCGCGGCAGCCGGACCGAGAAAATAAGGTTATTCTGCCCTTCATTTCTTCCCCTTCTTCGTCTTCGTTCATCTGAATCAGAGGAGGCCTCTTTGTGCTGTTGGATTTCGATTTGCTTTTTTCTTTTTCTTCCTCTTCGGAGTCGTCTGAGTTGGATTGGAAGGAAAGCCTGCGCAGAGCGCTGGAAACACTGTGCCCTCGCTCCAGTATGAATTTTTTGACCGCCGGCAGATTTATTTTCGGATTGCTCTTGTTATTCTCGTCCTCTTCTGTGATGAATATTATAGGCAGCTTTTCGTCGAAATCGAGAAGAATTTCCTTAGTTTCACTTTCTATGTGCTTCGTTTCTACTTTTTCCTCTTTGCCGGCCATGTATTGGCTGAGTACCTCCTCTGAGCCCATGATGTTTCACAGAATGAGGATCTGCGAGAAACAAAAGAGGGATTAAGATTTCGTAATAATGTTTAAAGATTGCTCAAGAAACTAAAGAAATCTGTGAGAATAAAAAAATTCAAATGAACAGAGCAGTTTTGATCCAAATTTACAATTTTATGAAAACAAGTGATATCACATCTCTACCATTACAAATTTAGATTATAACATGATAAATAAACATACTGTTAAACAGTCTCAATTCATTTTTTTGTCAGGTCATATCAGTCCCTCTCCCTGAAAGTATGCTATTTACAGAAAGGCAGGGACAGTGTCTCTTATTATAGATGGATGCCGCAATTCTTCATCTTTATTCTAAAATATCTAGTAGTTTACTGTGGCTTGCTCATGAATCTTAGAAAGAAGCTCTGAGCAAGCCAGATTATTCAGATTTTTACTAAAATTGAAATTATAGTTTGCAGAGTATTTAAGTACTTTCCATACTCTCAACCTCTTCACAGAGAACAGATTTGAGAAAAAAACAGAGAGGCTTCTAATTTACGAAAACCAGCCCCAAAACAAAAGTCAAACTTAATAGCAAGAAAACCAAACTTCTGCCTATTGCTGAGTTGATATCATTTTTTCTGGTTCTGATAATGAATCACCATTTAAGCTCTTCCTCTATTAGCAGACCAGATTAAAACAACAGAGGGGCTTCTAATTTGAAAACCAGCCCCTCAAAACACAGCAGCCAGACTTAATCAATCTTCTGTCTATTGCCGAATCCTTATTAGGGATCAAAATTGCAAAATTGTTTATCAAAATATACAATTCATCTCAATTCTTTCTAAAAAATATACTGACTCATTCACATGAACCATGAAAACATGATAACCAGGGACCTTAATCAAAATACAGAGGAAGAAAAGCAGCAGCTATATGCTTAATACATGAGATTGACCAATAAGAAGGAATCTGTGATCAGAATCAACCTCTTAAAAGCAGCAGAGCTGACCTAATCAAGAGCTTAGCCTCCCCTGTTTCTTGTTTCCAGAGACTCACTTGGGCATTGGCGCACTGGTTTGAAAGGCCTGCGGTTTTAGACGTTTGTATTCCAGTTGTGAGGCTCTTATATTGCATTTAGGGATTTGAAAGTTTCTGAGAATTATGAAGGGCCGGGTAAAGAAGGGTTGGAGCTGACCGAGTATTCAACCGGGGTTGTGGTGCGGGTTTTTTATTAACGCGTCTTCTTCCTTTTGGCGTAGAATACATCGATGCTTCTGATGCGTCTTTCTTTGTTCCGACTTTGAATTGATCAATTTATAATCGGTGGAGTGACGTTCACGGATATTTAAGCAGGCGAAACGAAAATTGGGCATTGTCAATCAATGGCGATTGGCACAGGCGAGCTCTTACGGATTCAACGCCACCGTCAATTTGGCCGGTTTTCGCGTCAAAAGACTTTCATCTCCGCAAGTAAAATTTTATATTTGGGAGGATATTTGGGCCATTTCTAAGATGATGGTGTGTTTTACCGATTATCCAGGTTTTAAATTTTCAAAGTAATTGAATTAGGTTTCATTTTTAGATGACTTTGACATAACAGATCTTTTATTTGGGATAGCTCAGCAAAAAAGAGACTTACAAATAATTTTATGAATGAAAGGTAGAGATGTTGACGTATATGTAATTCAATTAAATTTATTAAAATAAAGAATATAGCTATTATTAGTTATATCTACATAACAAGACTTGATAGCTAAGTATAACTAGTTCATATAATTTAATGGTTTGGGAATATGTCGATGTTTATGCGTGTGATAATGGTTTAGAAAGAATGATATTATGGAGATAGTTAGCTAACAACTTGTTCCTTTTTAATTGGTGATATGCTACGCATTTAATATAGTTGAACATCTCAAAGACAAAGAGGGTGCTTCCTCGATGCATTAATGTTAAGCTTGGTTCTATTTTAAATGCAATGCCCTATTTTTTGGTTGCAATCTCACATCATGGATCCTTGGCCTAGATGATCTTAACTTTCATGGAAATCCCAATTAGGTCTCCAAGTAGCTTGATCATGTCTTGATATCCAAGCAGCACATGTTCCACCTTCAAACTTTAGTGGGCAAATAATAGTGGTTCACCCAAAATTTGTCCATTTTCATCATAGTCCCATTTATTCCCAACTAGTTTGGGATGGCATATTACAAAAAACTTCGTAACATGCAATTTTCAAGGAAACCTTCCTTTTTGGATAATGAAGTACAATAGTTTGACTTATTGCCCAAGGGTTGAAACTTTGTGGTATTTTTGCCTCTCTTGATCAAGTGGCTTGATTGGTGGAATTATGTAGTTGCATGCACCACCACCTTTCTTGCGCACTATGGAAAGCAAGTAGAGATAATTCACAAATGGGCCAAGGATATAACCACCAAAGGATTCATGTGTATCTACTCTTAGCTCAAGTGTAGCCCTTTTGACACATAGCTTCAATAACTAACGACTTGGCTCAAACATAAGGTTAAGCTCGCTAAGGGCCATGAAGCCAAGGGTGTTCAAATCTACACCCACCTACACTCACTGAAAATTGAACACTAAACCCCAAAATAATTCCTTAAGTCAAGCTCATTAAATAGCAAATAAAAAATGTTAAATCATCTCATGGACAACTTATAGAGCTTTGAAAATTTCAAAAGCCTTTTTGAATCCTTGTAAGTAATTCTTGCAAGCCCAAGAAGAGTTTAAATAACATGTTATAGCTTTGCAAGAATTTTCTAGGATCCTTGTTTCATAACCTTCTATTATTCTATCCCACATGAATCACATGAAACTGTAATGGTATTTAGTGACTATATAATTAAGTGTGTGGATTTATCCTACATATATTGTACACCATATAATATTTTTTGTGATGTTTATATATATACAAGGGTTGTAGAATAGAGGATCATCTTGAATCATATTTTGTATCATATCTCTACTCTTAAGGAGATTGCCCCCTCGAAGAGGCCTATGATAATTTGTATTTGATTCTTGGATATTGCCACTATTTATAACTATTCTCTATTTATTAAGCAATATTTGTTGATTCTATTTTGATCATATTTTACAGGTAATATTGTACCAAGTGGTATCAAAACATTTTCTAAGACCATGTTCTACAATAGGAATAACTTTTTAGTGGCATGTACTACAATTACCCATTGTATCTATTATAACTCAAAATCCTTGCTCACACTCTTAGAGGAATCAATCTGATTTAAGGCCAAGGAAATGTCATCTTGAAGGCGGGTTAGCTCATAAAAAACATATGAGTGATTTAAGGATGGTTGTTGAGAGTGGATAATTTCTCCTTCACTTTAGGCTTAGCTAGACCCAAGAGGGTGTTCCTAGAAGCATCCTTAATATGAGTAATCACAACTAAATAAAAGCACTCTAATAATATCCAATATATGGTTGGCCCCAAAAGTTGTCACTAGACCAAAGACTAACGTATTGCACATAAAACATCTATTAAGTTGATAGAGACATCATTGCACACCTACAAGATGTAGGTATGCAAAACATGATTCGTTATGATAAGAATTGTTATGGCTCACTAAATATGCTTCCCTAAATGAATCACTAAGTCATGGGGTGTATACATACTACTTTCCTAATCCTAAGCTATTGGTGAAAGATGCTTTTCATTTTGAGTGTTTGGTGCCTTATTTATTATGTGATAGAGTCATATTTTGCTAAGAGAAAAAACCACTTTGAAATAACAACATAGTAATGATACCAAACAATTGAACATACTTAATAATTCCTCTCCAATCTTCAAAAATCCATTTGCATTAAAGAAGAGACCATTACAAATAATGCTTAAAATATTGTTACATTTATCATATCCTTATTACAATCATACTAGCAAATGTGGCAAGATGAAACCCTATGCTATAATTCTATATAATTTGTCACATAGGAGTGTAAGGGGAAATTATGGAATTGATTTAAATGCAATAAACCCACAATACTAATGAAATGTGATTGCAAACAAGTTAATGAATTCAAACAAAAGTTAATCAAAACAATGACAATTAAATCTAAAAACAAGAACAACCTTACCATCTCATTTTAGAGTAACCTACGTTGTGTGATATGTTAGATTGCTTCAACACAAGAGCCTCCATGATAGTTGCAAAAGCTTTATGTAAGGTGATGACCTAGATGCTATAATAAATTCTCAATTGCTCAAGAGTCAAAAGAAGATGGCTTTGCTATGAAAATTCTAGGTTTATGATTATGGGTAAGTGCACCAATCTGTGACACAATTTGATTCCAAATTGGAAAAATTAACCAAAAACTATCCAAATTGAGCATTTGGCACACCCAAATTTGGCGAGCGCCAAATGACGTGTGCCAAATTTGGTGCTCGCCAAATGCAAAAGTAAATTAAAAGCTCAAAATGCATTTCAAACTTGATTTTCATTTCAACCCATGGCTTGGCTTGGAGGATTTGAGCTCTGCAACTCGCACTCACCAAATCTCATCCATTTTTTGCACTCTTAGCTTGCAATTCTTCACAAGGATGCTGCCAACACGTCAAAGAGGTTGAATATTGTGAAGAGGTACATATTTTTATTATTTTTATTTCAAATTTGATTTAGAATGTAGATTGAAATAGACTTTTTTAATAAAAAATTGTTCTATTTCTCAGGGAATGAGTCTCCACCTCCAAACATTGAGAATTCATAATCACACCCTCATGAAGAGCCTCCTATACAAGAACAACCTAAAACCCCTCCATCAATTCATAGGCATCCTCATGGAACACAAGAAAATATCCTAACTCAAATTGAAAACAATAAAAGAGACATTGAGCAATTAATTGGAAGATTAACTGAGCATGTCAAAACCCACCCTTATAGGAGAGGGATTGTCGAATCATTGAAGTCAATTGTATCTCATGTAGGCGAAATTGAGCGAGAAAATAAATTTTTGGTCAAATAAGAGGCATGAGATGAGACAATTTTATGCTAGTGGTTTGCCATATGCAGATGTGAAAAAATAAAAAATTAGCAAAGCTGACTTGTGTGCCCTATTTACAGACCTGAGAAACAACGCGCCTTTATCTCATGCATGCAAGAGGTTCCCCATCCATTGGTGCCACCATGAATTAATTAAAAATAAATTTTGGGGACCAACCTCCATGCAATAACCATGAGGTACCACAATACTTTTTGAGGAAACTATATTGTGAGTTTGTCCTCAATAAGATGCCAAATTATTTTGACATATTAGACTTTCAAGGTAGAGGTGGGGGCTCCACACATGATAGACTTGTTGCACGACGTAATCCACAGTTGGCACTGAGACCCTTGTCCAAGCCCATGGTGGAGCATGTCGTCGTTCCTTCCATTGCTAAGGACAGTGTAGAGGTGAACATGTTGGAGTCTATTAGCTCGCTCACCCAAACCATTATATAGTGTGTGAGGCCTCTAGTAGAGCTTGATGTGGAGGAGACATGTAGGCCCCAAGCTCCACCCCACCATTGTGGTGCTTGCGGTGTTGTTTGCACATATGATCATTAGAGTGCTTAGGATGTAGCTACATAGCCTACATCGGTTGCAGATGTGATGGCTATGACAGATGAATTGCTTAATAATACATATGACATTGATACTCATGTAAGATTCAGCAAGTTCATTTAATTTTGTTTATTAAATTATATTTTGAAATTTAAGAATAACTAAATTAGTAGAATTTCGATATGATGAAATTTCAGGGTCGGAGTGTTCATGAGACATTCTCCATTCCTACACACACTTATTCATTCTCGACGTTGAGTCCACAGGTATGCAGCTAGTATTAAAGATATTATTATTGCATTTGAATAGTTGAATGTTATATTTGAATGTTTGTCTCATAACATGCTTTGGATGTCAAACAGTTTCCTGGTGAACCTTCGACCTCCACACCTCACAATTCATTTCCTTAAACAACTTACACTCAGGTAGCCTTTATTCATTAATGGTGTTGTAAAACAATGTTAGATATTTTTCATAATTTTGTGCATACAAATCTAAAAAATGGATGAAAAACATAAACATTGCATGTGTATTCCTTGATCGTGTCACATTATCTTATCCTAACTCACTTTTTGTTCCTTTATTCCTTCCTAATCCCATCCCATTAACATTTAATAGTTCACCCTATTTTCCATGATCCTCTCCTAGCCCATCCCACTAATATCTTCTAGTCCATCCTATGTGTCATTATACCCTTCTACTCCCATCTTATTGTACCCATTATTATTTCACCCTAGATGTTCCATGATCCTCTATGTTCCACCCTATGTTCCTTTATCCATTCTATGTTATACCATCTTTATCCATGTTTCATCCTAGATAACTCTTCTCTATTATTACTACACACAAGTCAAGTTCACATTTTATGTACTATAGTCAAACCCTAGATACCTCCTAATTCAACCTATGTTGCATTATTCCCTACTAATTGCATCCCATTAACCTCTAATTGTCCACCCTATATTTTTTTATCCCATCCTAGCCCATCCCATCAATCTATACTAGTCCACCCTATGTTCCATTAACCCCTTCTATTCCCATCCCATTACCCTCTCTTATTTCACCTTATGTTCCATTATCCCCTCTTGGTCTTGTCCCACTATCTTTCCCTAATTCACCCTATATTCCTTTATTCCCTCCTAATCCCATCCCATTAGCCTCTAATAGTTCACACTATATTTTGTTATCCAATCCTTGCCCATCTCATTAATCTATTCTAGTCCATCCCATGTTCCATTATCACATTCGACTCCCATCCCATTGTACCCTTTATTATTTCACCATATGTTCCATTATCCCCTATTGGTCTTGTCTCTTTATCCCTTCTATGCTATAGCACCTCCATCCAAATTTTATCCTATACACCATTAGAAGAAATATTTCTTTCCACTCGTTATTGACCAAAGTTGTCTTCTCCATTACTGTTGCACACCTCAACAACCAACTTCATGTGCTATAGTAAAACCCTAGACACGTCCTAATTCATCGTATGTTCCATTATCCCTTTGAAAGCTACTAGTAACATAGTAATCCTCACTTCATTCATGTGAACTTCATTGTGGCATTATCATTATGTTGACAGCATGCCCTCATTAACATTAGTTCATCAACATATGTAATACGAATCTCAATGAGCATTGAACTTTGGAATTTGCAAGAGTTTGGACTATCTCAGTGGACTTAGTACTTTCACCATTCTATTATCTATAAGCACTATACTATAGTCTCAACTGAGGCCAACCATTTACTCTTTCATTTATGACAGTTATAAAGGGACTACCTGAACTTCTTTATATTACTATTAGATATGTTGTTTCATTTGCAGTTGTTGACATTAGACAACCCTGGTGATGTTGGTGGCATGATGGACCATGGAGTTGTTGTCGCAATAGCTAGTTTTGATCCATTGAGAGGTATGCAACAGATTAGTCGATTTGACATTATATTTTCTCTTTTATGGTCTACTATAGAAAATTTTCACAATACTTTTATGTAGTTTAATTTCTATCTTGATGGTTGCTATAGGTGGTTGTCACTCTAGATCGTGGACGTGGTGATGTTGTAAATGTGTATGATGACTATATGTATGCGGTAAGTGATTATATTTTGTTATATGTCATTCCAAAATTCAATTTCTATGTATTAACATATTTACCTTTCATTGTATCAGTTGAAGGTCCAAAGTGAAGAGAGGACTAGTGAGCATGTTCGAAAGACAAGAGAACCAACATGCACCTCATCCAGCTGAAATTTGAAGACAACACCAGATATTTTTCCTTCCCCTAAAGGGAAATGACTATGTATTAGGGTTGTTTGTTGTATGCCTATGTGGCATTTTGGAACATATGTTTTGTACTGTCAATATATATGTGACATTTTATGTCCATATGGCTCTTTTGTACTAATCCTGTATGGCTTTTTTGGATATATTGTTGTATAGGCGTGAATTTTCACCCCTTCCACAAATTCCCCTTTTACACTTCCTCACCTTAGAAAACCAAATACAAAGGAAAAATTCCACATCAACAAGTTGCCTTTGTTTCACTTGGAATTCATCTTTTGCGTCAGTAGAAGAATATTTGTTGGAGGTGTGCATGCGGCGCACTTACGTCCCTAACAGATTCCTGCATTTGAAGTTGGCAGAGGCATTACACTTCCTATTGGGAATGATTTGTAATGTCCCTCTTCGACCAACCAACTCAAAAAATGCCTTATTCTCCTCACCTCACCTTCAAAAAGATTCATTCTTCATGCAAGTCATCTCTTTTTACATTCTCAAGCACTTCAAATTCATTCCCTTTGCATTCTTCACCCTAAGCAACACTTTGGCACTTCATAGCAGTGGCAACAACACTCAATCAACTCCGTAAAGCAAGTGTGGAACAAGCCATTGTAGTAGGGGCTTGAGGTTTTGCAACACCTCCCTTCATCACGATTGAGGTTGTGGTGATTGTTCAATCTCTCTTTCTCCATCATTGGCTAGTGAGTTCTTGGTGGAGGTGTAACGTTTTCACTCTTCTCCTTTACGATTTGATTGAGTAGCTTTATATTGTTTTGTAGTTTTATTCGTGTACTTTATTTCTTTACTTCTTTATCATATGCTTCTCTATTGTGGCTATCTCGGTTGTCCATGGAGGTGGAAACACCAAAATGGGGGTTTGACTAAGGCAAACCCCTATATAGCCCCCAAATTTTTTCCCTCTTTCTTGTGTGTAGGTGGACACGCATTTGGAGCTAGCTGGTGAATGAGCATCTTTGTGAGATTATCTTTGTCACCTTAGACTTCATATATTTACTCTATCATATTCGTTTGTATCTTTCCTACTTCATAGTTTTGTTTTGTCCCTTTAGAAGTAACTAGCTAGGTCGTCAGCTTGTTTTCTAGCAATTCATATTGTGTTTTTGGTCCTCTGGTCGTATAGACGCTAGTGCACATGAGAGACGCCAACACGTTGTGCTATCATCCTAGAATCGCGCTTCTGTCCTCGAGAAGAGAGCTACCCGAGGTATAGTGTTGAACTCAAAAATGGGTTCACCTAGCCCCAATTTGGATTTTGGGTCTGAAGAGTGGTTGTAGGGCCTTATAGTCCTCATCATTCTCATCCCTCATTTGAAACATCACTGTAGAGTGAGGTAAGTTAGGGAAGCTTTCCGCTCTTGGCTCTCCATGATTTGGGGCCTTGACGTGGTCGGTCCCCTTTTGGTGAACCCGACGTGAACCTACGTTTGTTCATTTTTCAGTGTTGATACTTTTCCCTTGTGCCTTGTGACTGTCGTATCCCTGAGCGTTGTGAAGGTTTATGAGCATCACAACCCAATCCATGACCTCTGAGTACATTGTTAGGAGAAGTGTGTGACACCTTTCGATGATAAGATGGAGGTCACCTCTAGTTTTTCTACGGGCCTTTTCTTCAAACCTATGATGGGTCTTTTAACTTAGGAGCAATTGTTAAGGGGTGAGGTAGGATTCTCTGATGAGACCGACCACGTCCCCACTCCTCTTGTATCTCCCACACCATCATCAGTAGATGAGCATGAGGCTATTCATATTCCTTCAGAATATGTCTTCGCACTTAGCAAAGGGTTGGGTGACTTGGAGAACCACTTGGAAAGAAACCCGAAGTTGGTTAGGGTCACTCGGGTTATCAGTGAATTAAAGTATATGGTGGGAAAAGATCGAACATGCATAGAAATCCTGGCTAGCCTCTCTAGTTTGATCGAAGCATGTGCCCTTTTGAACAATGCTAACATTATACAAGGGACCACTTTTGAAGAAAATGAGAGATAGTTAGGAATTTTGATGCCTCCCATGTTTTTTTACATGGTTGACGCAGTCCCCTCAATCAACATCCCTTCTACCTCTAAAAGACCTGAAACTATCAAAGTAAATAGGGTCCCTTGGGGCTTCAACTTCACCCCTCCTATCACCTCTAGCAGTGGAGGTTTTGGCGGGATGAGTGGTGGAGGCTTTGGTAGTGGTGGTGGCTTTGGCGGCAGGGGTGGCATTGGTGGAATTAATTCCGGTGGAGGTGGTGGTGGTGGCTTCAGAAGCAGAGGTGGCTCCAACGGAGGCCCTATTGGTGGAGGTGGCTTCGACAATGGTTCCGACAGTGGTCACATTGGTGGTTCTGGGAGTGGCTCTAGTGGTGGTTTTGGAGGAGGTCCCTCTAGCCCTGTGTCTTCTAACAACCCCATTCTGAACACTCTTCTCCAGAATATGGGTAAGATGCAAATCCAACTGGCGAGTCTCTCCCAAGCCTCTGCCCAACCTATCTTTCAACCCTTTTTCTGACATAGCCTGTTATCGGTAGCAATCTTAAATAATCCCTTCCCACAAGGAATGGAGATCCCAAAATTCAAGAAGTATGGAGGAAAACGAGACCCACAAACACATGTATTTTCCTTTAATGCCCTGTGCACAAATTTCTTCCATCATGATGTGTTGATGGAAAAACTATTCCCTCAATCTCTCAAGGATACAACACTTGAATGGTATTGTTCCTTTCTTGATAATTCCATTTTCTCGTTCAATCAATTGGTGAACCAGTTTCTCCGACAGTTTCAAGCCAACATAGAACCGAAGATGACCTTTTTGGATCTCTTCAGGTGCAGACAGGGAGATAATGAAAAGATTATTGACTTCATCGCACGATATCAAGCGCTTTTCTCACAAATCTCGTACCTGTTGCCCGATTCTGATGTACAAAAGGTATTCATAGGGAACTTACAAAGACCTTGGCAAGAGAAGTTTTTCCTTATGAAGTACCCTTTTGTTGCACATTTGTGTGTAGCACTATAGGAGTATAAACAAACAGTAGTTCAGTTTGGGGGATCTTCCTTACGCTTCTGTTTTGAAAGAAAATCCATCATATCAATCTCTGGGAAAGGAAAGGTTGTTGCGAATGTAGTAGCTGCTACGACTGATAATGGCCTTAGACACAACTAAAATTTCACAAAGTTAGCAGAATCTTATTCTTCCATCTTGAAAAAGTTGCTGAAAGATAAGATCATAACCTTGGAGAACCCTAAGCCTCTTAAGGAGCCTTACCCTAGTTGGTATGATGCAAATACCTACTATCAGTACCATCGAGTTAATGGACATGATATCGAACGTTGTATGCACCTGCGTCATGAGATATAGGATTGCATTGAGGATGATACTATTCATCTTGATGGAAGAAAATAAAATACGAATAAATTGGTGGTGAAAGCGAATAGTGAATTACAGATATACACAGACCCGTTTCCTTCACATTTTTCCAACATGATTGTCAATCCCTCTAATTATATCTCTCGACCTGAGGCCTATGTCAACATGGTCACGGTTATTCCCACTAAGTAGCTTGCGACCGGTTCGCTAGATGTGACGTTCACTTCGTAGGATGTGCCTATGAACAACAAACCTTCTCCTCTTTACATTCCCACTCACCTCAATGACAACATTGTGATAGGAGTCCTAGTAGACCCCATGATCCATGTGAATGTCATTACAGAAGAAACACTGTTGTTGAATTCATTACATAAAAAAGAATATGAAGAAACAAAATCTACCATTCGTACACACAATGGTCTTTGTCTAAAGTTTTATGGCTTGATAACTTTATCCTTCCTAGTTGGACCTAGGGTTGTTGACATGGTTTTTGATGTCATTCTAGAGTTGGATTTGTTCAGGTTGAAGCTAGACATACTTTGGCTAGCTTCCATGAATGGAATCTCCTCTGTAATTCATAAATTTTTAAAGTTTTCCCATGAAGGTGTCGTACACGTAGTGCATGACACTGGATACCAGCCTCTAGTAGCTTGTGGGGGATATTCGTTAAACCAGTTTTGGCCCACCTCGGTTGGTCTGTTTCCTCCAAGAATAGACCTACTTTACAAAAACTATGTGAAGTATAAGACCGAGGCCAAGGGATAGCCAAAATTGGCCCTTCCAGTAGTACAACCAGCTACCTCCCCTTCTCAAAAAGGGAAAGAGAAGCTCCCCCGTTCTTAGGATGGCTCTCCTCCTCTTTCTAGAGAAGAGTTTTGGATGACAACTTTCCTCCTCCTCTTTCTAGAGAAGATTTTTGGATCAGGATATTGGACCTCCCTGCTAAACTGCTTGGACCTTAGTACTATTTGTATGGTAGAGGAAAAGGCCCCTGTGGGGAATTTTCTGTCTTGACCTCCGCAGCCTCCTACCGTCCCTGCTTCCAAGGAAATAAATGGGAAGAGGCCCACTGTCAAGGCGCTAGAGCTGAATCCCCTTGTTGTTTCCCAACCTACTCCTCCTGCTCCCATTTAGAAATTTGTTCCACCACCAGAAATGACTATAGTGGACACTCCCATGGCTAAGCAGGAGCCTTTTGTTCCTTCGTAACCCCTATTCTTTAGCTTGAAGAGTTGTAGAAATTTCCTTCCGCGTGAGCGTAAGCGTTGGAAAAGGGATCTCGTGGCTAAGTAGGTCACCTTATAGAGAAAGGAAGAGGAGACAACCGCACCAGTATCAGGGCCTCCTGTCACGTCCTCGTCTCTCATCCCCTCTTCTTCCATTCAATTTAGCTCTGCATCACTTTCGGCTTCCGCTGTGAGTACGAATGCGCCTAACCCTAAAAGGGTGCAAGTGTTCACCACTCCTTCGATGGAACCACCCTTGTTGATGTCCCTTTCAAATGTCCCTCATTTTCCAAAGTTTGTGAATATTTTGAATACTTCAGTGGTATCCGTTGCGGCTTTCTCCTCCTCTTCTTCCTCTGCACCTCTCACCTCGTCTATGGGGAGTTAACATCCTTGATGAGGCCAAAGGTAGGATGGCCCCTCCAGCAATGGAGGGAGTAAGAGCATCCCACCTTCTCCAAAAGGTGGTCTTGCATTAACTTTTTATGTCCTAGTGATGAAGCAAGCCCCACCGTCCCCTGAGTTTGTCATCGCTCTTGAGTCATTCGATGAGCCTAGTGTTTAATCTTAGGCGTAGTCCTCTCCATCCATTGAGGTGAAACATGGCACTCTTGTAAAGTGCATGTTTAACTCTCTGGATGATGTTCTGACCTTGTCAGTGATCTTTGCAAAATCGTTGACCATAGCTCCACAAGAGTTGAGTGAAGGAGACCTTGTGGGGACTTCTTCCTTAGCCTTTGTTGCAGGAGGTTCAGACACTCCTCTTAACATTCCACCATGCAAGCTCATCCTCCTTCCCCTTATGATGATCTAGAGTGGGAAGCAGATGACGTCTTGGTCAATCAATGTTAGGGGGAGGCCTCTTCTTTATCTTTAGAGTAGATGTGTTTCCCCATGATCATGCTATGTGTTTCTGGATGACCCTTTTCACCCTTGTTGGTGCTTGGATACATGCGTGGTTTTTGTGTCATAAACCTTCTTCTATGTGTATCATCATTCTTCCATGTTTGTGATTGATTTTCAACAAAATTGGGGATGATGCAAAGTGTTGGGGGAATTTAGGCTTCCCTTCCATGTTGACCCATTTTTTAAATTTTTACTTTGTCTTCTCATGCATTCTTCACATGGTCTAATATAGTAGGGGGTTGATGATAGTTCATTTTATATACTATTATTATATTTATATATATTTATGAGCAATTCTGACCCTGAAATATTAGGCTACCTTGTGCCCTATATTTATGTTCATTTCTCTTTTGCTCTTTTCTTATATTTCTCTCTTCTTTGCTTGAGTTGTCCCTTTCATGTGTGACAATGCCATTTATATGTCACTTTGATTTTCAGAAAATGCATTCGTTGTTAACGAATCTTTTCTAAAGAATCTTCACAAACTGTTTTTTCAAAGAATCACATTCTTGACTTGAAACCCTAACGGAACATGTTTCCTTCATCATGGGTTCATAAAGAAAGAAATTAAGACCTCTTCTTTGAGGTGGGAGCAACTTTGACCTTCCCCTTATGAGGGGGAATTTTCTTCCTTTCGAATTCCTTGATGAAGTGAACATATTTCGAAAGGATTCCTCGATGATGAATTGATTCAAGAAAAAACATCTCTTCTGCACTTTCAAACAACGTGTCCCTTGAGTGGACCCCTTTCTTCATGCTAGGTTCCCAAGGGACCTCTTTGAAAGCTTTCCAATCTATCAACAGTTTGTGTGACTGTCTACTTACTTTCCTGTGTGGCTGCTTTTAGACATGTTCTATCTGCGGGTAAACATGTTGCTTTGCAGGTGCGCCTGTGAAGCCACTTTCTAACTCTGTGGAGTCCCCTTCCTCTGGTTTCCTCCATGCTAGAGATCTTGGGGGATACCTCTCTGTAGGTATGTGGGTCTATATGGTACTTATTCTGAGCTTCCTCCATGTGAGAGATCTTGGGGGTCGCTCCCCTATAGGTCTATGGGTCTATAGGACGCTTTATTTGGGTTTCCTTCATGTGAGAGATCTTGGAGGACACCTTCCTTGCAGGTCTGTGGGTCTGTAAGGCACTTTTCTGGGTATCCATGTGAGAGATCTTGGAGGACAACTTTCTTACAAGTTTTCGGGTCTGTAAGGAACTTTTTCTTGGTTTCCTTCATATGAGAGATCTTGAAGGACACCTTCCTTGTAGGTATGCGATCCTATGAGGCGCCTACCTCTCGGGGCTTCCTTCATGTGAGAGATCTTGGGGGCTACTTTCGATCTACAACTTCATAGTTCTATGGGGTTATGATGTCCTTTGCTTGTCTTGCACTCTTGAGCTCGTCAGATCGTGGTCAGCTTCCTTGATGGTTCAAGTATACATTTCTAACCCTAATACCTTTCTGATCTACTTTATCGAAGAACTCATTAGTATTCGTGCTTGTTAAAGTGGGGGAAAAATGTATAAGTGTGAATTTGCACCTCTTGCACAAATTCTCCTTTTACACTTCCTCACCTTAGAAAACCAAATCTGAAGGAAAAATTCCACAACAAGCTGCCTTCATTCCACTTGGAATTCATCTTTTGCGTCGGTAGAAGAATATTTGTTGGAGACGTGCGAACAATGCACAGACGTACACATGATGTGCTTACGTCCCTGACGGATTCCTACATTTGAAGTTGGCAGAGGCATTACACTTCCTATTGGGAACAATTTGTAACGTCCCTCTTCAACCAACCAACCCAAAAATGCCTTATTCTCCTCACCTCACCTTCAAAAAGATTCATTTTTCATGCAACTCATCTCTTTTTGCATTCTCAAGCACTTCAACTTCATTCCCTTTGCATTCTTCACCCTAAGCAACACTTTGGAACTTCATAGCAGTAGCAAAAAAACTCCATCAACTCCATAAAGCAAGTGTGGAAAAAGCCATTGTAGTAGGGACTTTAGGTTTTGCAACACCTCCCTTCATCACAGTTGAGGTTGTGGTGATTGTTCAAGCTCTCTTTCTCCATCATTGGCTAGTGAGCTCTTAGTGGAGGTGGTAATGTTTTCACTCGTATCCTTTACAATTTGGTTGAGTAGCTTTATACTATTTCGTTGTGTTATTCATGTACTTTATTTCTTTACTTCTTTGTCATACACTTCTCTATCATTGCTATCTTGGCTATCCATTGAGGTGGAAACACCAAAGTAGGGGTCTGAATAAGGTAGACCCCCATACAACCCCCAACAATTTTCCCTCTTTCTTGTGTGTAGGTGGACGTACATTTGGAGCTAGCTGGAAAACAAGCATCTTTTTGAGATTATCTTTGTCACCTTAGCCTTCATATATTTACTCTATCGTATTCATTTGTATCTTTCCTACTTCATAGTTCTATTTTGTCCCTTTAGAAGTAACTAGTTAGGTTGTCAGCTTGTTTCATGGCAATTCCTACTATGTTTTTGGTCCTCTGGTCATATGGATGCCAGCGTACCTAAGAGATGCAATGTGTTGCGCTATGGTCCTGGAATTGCACTTTTGTCCTCAAGTAGAGAGCTACCTGAGTTATAGTGTTGAACCTGAAAACTGGCTCGCCTAACCTCTATTTGGATTTCGGGTCTGAAGAGTGGTTGTAGGGCCTTATAGTCCTCATAATTCTCATCCCTCATTCAAAACATCCCTTTAGAGTGAGGTAAGTTAGGGAAGCCTTCTACTCTTGGCTCTCCATGACCTGAGGCCTTGACATGGTTGGTCCCCCTCTCTTACAATTGTATATGCTTTATCAATATATATCATTGTATAGCCTTACAACTTTTTGATTAAATAAAATCTTATTTTTCTATTACCATTCTTGAATGATGTTATCATGCATATTGTGTAAATTGTATGCTTGAATGTTGCAGGCATGAATTTTGTTTACATCTAATGCTTAATTAATTACTGTTGATTGCTTAATAAGCTCCATCTAATGTGTATTGTGTAAATAAGCTCCATTCCTAGTGGTTTGTATCCTTTGCAGTGCTTCAATTACTTGTGCCTCACTTATTCACATGTATGCTTCACTTATTCATGTGTATACTTCACATATATTGTGTGTATTCATGTGTATGCCTCATTCTTCCAATGTATAATTCATGTGTTCATGTGTATTCTTCATGATTCATGTGTATACTTCATGTATTTGTGTGTATGCTCAATGCTTCTTGAGTTTTATTATTGTTTAGTGGCAAGGAATTTAACACCAAAAGGTTTCGAATGAACTGTAAGAGCTCCTTCCCATAAAAAATATCATAAAAAAATATATTGCTTTTAATTCATGGCTGAGGCCGACATCCAATGACTAATGGTTCTGATTCTAAAGCTTAGGAATCATTGTATTTGCATCTATAAAACAAGTGGATGTTTCAAACCTCATAGACATATATATACCTCTATGAACTTGTATGAATGTGAATCAAAACATATGATAGTTGTTGATCCAACCAACAAAATTTATTTACATTTGTTAATATCACAACACTTGACATCTCATTAAATGAAATCAATGCACAGGTCAGTTTTAATGATATTATGAAGATATTATATGTGTATGAACAACAATATAAGCTTGTTTTTCGAATGCATCACCCATGTGCAGTTATCACATTTCTCCCATATTCATCATTTAAATAAGTTAAAAAACCTCCTTCCATTTTCTATGCATGAAATAACATGACAAATCATTAAGAAACATGGTCCTATAACTGCTGCCACATCATGTTTTATAACTCTAGAGCACGAAAAACCATACGTCATGGATATTGAATATCTAGATCCAATGTTTCACTAGTAGGCTAAGTTTTGCATCTCAGCAAGGGTGAACTATTTGGTGACAACTGCAGTTCGAAGTCTTAAGGGATTCAACTGGTTGAATGTAGCTCAGAGAAATTTGGAATGTTTGGGTGTGAAAGAGGACCATGCCTTGCGTAAACATACCCACTTGGACGTGTTTGAACAGTTTGTATCTTCACATGAGTTGCAAAAAAAAGTTGCACCACTTTGCAACTTTGCACTACTTTCATTTAACAACTTTTTTCCCAAGTGAAAATTTTCCACCTTGGGAAAAGGCCTCCGAGATAGCAAAAACTAAGAGAATCTATTGTAGAGGGGCCCAATATAATTCCATAGGCTCAAATGAGAAGTTTCTAAGCATCACGATATCAGAGTAACAACATGCTAAAGTTTGTAGCCATTTTGCACCTTGGATTCTTAAGAGATTCTATCGATTGAATGTAGCTCAAAGCAGTTCAACGTGTTTGGGTGTGAAAAAAGACCATGCCTAGCATAAACATACCCACCGAATGCGTCAGAATAGCTCATTTGGTCACATGAGTTGTAGAACGAAATTTGCATTACTTTGCAACTTTGCACTACTTGCATTTGACAACTTTTTCTCTAAGTGAAAATTCCCCACCATAGGAAAAGGCTTCTAAGATAGCAAAAAATGAGAGAGGTTATTGTAGAGGGGCCCAACAAAATCCCATAGGCTAAGACAAGAAGTTTCTAAGCATCACGTTATTCAAGTAACAACATGTTGAAGATTGCAACCATTTTGCAATTTGGACTATTAAAGAATTCATCCAGTTGAATGTAGCTCAAAGCGATTTAGCATGTTTGGGTGTGAAAGAGGACCATGTCTAGCGTAAATGTACCCACCTGGACATGTTAGAATAGTTCGTTTGGTCACACGAGTTGCAGAATGAAAGTTGCACCACTTTGCAACTTTACACTACTTGCATTTGACAACTTTTTCTCCAAGCAAAAAGTCACCACCATGGGAAAAATCCTCTGAGATAGCGAAAACCAAGAGAGGTTATTGTAGATGGGCCCAACACGAACCCATAGGCTCAGAAAAGAAGTTTTTAAGCAGCTTGGTATCTGAATAACAACATGCTAAAATTTGTAGTCATTTTACACTTTGGACTCTTAAGAGATTCAACCAGTTGATTGTAGCTCAGAGCAATTCAACATGTTTGGGTATGAAAGAATACCATTCATAGCATAAAAATACCCACATAGATATGTCAGAATAGTTCATTTGGTCACATGAGTTGCAGAACGAAAGTTGCACCACTTTGCAACTTTCAACTACTTGCATTTGACAACTTTTTCCCCAAGTGAAAATTCTCCACCATGGGAAAAGGCCTTTGAGATAGCGAAAATCGAGAAAGGTTATTATAGAGGGGCCCAACATGATCCCATAGGCTCAGGCGAGAAGTTTTTAAATGTCACAATATTTGAGTAACAACATGCTGAAGTTTGCTGCCATTTTGCATTTTAGACTCTTAAGGGATTCATTCAGTTGAATGTAGCTCAGAGCGATTCAACATGTTTGGGTGTGAAAGAGGAACGTTCCTAGCATAAAAATACCTACCCAGACGTGTCAGAATAGTTCGTTTGGTCACACGAGTTGCAAAATGAAAGTTGCACCACTTTGCTACTTTCAACTACTTGCATTTGACAACTTTTTCCCCAAGTGAAAATTCGCCACCACGGGAAAAGACCTCTGAGATAGCGAAAACTGAGAGAGGTTATTGTAGAGGGACCCGACGCGATCTCATAGGATCATACGAGATTTTTCTAAGCATCATGATATTTGAGTAACATCATGCTGAATTTTGTAGCTATTTTGCACTTTGGACTCTTAATGGATTATGCCAGTTGAATGTAGCTTAGAGCGATTCAATGTGTTTGGGTGTGAAAGAAGACCATGCATAACATAAACGTACCAATCTAGATGCATCAAAATTGTTTGTTTGGTCACAGAAGTTGTAAAACGAAAGTTGCACCACTTTGCAATTTTTAACTACTTGCATTTGACAACTTTTTCCCCAAGTGAAAATTCATTGGCATGGGAAGAGGCCTTCGAAATAGAAAAAACTGAGAAAGGTTATTGTATAGGGTCTCAACACGATCCCGTAGGCTTAGACAAGAAGTTTCTAAGTGTCACAATATCCGAGTAACAACATGCTGAAGTTTGCAGTCATTTTGCACTTTAGACCCTTAAGGGATCGAGCTAGTTGAACATAGCTCGGGAGCGATTTGGCATGTTTGGGTGCAATAGAGGACCATGCTAGCATAAAATTACCCATCTGGATGCATTGGAACAGTTTATTTTGTTACACAAGTTGCAGAATGAAAGTTGTACCACTTTGCAACTTTCAACTACTTGCATTTGACAACTTTTTCCCCAAGTGAAAATTCATCCATGGGAAAAGGCCTCCGAGATAGTAAAAACCAAAAGATGTTATTGTAGAAGGACCCAACGTGATCCTATAGGTTTAGATAAGAACTTTCTAAGCGTAATGATATCCGAGTAGCATCATGTTGAAGTTTGTAGCCATTTAGCACTTTGGACTCTTAAGAGATTCTGTTGGTTGAATGTAGCTTGGAGCGATTTAGCGTGTTTGGATGTGAAAGAGGACCATGCATATTATAAATGTACCCAACCGGATGCGTTGGAACAACTCGTTTGGTAACATGAGTTGTAGAACGAAAGTCACACCACTTTGCAACTTTCAACTACTTGCATTTGACAACTTTTTTCTCCAAGGAAAAATTCTCCACCATTGGAAAACGCCTTTGAGATAGCAAAAACTGAGAGAGGTTATTGCAGAGGGGCCCAACGCAATCTCATAGGATTAGACGAGAAGTTTCTAAGTGTCATGATGTAGCAACATGCTGAAGATTGCAACCATTTTGCACTTCAGACTCAAGGGATTTAGCCGATTGAATGAAGCTCGAAGCGATTCGACGTGTTTGGGTGTGAAAGAGGACCATGCCTAGAATAAATGTACCCATCTAGATGCATTAGAACTGTCTATTTGTTCACACGAGTTATAGAATGAAGGTTGCACCACTTTGCAACTTTACACTGCTTACATTTGACACTTTTTCCATCAAGTGAAAAATGGACACCACAAAAAGACAACTCTAAGATAACAAAAACTGAGAGAGGTTATTGTAGAGGGGCCCAATGCAATCCCATAGGCTTAGATGGAGAGTTCGTGAGTGTCATGGTTTGCAAGTAATATCCCATCAAATATTGTTGTCCTTTTGCATTTTGGACCCTTAAGGGATCGAGCTAGTTGAGTGTAGTTCGAGAGCGATTTAACATGTTTGGGTGTAAAAGATGACAATGCCTAGCATAAATGTACCCATCTAGATGTGTTGGAATTGTTCATTTGGTCATATGAGTTGCAAAACTTGGTCATATGAGTTGCAGAATGAAAGTTGCACCACTTTGCAACTTTACATTGCTTGTAATTGACACTTTTTCCATCAAGTCAAAATTGGACACCATGGAAAAATGACTCTGAGATGAAAAAAAATCAAGAGAGGTTATTGTAGAGGTGCCCTACATGATCCCAATTCCTTAGAAAAAATGCTCGTAACTAACACAGTATCTGGGTAACAGGCTATCAAAGATTGCTTCCATTTTGCAAATTGGACTGTTAAGGGATTACATTGCATGAATTACAAATGTTTGAGGGCAGCAATAAATTTCAAAATTTGAGTAAATCTCATTACAAGTGTTTATTTGAATAAACTGTATGCTATGTTGATATTGATATATAATCATTAGGTTGATTCATTTTAATAAATGAGGTTTTTATAATAAGTTAGTCAATTAGTGCTAGTTATAATAGGGAGAGAATAAAAGAAGAAAAATAATGATTAGTAACCATGAATGGTTATTACACTCTTAAAGAGTTATAATGGGGTATGAGAATATGAATATAATAGCCTAAAGGGACACCCTAAAAGTTTATGATAACCCCAATTGTATAGTTGTCAAGAAAATCATGCTTCCAAATTATCCTAGACACAAAATGGTCTCAATGACATTTCATATAGTTGACAAGGACATAAGGTACAACCTATTATTAGGAAGACCCTTTACTCAAAAAATGAATATTATTCATTCCATGCCTTTTCAAGAGATTTAATTCCTTTAATTAGGAGAAAATTATGTCTACAAAACATATAATTTGAAACCCTTAAACACTATCAAAGTGGATGCTAACAAAAAGAAGCTTGGTACATCAATCAATTATGAGCTAGGTGTAAATAAAATAATTATGCTTCAACTTACATCTCAAATATTCTGAGTAAGAAAAATGTACCAATCTCTATGTTAGAAAGTAAAGTGGGGAATCATAAATCAGAGTTTTGTGCCTTAAGTGGGGACTCACGGTGTTGTATCTATACACCAGACTCACTAGTAGGAGATGGATTAGAGATTAATCTATGTTAAAAAATCAAACAAGATAAAAGAATAACTCTAAAAAAAAATTAGATCGCATTCATAATATATTATGTGGTCATTATTCAACTTTCATATATTGATATAACTAATATTACATTCCCATCATTCTATTGGATGTCTTGTACATTACAAATCTTCTATTCCTTCTACCTACTCACTTATTTATATTCCTTCATATATTCCTCAAGTTCTATCTTAATTTGTTACATTATATTCTACTCTATACAAATATTTTTCTAGTGGGATGAGTCCCTTATAAAATGTATCTCTTCCTAGGGATGAATTGTCGACCAGGAGCTTCATAACCTATCTGTGGTGGTTTACTATAGGTTTTCCTATTCTATCTTTGTACTCTACTCTTTTCCCCACTAACGCCATCCCTCTTTTCAAAGCTGTGTCTTGTCCTCAAGATATATTTGTATCTCAATCAACTAGAAGGATAGATTTATAGATTTAATTGATATGGGAAAAGGTGTTATCCCACTAAACTTTGGCTTGTTGGAGTAGATGACAAGGTAGGGGCAACGTATGCCTCATAGAAATTGGGTCTCACAGTGATGTAAATCACCGCGAGCCCCCCTTTCTATGAGGCATACATTGCCCCTAATTTGTCAACCCTACTGAATTGGCAAGCTAGTGAGCTCACTAGCTTGTCAATTCAGTAGGGTTGACAAGGTAGGGGCAGCATATGCCTCATAGATAGGGGGTCTCACAGTGATTTGCATCACTTTGAGACCCCATTTCTATGAGGCATACACTACCCCTAGTAAATCACCATGATACCCCTTTTCTATGAGGCATACGTTGCCCCTACCTTGTCAACCCTACCGAATTGGAAAGCTTTGGCAAGGTAGGGGCAACATATGCTTCATAGAAATGGGGACTCATGGTGATGTACTAGGGTTGACAAGGTAGGGCATGCATCCTCATAGAAATGGGGACTCATGGTGATGTACATCACTGTGAGTCCCCATTTCTATGAAGCATATGCTACCCCTACCTTGTCAACCCTTTGGCAAGCTAGTGAGCTCACTAGCTTGCTAAGCTGACTAGCTTTCCAATTCGGTAGGGTTGACAAGGTAGGGGCAGCGTGTGCCTCATAGAAATGGGGTCTCACCTCATAGAAATGGGGTCTCACGGTGAGACCCCATTTCTATGAGGCACACACTACCTTGTCAACCCTATCAAATTGGCAAGCTAGTGAGCTCACTAGCTTGCCAATTTGGTAGGGTTGACAAGGTAGGGGCCGCGTATGCCTCATAGAAATGGGGTCTCATAGTGTTTACAAGGTATGGGTAGTGTATGCCTCATATAAATCACTGTGAGACCCCATTTATATGAGGCATACACTTCTCATACCTTGTCAACCCTACATAATTGGCAAGCTCACTAGCTTGCCAATTTGGTACGGTTGACAAGGTAGGGGCCGCATATGCCTCATAGAAATTGGGTCTCACAGTGATTTTTCACCATGAGACCCCATTTCTATGAGGCATACGCCACCCCTACCTTGTCAAGCCTACCAAATTGCTAGCTTTCCAAGCTCACTAGCTTGCCAATTCGATAGGGTTGAATCTAAGAACCCGCAACCCAATCCTTCACCAATTATAGAATTTAAAAATACATTTTAATTTCTTGAAAAAAATCTAATTTTGAGACCTAATAATGAAGGAAAATCTATAAATTGATGTTCTAGGATCCCCTTTGACAAAATGGTAACAATCAACCTAGATTATGTTGAATCAAGAGTGAAGGAAATGAAAATTCTATATGTTATGACTGAAAGTCTATGATTGTTATAAAAAATTGAGGGAAATGCATTGTCTTGTGATACCTCACAATTATCATTACTAAAAAAAATCTTTGTTGATCACACCTAAAGACCCTATTGTTATATAAGTTTGTAAATAAATTCTTTGAAACCTTAGATTGTGAGAAACATAAATTGAAGAAATAAGACTAAAACCCTATGTATTTTAACAAACCACTAGTATTCATGTTTTTGAATGATTAGAAAATGAAAAGAACCATGCAAATTATTTGCACACATTAAAGGGAAATCCTACTAAAAATGAACCAAGTAGAAAAACTTGTTGATATTTATTGTTTGTGACTAAAATTGGACACTAAAGGGTTAGACACTCACCGTAGGTCCATGAGGACCAATTTTGATATCTTCAATCTTTTCAAACCTATTTTAAATGCATGATATGGTCTTGGACTATTATTTTCATGATAATTAGGCTTTTAGTTTGGAAAATATTATGACACTCACTAGAGGGAAAAAGGGGATCCTAAAAAAAAATGTTGTTAGAATCTCCATCAAAATCTACCTAAAAAAATATTTTTGAGTATTTGAAACTAGAGGGAATTTGGAAATAATTTTTGACTAAAAGTAACTATACAATTACCATTGAAAGCCCTTGAAAAAACTATCTAATTGTCACAAAATACAAAGTTGTTTATTGCAACAAATTTAGATGCTTTGTTGGGTATTTTATAAATTTTTAAATCCTTATGAAACCATCAAAAACCTTAGGTACCTAAGTATGGGGATATTGGCTCAAAGACCTAGTTTCAAAACTAAAAAACTACTAGAGTATGGATTAATGACAACAAAACCCTATAATAGAACAACCTTTACAAACATCATAAAAAATTATAAAAATCTCAACATGAAAATCCTAGGATTTTATATGCCAAGGTCAAATATTTTGAATTAAATCAAATCTAAACTTAGTGGTGCCTGGCAATAATGAAAGTGGTAATTTTTTATATGAAACTCTATATCAGCCCATTAATTTTCTGAAAAGATAAAATATGTTATATGACTACTTGAGCACACCTTGGAGGGGTTCAATCACATGAAATTTGTGCTATAGGAGTGAAAACATGACAATAAAAGAAAAAATGTGAGCCTAAAAGTGTAGCCATAGTATGTAAAGTGTGCACTTTTTTAATACTTTTCAAGGTGTTTCACTTGGAAAAATCTTGTGCTCTAAAAATGTTTGCCACTTTAACTTGTCACTTTTTTTAACTAATTAGAAGATAATATGTTTTGATGTTCTTCACCAAAACTCCTTCCCCAAGTCAAATTTCAATTTTTTTGGCTCCTACCCAAAAAGAGCGTGCCTTAAAGATCTTTACCATGGCTAACACACACAAAATTGTATGCTTTGATGCTCTTCACCACTTTTTAAAACTTAAATAAATTTCAAGCCTAACAAAGCATGCTATGGAATTTATCTTGCCACTGCATCCTATACTTAACCAATTTTATCATTTGGAAGTGGCTTTCCAAACAAATGAGCACACTTTGAGGTCTTTGTCACTTTTTGGTACTTAGTCCTTTTGGAAAATTTGGTAAAAGCCACTCACTTGAGTCATCTCCTCCACTTGGAAAATTTGGAAAAAGACACTTGATTCATTTCCTCCACTTTTTCATTCCTTAGAAAAAATTTGACCATCTCTAGCATTCAAAATTTGGTTTACCCTCTGTCTAATGTATTAAAAATTATAAAGCATTGGCTATAGAATGACATTGATTAAAAATTACAAGAATGACATCCAAGAACATGGGGAGAAAGGATTCCATAGTGAATCTTTAGAGGAGAAATTACTTACATTTGACTTGAAAGTGATGCTTATATGAAAATTCACATATGGTTTTAGCAATGTCATATATTCTTTAGTCACATGTGAAAGCAATTCATTAAATTTTTAAAAATTTCATATTAGGTGGGCTCCAAGTTGTTTAAACTTCTATTACTAGAACTTTTCCATTCAACCTTTTCACTATAGTTGATACACATTTATAGATACAAGGTAGGGGCATCGTATGCCTCATAGAAATGGGGTCTCACGGTGATTTACATCACTGTGAGACCCCATTTCTATGAGGCATACGCTGTCCCTACCTTGTCAACCCTACCAAATTGGCAAGCTAGTGAGCTCAACAGCTTGCCAATTCGGTAGTGTCACAACCCTCTTTCTAGAGCAATTGAAAAGAAACTCTTGTTTATTAAGTTAGGTTGGTTTGATAGTAATTATCAATTATTATAATGTGGAACTAGAAATTAAGGAAAAATATATTTAAAGGTTATAAATTAAATTATTAAGAAAATCAAATGATTATCTTAAAAAAATAATAATAAATAAATAAAACTTATGATACAAAAATTGATTTTGGAAATCAATAAATAAATTTTATTTTATTTAAAAAGTTTCCATATTCTCTACTTAACTCCACTCATTTTGGAATTTAAATCTTTCCATTACCAATTAATTGCACTTCTTTTTGGAAACATCATTTTTAAAGTTGCATGTAAAGAGGGAAACATCGTGTGCACAATTATCCATCCTTTTAGATTAAAAATTCATTATTATCCTCTCATGAGTTAGAATGGAAACTTTCCTCTTCGCTTATTCGATCTTGACCGCTGATTTTTACCATCAAATCTCAACCGGTGAATCCATTTTCATTATTTCTATAAATATGACCCTTAGCCTCTTTCAAAGGGGAGCAAAAATTTAGAATTTTTCAGTCACTTTTCTTTCATCATTTGTCTTTTTTTCTTTGCATGTAATTCCAAGGGTAGTAATTTCTTAGGGAAAGAGAGGGAATAGAAGTAGGTGGTTTCACTTTCTTGGTTGTAGAGGAGCAAGAACTTAGAAGGATTGAAGAGCGTGGATCAACAGAGAAAGAGCTAGACCTTGCGTTACAAGTAAGTTTCATTGGTTCTCTCTCCTTCCCTTAATGGATTTATATAGGTATTTTATTTTTTTCTCAATTTCAAAAAAAAGCAAAAGATCTTGTCTTTAATTTGTTAAAATCAAATAGGAAGGATTCCCATATTAAATCATGATGAGAATTGTATTCTAATCATATGCTAAATATTGTTTCCATTAATTTTTATTTAACAATTATAAAATAATTTACTTAAAATTAAAGTATGATTTGAAATTTTTAATTCACTAGAATTATATAGATAATCTCTTTTGAATTTCATTGAAACTTTATGTTCTAAAATATTTCTTAAATTTTCTAATTTTTTTTTCTAAACTTATTTTTTTAAATCTTATAGAAAATTTCATTTAGATAGCATTGAAGCCTTATTTAAAATTATACATACTTTAAAAAAGAAAATGTAAGGGGCTTTGAAGTGAACAGTGCGCTCAAGGAGCACTGGACTGAGTTCGAGTGCGGTTCAGCCATGCTGCACCCTTGGTGTTACAAGTCGGGTGTGATGCAGTGTGCCAATGCGCGAGTTAGGTGAATCACAGTGGTCATGCGAGCTGGAACAAGGAGTCTAGTGGACGCCACGTCTAGGACTCATCCACAGGACATACCCAGCCAAGGAGCCGTACGGCGAGCCATTATGCACCCATCTACCAGGAGGTGTATACCAAGTCCGTAGTCCATCGGACATGTACCAAGTTGCACTGGAAGCTAGGTACTTAGTGTTAGTGTTGCAGAGATGTCGAGGTGAGTTGGACAACAACGCCAACATCAACTGAGTTACCCTCAACATAGCGTGGACAGTGTAGCATGCATCATAAAGGAGTACCGAGTCATGCCCAGCCATGGCAAGTCGAATCAAGTCAATTAGATGCCAGGTCTGCAAAGGTCATGCCCAGCCATGATGAAGAGTTAGTCAGATGTCAAGTCTGCGAGAGTCATGCCCAGCCATGACGCAAGTTAGCCAAGCTAGCCAAGAGCCTGCAAAAGCAGTATTTTCCTATGGGTTATTTGTTACGCGCTGAGTCAGAAATTGGGGGCTTCACCCATTCCTCAGTGTCATCCTATAGCATGGTGGGATTTGTGCTTATAGCTTATATAGGGAGGTATGATCGTTCAAATGGAAAGGAACATCATAGGGTTGCACCATCGCGTTGCACAACAGGGGCACTGATGCGTTGCACCATGAGTCCGCAATAGGTCACCAACAACGTGCACCTCAGACTCATCCTTCTAGGAGTGAAACAGAAGTAGCTCCTGCCTCAAGTCCCACAGTGGCTCAGGTGATCTCATTAGTCTTAGGGATGAGGGAAGCCCTTGTTCTGCCCCAGAAAAAGTGAGAGAGGTTAGGTGGTGAACCCGGTATCCTAATCCCTGTGAAAGCATAACAGGGTCAGCATGAGCTAGTTCCAAGGTAGCTCGCTGAGGGGACTACGATGTTGGAACTCGCCCTAAGCGACGAGCTCAAATGTGGGATGCAATGTTGGGTGAGCTGCTTATCTGAGTTGACAATAGTAACACTGGGATGGCCAAGGTCTCAGCAGTGTCGATGAGTCGGCAATAGTAAGACTGGGGTAGCCAAGATCTCAGCAGTGTCAAGCCAAGTCTAGAACGAGCCAGCCCGAGTTCTAGCAAGTGAGCTCATGTAAGCCTGAGGATAGAGCAAGTCTGTGTCTCAGCATTCGAGTGCAAGTCGAGGAGCCGCACTAGGTGCGTTCCCCGCAAGTAGTGTTGGACCATGTCGTGTAGGTCACACATGGGCGCCATTAAAGGAAAGCATGTTGGCATACTCTTGAGGTAGATCCAATCCTCCTCAGCAGGATCACAGGGGTTGAACTCAAGGGCTGAGTCAGTGAGCATGGTGTACAGTATGAATAAGGATTGATGCCAGTGAATTTTTTGTTTGATACAGGTATGGAGCAACAAGGAAGGAGTCCCAGACACTCGAGCAGATATCGTCTGTGCAAGATCTCAACAAGGGATGCCAATTGAAAGGTGGAACCAAGTCAGACTTGGGAAACAACTAAGTAGGTGTCAAGTGAGGTCGTGGTATGCAGTCCTTGAAGTCATTGGACCAGGTGAGCCAGATCCTGGGCCAAATGCAGAAGTGGGAGTCACTAAGTTAGAGTTGACCTCCCCGTCAAGCAGAAAGAACTCATCAACAGTTTGGTGTTGGATCTAGCAACGCTCCAAGAGCCCATCTATGTGAAGAGCGAACTCAGAGTTCAAGGTGAACGAGATTAGTAGTCAATTATCTTATGAGGGACACAAAGGATGAAGAATCGGTGGAACCACCCAATCTGTACTAGCAGTGTGCAACAACGTTCAGAGGAAGTGAACAAGTTAGTCATGTTCCTAACATGCATTGCCATGAGCTCCTAGCAGCTCGCAGGTGCATAATTCTGCGATGCATTTGCAGAAGTCGAGTTCCTCAGAAGGAGGAATCGCTGGCCCAAAGGCATAATTTGTGAACAGGAAAGGGCTTGTCCGCAAGGGAGTCACAAGTAGTTTGTTGAGCAGTGCCACATGAGATAGACCTCTCAAAGCAAAAAAGTTGCATCTGATCCGTGCAATGGTCTAGCCCCGTGACAGTTGGTATCAGAGCAAAAGATAGTTGCTCTCTTCTAGTACTCTGAGTCAGTATTGGAAGTGTGTTGAAGTTTGGGTATTATCAGAGCGTGAGGTAGGGTTCCTTCATCTGAGCCAGACAAAGTTAGCCAGGTATAAGCAGAGTTCCAAACGGCTTCATTGGAGACTCACTAGAGTCAAGGCCAGGGTACATCCATCAGTGGTGTCGAAGTCGTGAAGCCACCAAGGTTTCAAAGAGAAGATTTGCAAATGGAGTGACAGTAGAATACCGAGCAAAGAAAGGTCTCATTCTAGTAGTGCCATCTATAACGCCCCGCCGTGCGAACCCCAAAGGACAATTAAACAATAATCTCAGCAAATTTTTTTTAATTTTTTTTAAAGATAACATGTAATACACATTAAGTCATGGCATGAATTTCATTAAAGTAAGTTCACTAACACATACATCCTTTGGGGTACACGAGGAGTCATTACGCAACTTAGATCCACACAATGACAATAAGGAATGAAAACCAAAGATATCATCCATAACAAACAAATATAACACATACATGATAATCATTGATAAGGAAATCATCTGTATACATAAATGCAACATATGCATGATTAACTTAACACATTGAGTAACAACTGCCATGGCCAATAATCACACCGAGTTGAACATTTCATTACAGTACAATGCTCTAGAGATACAATGATACAAGAGTGTTTCCAATCATGAACAAAAACCATACAACAAGGACCATGATACAAATGAATAGATGAGTACACAATATCATAACTGGCTCCAAGACAGATACAACTTTGGAGTCGCCGCAATAGCACCAATCCGCACCTCTCGATCCTCGACTGGGGACCCAATGGGGTGCTTAGCACGTTCCACCCGACCATGTGAGTCCGAAGACCCACCCCCCGTGCTAAGGAGCTGACAAGAAAAAGGCCTCAACCAAGAACATCCAAACACGAAACCACAAGACTCAACAACATACAAAAGTATCATAAAACTCAAGGATTACAAGAGTCAACATAATAACTTAAATTCACAAGTCTCATCACATAAATCAAAGCAATGACCAATAAAAAAGTAACCAAAGAATGATCAAGAAACACTTCCAAATCAAACTGAATTAATAAACATAATACACTTCAAATTACAATTAAACAATATAATAACATCATATCACAGTATCATAAGATACAAGATCGTAAATCAAATATAAATGAGATCATACAACACATGCTAAAGATGTATCAAAACAATAATCATAAATCAATTTAAATCAATTCAAACAACAATCTAAACCAACTCCCATAACCTACTTCCAGAGGAACACAATAAAGTAAAACACATGGGCAACTAGGGAAGAGTGTCATCGCATAGCCTACATGGGTTCTCCTGGCCCTTCCTCCAAACTGAGGCGCCGGCCCCCATCTATGGATCTCCTGGCCCTTCCTCCTACTTGAGGCACTGACACCATAGGGTAGCTCATGCGGAGCCGATAACCTCTCATGAGGATGAGGTTACGACCTTGCCAACCATGGCCTTCTCAGCCTTCCATTAGTCTGCAAAAGCACTAATGAATACGAGGCATCCATTTTTAAATCTTATAATGATATTACTACTCAACCCTCCTAAGTTAATTATTAGGTTTTCATTTGTTTACTAACTCACTCGTGGGTTCTCCTGTGCCCTTCCCCTTAAATGGGGCGCCGGCCCCCACGAGGAGCCACTCTCCCTAGAGACCCAACAACATAACAACCAAGAAACCAAGGGTTGTACTATCATAATAAGAACATTAGATCACAATAGAGAAACATGCGAGGCATTATCCATCTCTCTATAAATACATAATCAAAGTCTCAACAATTCTCGTACAACCCTTTTCAAAATAATGATACCAAAACACTTGCCACTACAAGGGCACATAAAAGGAGGAACATTAACCAACAATAAAAATAAACCTCTGGAAGATTCTCATAAAGTTTACACTAGGGAACTGACAACAATAATAACAAGGCCACAAGGACTATTTTTAATACAAATGTAATGAGTGGATAAACCAAAATAAGATCAACAACTCCATTCAAACAACATCAACAACTTCAATACAGACTAAATCAGAAATCCAAGGGGAACCTCTATTTTCTCCTCTCGGAATACCCATAACTCAAAGAACTTTTCAAATTTGACTCATTAACAACTCAAGCAGAACCATCAATCATGACAATGAAAACATTAACCGATTTACCACTTAGGATAAAGAACAATAGAAAACATATGGGTTCCCAATGAAGAGCAACATAAATTAAATGAGAGAAATCTCCAACTCAAAATCAACTCATGAAAAAGTCACATCGAAAGGATCTAACAAAACAATCCATAAAACCACACATTCAAATACAAGATATCCATTCCTCCAATAAGAAGTAACTTGAAACAATCTATAAAGAACATTACTTTAAAGATCAATCATTTCCAACCTTTACAATATTGCGAAGTGAAGATATAATCTGATGTTTTTAAGCCATAAGACACTAATCACAAATCAACAATGGTGTCACCCCAAATAGGGAAACACAAAAGAGAAAATCAACCTTCAATTCAACAAAATCACTTAACAAAACCTAAAGCCACCAACTAGGTATTCCACGGGAGACCTCAATTTTCTCCTCACCAGAATCCCTTAGATTGGTACGAAATTACATTCATAAAATCAGCAATATGACAATGACAACAATTATCTAATCACATTCTCAATTAAAAGATACCAACCTACTCAACAACCAAAACAATTACAATTTCAAGATTCTAAATAACCGTCCATATAAGAACCTCATTTAATAGAAACTCAAATTGTCATACAGATATCCACTAACTAACAATCCAAAAGAAATAATTAAAAATGAAAACTCAATTCAAGGAACAATTTGTTTCATTGACTTAAGTTTATAAAACTACCATAATTAGGTCAACCGAGTTTACTACAATACTTAACCATGGTATTATTTAAGAGTTCAATACAAATGCGATACAACATTTAGAATTATAAGGAATTCAACAACTTATACATTTCTACTCTATTTTATCTATTAAATAAATTCTTCTTTGACTACATATAAATTAAAAATCAATTTTCTTTTATTTCTACTAATTTTAAAATCCATTAACTACATCCTTAATTAAATACTAGAACATACTAAACATTTCTCATAATTTAAGAACAAGCATTCATATATATATATATATAACACCTACTTGAGTTCGCAATTCCCAACATATAATCTAGAACTCCTAAATTGAATTATTATTCTCTTAATTCTACACTTCCATTATAAGGGAGTACTATGAACTCAATATTCTAGAAAATAAATGCCTTTATTAATTCATAATGGTTTTTCGTTATTCTAAGAGAAACTAATCAAAAGCAACGAGTTAAACCAAATGTCCTTCCTACTAAATGGCATTACAAATTATAATAATATATGTTTATTCATTCTAAAATATAACTAATGTAGCTAAGTGATTTAAAAACTCATCCTACAAGAGCCATAACTTCACTAAATACCTTGCTTCGACATTTTACCTTCATAATGAGGGTATATTTACATACCTATTCATACGAAGATAGAATACCAAATGCCAAACATACAACGCCAAGAAGACTAACTTATGATAATGCAACAATTAAGGAAGAGTCTCTGGTTAATCAAAGGAGAGTAATTTCTAATTTTCTTATTGAAAAGTTCTACTAATTTGGATCCACATTCTCATACTAATTTGAATAAAAAGCTGAGACAGGTTAACAATAAAATCAGAAAGATTAATTAAACCTTTAAACTTCCTATTATGCTCAGGTATACAGCCGAGACAGTTGACAAAAGAAATCAGAGAAAAAAAAATAAATTTACTACACCCATGCAAGTCTAAAATTTGCAATTGAAAAAGGGGCAATGGTTTCAGGGAGGCTATTTAAATCTGTACAATGCCTCAATTCTAAATGCTGCAACAGTGACAAATTGCCAAGAATATCAAAAAATGAATTTTAGACGTGGTAGCTGAGATGGGTCGCCAATGGTTTCAGGGAGGTTATTTAAATTTGTACACTCTCCTAAGTATAAATGCTACAACGGTGATAGGTTGCCAACGGTATCAGGGAGATTATATAAATTTAGATTACCAGACTATGCGAAGGAGCTCATCTAAACACTGCATCCAATAACATCAATTTCTCTCAGCTTCGACTGAACGAAGGTAATTGGCAAAGGCTTGAAACATTGCGCAGACCAAGAGAATTAAATAATCTGCTCATTGGTCCTCAATTTCTTCACTTGAACAATCTGCTAATTGACGACATCAGAGAAGACACACGAACCAAGCTTCCTCCAAGTTTGAGATGGTTACGGGTGCAAAAACGTGAGAAGCCAATTTTCCTTCAGTTTTGCAGATAACATTTGGGAATTGATAATAAAATCAGTGAGTTTATTTAAATCTATACACCCTACCATGTTCAAGTGAGTCGCTGTGACAGGTTGACAATGTATTCAGAGAGATTAATTATAATTTCAAACTTCCTCTGCAGCTGAAACAGGTCGAAAATGAAAACAGAGAGAGATGTCTGTGGGAAGAGGTTTGGAAGGCCTATAAAGCAGGAATTAACAAAGTGAATTGCTCTTTACAAACAAAATACTGCAACAAGCATTCAAAATGAAATGAATTGCGGATTGCTACTAAAGGACAACACAGGAAAAAGCTGCAAGAAGAAGATGCATATCCTTTATAGGATTAAGAAACTTTCAAGCAATAACATGCAACATGCATTCATTTTCTTTTAAAAAACATAGAGATAAAAATTCAGAAGAATAAAGAAACCTGGTACAAATTGTTTGTCTAAACCAGAGCTTTGATGCTGAGAGCTCTCCACCGATGCAACCACAACTTCTTTCAACCTCCAACTGTCGAGCGAAGAAGCACCCATGCTACAAAGGGATTTGCATAACTTCTTTAATGCTACCATGATTCTCCGAAGTCTACTAACTTGGCATCGATCCCCCACTTCCTTTTTTCCCAAAATGATGCTTTATTATTATTTATTTATTTAGCAATAAACTATTCACCTTCCCTTTTCCAATTGCTTTCCTTGCATTAAAACACTTCAGCTTCCTATCTATTTAAATTCCTTATTATAATAATGATCTTTGAACAACTAATGAATTATTAATTATTATCGAATATCATTAAAGAATACTTTTACAAAACAATTTATTTATTTATTTATTAATAACTCTTTACTTACTAATTTATTTAATTTTCATCTTAATTTCTAGTTTTATTTACTCAATGCTATTTTAATTAATTGAGTACAATTTCCATCAAATATTATGTTAACACTAATCACACACAAAACAACAATAACGCAATTAAACACTTACACAAAATCTGGAAAGGTCACAACAGAGGGGCACTACATCCTCCCCCCCAAGGCTTCAACTTACTCCGGGAAGTCGAGCTCAGGCATAAACACAATAATACAACAATATCAATGATCATAAGCACATCAACACCATAAATCAAAACATCTATTAAACGTCATCAAGTAAGCAACGAAAATTAAACAGACCAAAAATACAGAAATGATACCAAAACAAAAGTGTTGATGGGGTTGCAACTAGACCAATTTGTCAAACACTAGAACAGATGATGAACTAGGTTGGGGAAACTTTCTTGTCAGTTCCTATTTTCCATGTCAATCCCATTGGGTGTTTATAATGCTCGCCCTGTCCTGACAATGCAGGTGGAATCGAGACTTAGTTCCTGCAATCCTGCATGCAAACAAACGTTGTGCACAATACATATATATCACAAATACATCGTAAGAGGAACTCCCAGCATAGTAGGGCACTCGCAAGCGAGTGATACCACACTGTCCCTCCCACCAAACCACACATAGTAGTCAAAACCATTCTAGTAACTCGTAAACAATTTGCTTCTTATTAGTTAGGAAATATTCGTATAAAGATACTAACCATAAATCTAATTCCTATACTGTATCAAAATTAATTACTACTTGACATTATAAGTATCTATACCTGCATATTACAATTACATTACCTTCGTCACTATGCTTTTTGAAGCCAACTTCCTGTAAATCAAAAGCTACCATAGAACATTGCACATTAGTACCAATAATTCAAGTTGCATTTTAACCTCAAATACTATATTCTACTAAAAATCATAGAATAATTATCCACAAAACCTCACATCTTCGTTAAAACTCATAATTTTCACACAAAGAACTCCACTTTAACCATTATTCAACACCAAATCTCACATCAATTTCAATAAAAGGGTAAAATTTTACACCTTCACAGATTCAAGAAAACATAATTCATCACTCAAGGACAACCAAATCGCAAATTCCACACACACTTGACATATTCCCACACATAAAACACATCACCAAGAAACACATCACACAAAACTCAAGGGTCCATAGAGCATCCCCGATAGGGAGGATATCAGTGCATTGCGCACTACACCGCGGGTCCTATCCTTTCCCATCAGTTTCCTGCACCATCGACCCGACACCAGAAAACAAAAGAAACTCAGGTCCACAACAATGATAGCAGAAAAGTGAAACTCAAGGCTCACGGGTCTAAGCGCAAGGTTACATAGTGAGCACACGTAGTGCCCAGTGTATGAACCTAGGCTCTGATACCAATGTTGTAACGCCCCGCCGTGCGAACCCCAAAGGACAATTAAACAATAATCTCAGCAATTTTTTTTTTTTTAAAAAAAAAAGATAACATGTAATACACATTAAGTCATGGCATGAATTTCATTAAAGTAAGTTCACTAACACATACATCCTTTGGGGTACATGAGGAGTCATTACGCAACTTAGATCCACACAACGACAATAAGGAATGAAAACCAAAGATATAATCCATAACAAACAAATATAACACATACATGATAATCATTGATAAGGAAATCATCTATATACATAAATGCAACATATGCATGATTAACTTAACACATTGAGTAACAACTGCCATGGCCAATAATCACACCGAGTTGAACATTTCATTACAGTACAATGCTCTAGAGATACAATGATACAAGAGTGTTTCCTCGGTGTCATCCTACAACATGGTGGGATTCGTACTTATAGCTTATATAGGGAGGTATGATCGTTTGAATGGAAAATAACATCATAGGGCTGCACCATCGCATCACACAATAGAGGCACTGATGCGTTGCACCATGAGTCCACAACAGGTGACCAACAGCGTGCGCCTCAGACTCATCCTTCTAGGAGTGAAACAAAAGTAGCTCCCACCTCGAGTCCCACAGTGGCTCAGGTGATCTCATTAGTCTTAGGGACGAGGGAAGTCCTCGTTCCGCCCCAGATGAAGTGAGAGAGGTTAGGTGGTGAACCCAGTATCCTAATCCCTATGAAAGCATAATAGGGTCAGCATGAGCTAGTTCCAAGGCAGCTCACCGAGGGGACTACAATGTTGGAACTCGCCCTAAGCGACGAGCTCAAATGTGGGATGCAATGTTGGGCGAGCTACTTATCCGAGTCAACAATAGTAAGACTGGGATGGCCAAGATCTCAGCAGTGTCGACGAGTCAGCAATAGTAAGACTGGGGTAGCCAAGATCTCAGTAGTGTCGAGCCAAGTCTAGAATGAGCCAACCCGAGTTCTAGCAAATGAGCTCATGTAAGCCTGAGGACGGAGCAAGTCCGTGTCTCAACATTCGAGTGCAAGTCGAGGAGCCGCACCAGGTGCATTCCTCGCAAGCAGTGCTGGACCATGTCGTGTAGGTCACACATTGGCACCATTAAAGGAAAGTATGTCGGCATACTCTTGAGGTAGATCCAATCCTCCTCAGCAGGATCACAGGGGTTGAACTCAAGGGCCGTGTCAGTGAGGATGGTGTATAGTACGAACAAGGATTGATGCCAGTTAAGTTGTTGTTTGATACAGGTATGGAGCAACAAGGAAGGAGTCCCAGACACTCGAGCAGGTATCGTCTGTGCAAGATCTCAACAAGGGATGTCGATTGAAAGGTGGAACCAGGTCAGACTTGGGAAGCAGCTGAGTAGGTGTCAAGTGACTTCGTGGTGCGCAATCCTTGAAGTCATTGGACCAGGTGAGCCGGATCCTGGGCCCAATGGAGAAGTGGGAGTCACTCAGTCGAAGACGACCTCCTTGTCGAGCAGAAAGAACTCATCAGCAGTTTGGTGTTGGATCTAGCAGCGCTGCAAGAGCCCGTCTATGTGAAGAGCGAACTCAGAGTTCAAGGTGAACGAGATTAGTAGTTAGTTGTCTTATGGGGGACACAAAGGATGAAGACTCGGTGGAATCACCCAGTCTGTACCAGCAGTGCGCAGCAACGTTCAGAGGAAGTGAACATGTTAGTCATGTTCCTAACATGCATTGCCATGAGCTCCCGGCAGCTCGTAGGTGCATAATTCCGCGATGCATTTGCAGAAGTCGAGTTCCTCAGAAGGAGGACTCACTGGCCCAAAGGTGTAATCTGTGAATAGGAAAGGGCTTGTCCGCAAGGGAGTCACAAGTAGTTTGTTGAGCAGTGTCGCGCGAGATAGAATTTCAAAGCAGAAAAGTTGCATCCGATCTGTGCAATGGTCTAGCCCCGTGACAATACTAAAGTAAAATTAAGAGTTAAATATTTTTAAGAAGTAAGAATAAATTTTAAATTTATGTTAAGTATTAAATTATTTAAATTTAATTTAAAGAAAATTTACGAAGTGAGAATTTATTTTAAATAAAATTGGTAGCAATTGTTTGTACGGTTGTGGCCTCTACAAATAGGCCGATGCTTTCCATTATATATAAGTTTTTTTTTAATTAAGATTCTATTTAAACATTGTTTTATTTATATAAAATTTAGTTATAATTTAATTTATTTTAAGAAGATTGATTTGTAATTTAAGTTAATATAAAATTTATTTTATGTTTTAGTTAATGTAAAATTTGATTTATTTAATTAATATAAATTTTGATTTATTTATTAATATTAAATTTGATTAATATAAAATTTAATATATTTTATTAAATTTAAAAGAATTAAGTATATTTAGTTTTTAAATAAAGATTAATATTATTTAATATATTTTTAAGTAATTATATTTAATATTGGTTTGGTACAAATATATATATTAATAATAATTTTTAGTTGATAACTTTTAAATTTAGAAAAAAATATGAATGAAAATGAGGGAAACTATTTAAATTGAGAAGCATAAAAATAATAATAATAATAATCTATGGGTTTATTTTAGTAAAACTTGAGATTTAATTACTTTTTTCCACCTACAAGGGATCTCAAAATTTAAGGGAACATATTTATACTAAATCTTGGATTTGAAAATTAGAAGGTTAGTCTTTTATATTAAAATATATTAATAAGCATTATTAGATATTAAAATAATTATAATAATATTATTTAATAATAAAGTATATTGTTAAAATATACATAGATGGTTAAGATTTTCTTTAAAATATTTAACTTTGTGAGTTTTGCTATTTAATAATAATATAATTAGATTGAGAGATGTTACAAAATTTAGAAATTTATTAATAGTAAAATTTGAATTAATGACTTGATAATCTTATTAAATAATTATTTAGTCTCACTCCAAGATTTTTCAAAGAATATTGTTAGATGTTTAAAATCTTGTTAAAACCTAAATTCAGTTATTAAATTAGAAGGTTCAAAAAAATCTCATTCATGAATCAAATAACTTGATTTTTATAGTAATAATTCAAGAAACTTGCCTTTATAAATTGAATTACAAAAAATAAAAATAAAATAAAAATCAATAAAACAAAATCTTGATTAGAAGATTTAATAAATAAATAATCATTCATTTATTTATTTTCATAAAGTTGAGATTAGAAGATTTAATAAATAAATAATTTTAATTAGTAAGATCTTTTGTCTTGACTTTCTTCATAAATTGTACATGCAATGATTAATTATTATATTCACTTCCAAACTTATTTAAATTATTAAACTGAACTTATTTCTTATGGAATTTCAAAGCAAAGCAAATAAAATAAGTTTTAAATTTTCACATAATGTTGTCATTTAATTTACAACAATATGTTAGTAATTAAAGTTGGTTAATTAGTGTTAGTCAAATACACCTTTAAAACGAGAAATTTATTTTACAAAGAAAAGTTGTAATTTATTCCAAAGTAATTTCATTTAGTTAAATTTATTGGTAGTAAATATCTTCAAATAATTGGTTCAATAAAGTCTATATTTCATAGTGATTTATTTTCAAAAGTAAAAAAAAAAAGTTAGTAGCAATAATTGGTTCAATAAAGTCTATATTTCATAATGATTTATTTCCAAAAGTGAAAAAAAATAAATAGTTAGTAGCTAAAGAATAAATTTGTTCAAATAACTAAAAGAAAGTAAAGTGAAATTTATTTTATTTTATGAGTGGATGGCATTAAGTAGTACTTAGTAATAATTTATAAGTTTATATTGATGATATTTTAAATAATTAATGCAATTCAATTTATTTTCAAGGAAATTAGTAATAAAGGATTTTATATTTGCGAAATTAGGTTTCAAGAAATAAAACTTGATTTATGAAAGGTAATTGAAATTAGTCAAATCTATTAGGAAATCTTGGTGTATGTTAATCATAATAGTAGTCATTGATTCTAATCTAGATCTTAATTCATGTGAGAAAATGTGGTAATATAAATTCATTACTTAAAAATCTCTAAGGGAAGATTTAAGAAACAATGGATCACATTTATAACTAGTAGGATCCTATAGTCTCCTTGATGCATATTGAATTCTTAATTGAATAGTTATGAGGTTGAACATATATTTGATAAGGACTAAATTAGTTGAGTATAGTAATAATAGGATTATAAATTTAGGATTATGTAATCGTCGTATGCCCTCACCTCACCCTTGAGGATTTTGGTGATAAAAAAAATGAGAACTAATCCTTGGATTAATTTAAGTTTATTTCCTTTTAATTCTATGTAATACTTCTTTTTACAAGGTTAATTACTATCTAATTTCAAAGTGTTAGGTATTGGTTTAATCCATTTTTAAAAGATGTATATTAGAATTAGTATTCATTTCCCAACAAATAAAGCATAGTGAATTTTATGGTTGCAAAGTAAATTCTCAAGTGTTAGAATGGTTCAAATATATCAATAATAGTTAAAGGTAACCATTTGATAGATTAGAATAAGCTTATTTTCAAACGGGTTAATGCTTGCTAAAACCATTTTTAATGTTAAAGTAATTACTAAATTAATTTTAAAATGTTTAGAATAGTTTATATTTTTCTAAAAAGAAATAAGTGTTTATTTATGGAAAAAGTGATTCTTGAAGTACTTTAAATAGTTTAGGTCTAGATGCATAAGAAATTCTCAAAGTATTTAAATAGTTTAAGTTTATTTTGTAAAGGCATATGATATTAGTTAAGATGGACAATTATGGAAATGAGTTTAGAAAGGTAACTTTAGTTCATTAATATAGTTTATTTTCTATGATTAGTATCGGATAAATTCACTTTCAATATCATTAGCAAATAATAGTTGTTTAATTTAATTCCAAAAGTAATTGTTTTATTCAAAGGGAAATATAATTAAATAAGTTTATCTATGTGCCTATTTACTTTCATCATTTAATTTTATGTAAGTAGTATGATTTTTATTGTGTTAGATAGAAAACCTTAAACAATATTTGAAACTAAAACTAGTAACGTTCGGTATCACTGGTGCCTCTGGCTCACGTTTACGGGTAATGTCATCACGCTTGAGCTACTACATCCATATCCTAACACAACTGCAACAACGATGTTTGTGGCATCATCTCTTTAAACCACTAGGGGATAAATAAGGAACACCATATTAAAATCCAAGAGATAGGAAATATCTCTTGGATTGATAATCTAATAAGATAATTTCAAATTAACGAAAATCCGCTAGTCAAACCTAGTAAACCCCAATATAGGATTTGATGGAATTTATAAAATATTGCTATGTTAATTAAAAGGTAATTGAATTGCAAAATGGGTTTAAGGGAGACATTATTTAGCAACTAGGATTTGGATGCTTAGGAAACAAGTAATAGTCTTAGAGACTATTTACTAATATTTTTATTGCTTCCTTTAGTGGGTAGTAATCGCAGAGGAACTGTCTGGGGAAAAACGGTCTCTAGAAAGGGTTGTGTACCCACAAATAGTTCACATCAACCATAGATTAGAAAACAAAACTACATATTTTATGCCTTGATCCCATTTGGAAGCAGGGTATGTAGGCAGTTTGGGAAACGAATGATGCTCCCAGTACCTTAGGCGTTCAGGGATGGGGCTTAAGGAAAGTTAAGATAATGATAAATTAAAATATAAATTAATAATTCAAGAGAAACACTTGGTCAAAAGGGGCTATAAATATCAAACATAAAGATAAGATAAAATACATTCCTTGTATACTCAGAAGGAATCTCAGACAGATTCGCTTGACTCCCTGAGGCCTTAGGCTAAATTCTGAGGTGGGACTCAAGCTACATATTTATTTTTACATACTCTTAAGGACGATGACCTTGGTGCACTTCCAAGGGAAGTGTAGTCTTTAGTGAGTGACTCAGGACCTAGATGGTCTCGATGAGTCTAAGTCTCTGGCCAGAGCACATTCCTATCCTTTATGGATAGATGCCTACCTCGTTTGGGTAGATGCCTATCCCAGATGGATAGATGAGTTCTTGTCCTGTATGGAAAAATGCCTAACCCGTATGGTTGGATGCCTGTCCCAGATGGATGGATGCCTATCTCGTATGGATAGAAGTACCTGAGTATGCAAGTGAATGAACACATAATAAGATAATAATCAAGGAAAAAAAATCAATGGTAATTTTTGTGTTATTAGTTTGGGACATTACATGTAGGGTTGACAAGGTACGGGCAGCGTATGCCTCATAGAAATGGGGTCTCATGGTGTACATCACCGTGAAATCCCATTTCTATGAGGCATACACTGTACATCATGAGACCCCATTTCTATGAGGCATACGTTGCCCCTACCTTGTCAACCCTATCGAGCTTGGTAAGCTAGTGAGCTCACTAGCTTGCCATGGTCACTAGCTTGCCAATTTGGTAGGGTTGACAAGGTAGGGGCAGCATATGCCTCATAGAAATGGGATCTCATGATGATGTAATAACCCGAGACATAGAAAAAGGGTTGAAAATAATCGTGATAATCATTGTGATATAGTGGGGACATATTAATTGGAGAGGTGAGTTCACAATCTTCTAATGCAAACTTTAGCCTTGAGTTGAAGCATACTAAATGAGGAAGGGTTGATCAAGTTTTAATGTCAAATAATAATGATGATGGAAGGAGTTCTAGGGTTTATAAAAGAGCAAGAAAATATGCCTTTGTACAATATAAGACTTTGTTTCATATTTTTTCATAAATCCACATGCTTTTCCTTCAAGACAACTTTAAATGTGAACCATAAACCATTACAACTAACTTTAAATGTAATATACACATTTAATTGAGGCATATATTAAGGAATATACACATTTGCATGTATTAATTTCTCATAATTTTTGTATATCAAAAAATACACTAAGTCAATAAAAAATATTGCAATAGTGATGGAAGAACATCTTGAAAACCTTCTCATTTGTCAATACTTGTAGCAATACATGTAGGGAAATAATCCTCCCATTTGCAACCCAGATCATGAAATATATTGTACAAGAAGAAACAAAAGGAGTTGCTGCCCAGTTTCTTTCCTCCAATCTAAGAAATCTACAAAATGGAAAAGAAAGAGAAGATTGAGAACCAAAAAATGCACCAACAACCGATGTTTCTCATACCACTGAACAATTGCACCAGCAACTGATGTTCTTTTCTTAAGTTGAAAATATTAAGTATAACCTACATAAACAAATGCATCAATGATAGTCCTAAATGCATATGAAATCAAACACCAATAGAGACACCAACTTAAAGGTACTCAATAGAAAGAAACATATAATTATCATTTTGCAAATTAACAATAATGCAATTTTGCTAACCCTTCTACAATGAAACTTAAACGCTTGAAAGAAAGTAGTGATCAATAACATGACTTTACAAATTCAATGTGCATACTTACAAATAAATCTAGGGAACCATCCTAGTCTTCTCTACTCTTTATTGTGTCAAGTATTGCCTTGTATTGATCAGACTCACACACTTTCCAAAAGTTATTGTTCACAGGTTTTCCCTTATATTTGATCAAATGAACATTGGTTATGACAACAAGGTTCGAGTAGTGAAGAATCTTCTGATGTGTGTTGAACTCCTCAAACAACCAAACTGCAAAATTCTTAACTAGGTACCTTCTAAGCCATGTGCCAGTAACAACCAATGAACCTGTAGGATATTCTATGTTTTCTCTATCTATAACTAGGGCCTCCAATTTCTTTTTGGCCTCGATACAATGACACAGGTAATAATATGTACCCTCTTCATTGTATTCATCTGCAATCATCGCATAAACATGCTCTATATTGATATGTTCATCTTGTTAGATGTATTTAATGAACATCAAAATAAAACCTGAAAGTAAGATATATTACCTGGCTCTAGTAGGTCTAATACATGATCAAAGTCAACATATATTAGATCTCTATGATTTGTAGAGTCGTCAGGATCTAACAAGTGTCAAGTGGGGTTATACTTCTTATAGACCATCCATAAACCCACTCTGTTGACTTGCAATCATTCCATGCTTGAAGTGTACATGCAGAACAAAAGCATGCCATCTTTTGAATATGGATAGTCCATGTACCTGCATTGAAGCTTCTAAAAGAGTGTAGCCCACTCGATCTTGTTAGTGTACAACAATCCTCATATTTTACAATGTTAGTATCATTTACTAAATGAAAAAATATATGAACTAAAGAATTACCTTCACTACCTAGACCCATTGCATGATTGCACCACTCAACAATTGATCTTGCATCTATCAAATTTACACCATCTTTGTACTTTAACTCTTCTCATGCTAAGGTTCTTTTGATACATGCACCTGCTCCATCATGCTCCCCCTTTCCATGCTTGGCCTCTGAGAAGTTCCACATATGGGGAACACCACTGATCCTATGCATCTTGCTCAAACAATAAAACATTTTGGAGTTCTTGAATTGTGATGTAGAGTTATCTGACCATATGATATGCTGATTGAATGATATTCCTCTGCTAGCCAGATCAACATAGAACATCTAAAAGCAGCCTTGCACAAACTCTATAGAATGTTTGTGATCATCACTGATGTAAAAGTAATACTTCCTCAATACTTTCATGTTATCCTCTATACTATCATTTGAATAAATGAATGCTATATGCACAAATATAGCAACCTGTGTGGAGTTGTAGTATTGTGATTTCACCTCGTTATTTAGTTGTGGTGTGTAGTTCTCCACAAATTCGACAACTGAAATGATGCTATGAAGGAGAAATGTGTCCTTGCATAACTTGAATTGTGAGTCCAACCAATGAGCTCTATGTGTATGCCTTGCATACTCATAGACCACCCCATCATGGAAAATTCCCATAAACTGATACAATGGAATCTTATCACTAACCAATTCACACTTCTTTTCTTCTTTCCCATCTTTTAGACTGTAGGCCACTATCTTGTATTTGCCAAATTGCATAATTTTGTCTCCAATAGTGTGTGTACTAGCCATGTGTTGGAAAATTGGAAAATGTTGCATTCCACCAGAATGATCACATGTGCCATCCAAAAATGACTTGTAAAAAATTGACCATCCACTCTTTCACATAAAATGGAAAATAAAAATTCCCTTGAGGATTTAGGTGGAGGCCTTATGTTACATTCTTGCAAAACATTGTTAGCATGCATATCTACAGATATATGCCGATAAACATCATAATGGTTAGAAAAATAAATATGTACTCTACAACAACAAGTAGTGCATGTGTGATTTATTTTGACATAAAAATGCTTTAGCATTTCAAAATACCTTTGACATATTTTAATTTTAGGAAACTTTCATACAAAATCAGCAAAAAATTGGGTTTGAGTGGTATCCAAATAATGCTTTGGATGTGGCTCAAAAATTTTACTACCAATTCTACTTCTTAGAACATCTCTTTGATTGGGAGAGGTTCTTTGGTTATCCTTCCAATAATCTACTATTATAGATATCTAGGCTTGAGCAATTCTTTTATCTTTCCATGGCACTCTACCTGAGAATGCCCATAACTCATTGCTATTTGGATCCTCCATTCTTTGATGCCTTCCTTTGGCTCTCATTAGAGATGATTTACTTATTTTCAAAGAATTACTTTTCTTTGTAAGGTTCACCTTGTTCCTTGTTTGACTACTTAACAGTGTTGTTGTCATCACACGTCGTGTGTCACAACTATCCTTTGTGTGTGAGGTAGAACCCAGGCTCTCATATGCACTCATCAAGTTCTTTACAATGGAATTTTCACTTGAGTCATTCAAAAATCTTAGCCCAAGAGCCTTCATGGTGGGCCTAAATTTGAGTTGCCTCATCATTTCAACAAATAGTTGGCATCTTCCACCCTCACTTAGATTTACAAAAAATAAACTCCATATCCTTTGTGCATATCTTTGACATGAACGTTTTGGAATCTTATTAGGCATCCATTTCAAAACATTGGAATCAATATCAATAAAAAATGTAGGTTTTCTGTGCAAAACTATAGGAGGAGTTCTATGATGTAAATTTGTGTCAACATGAGGAATGTCAACCACATTGGGGATAGATTGCGTACCTTCAATTGAAGTGCCTTCAAATAGAGATGTGTTTGCTAACATACCTTGAGATTGACATGTAAATGATGTTGTACCTCCAACTCAAGATGTTGTATGTGGAGTTCCTTCAAATATAGATGTGTTTGCTGATGTACTTTCAAAACACAACGTTGTTGATGGTGTGTCTTCAATTAAAGATGTGATTTCCGATGTACTTGGAAAACCACATGTTGTTGCTGGTGTGTCTTCAACTAGAGATGTGCATTGAACTTCACCTATGGTTGATGATGTGCCCCCAACTTTAGGATCCATTTGTGTCCTTCCATGAAATTTTTTCATTTGTGCCCTTTTTCTTCCAATTGGACATCTCTCTTAGATTGCATAGGAATTTTTGGTTGTATGGGCTGTAATTCCTTTGCTTCATGAGCTACAATTTTTTATTCTCTTCTCCTTGCATTTCTAACTGCATGTTCTTCTAGTGTTAGAGCCTTCGGTCATTTCCTCAGCATGACATTGAATGCTACATGTTCACAAACACACATAGAACAAAAGTAAGTAATGAATTTTATGAAACATATTGATATCGCTGATTACATTGCATTTTATGAAACACAACAAAGCATTTTATGAAAGAAGGCAGTGGGCTGTTTGGAATCATCAAACATTTCTATGCTACAAAATTTTTCATACATATATCTACCTCCATACCGGAAGAAAAGTAAGTAATGCATTTTTTCAAACATATCCATACCGTTGATTACATTGCATTTTATGAAACACACCAAGAATTTTATGAAACATATTGATATCACCGATTACATTGCATTGCACATCTTTAAAACTCAAAGCATTACTTTACATTTCATAACTAATGTGACTTATCAAACATTACATATCTTATCAAACATTGTTGTCCCCAACCTAGGGTTTATAGTGAGCTTCAAAAAAACCATAACTTTTGATGTGTTTGGTGAAAATATATGAAACTTGGTACTAATTTTCTGTATGCCTATATGTGTGTGTTGACAAAAGGAGGGTTGCTAAATCATCATTTTGTGTGATTTATCGAGGACATCTTGTTTCTTTTTGAAACTATACTATGTAAAACCTAGTACTTTGAGGGATTTGTAAAAAAAATGCTTTATGTAAGTGTTGATGAATGTTAAGACTTGGGTTTGAGGGGAGTATTTGGAGTGTGGACAAGTGCTTAGGAGCAAAGAAGTGTCAAACCCAGGGTATAAGTTGTTGCCACCTTTTGAAACTAGAGAATCTTGTGTTTATTGTTGTCAAAACCACATTGTGATTCTCAACCAAGTGATGAAGAACATGAGTTCAAAGAAGGGTTTGTGATGCTATATTTTGGAATTATTCACTATTTATTTGGCAATGAGGTAACTTAGAAAGACAATAAGCATTTTAAATTGCACAAAATTTTCCCTTTTTTTTAATTTCTTAGAAAGTTAAATGGTATGAATGAATGGGAACTTGCATTAACAACTATGTCAAGTAACTTGAATTTATCTAAGCACATGATGAAGGTGATTTTTTTATGGAACAAAAAAATTAATGGAAACTTGCATTAACATTGATGAAAGATCTTAGGTTTTCCAAATTAGTTGAAAATAAAAGTTTTCTCACAACCATCACTAATATTGAATTTGAATCTATTATGTCATATTTTCAATTATATATCTTCAAGCTCCTAAAAATTAAACCTTTACATGCATCATCCATCTAATTTAATGTTCAATTCTATGTGTAACAATGAAGATTAATAAAACAAAACAAAAAAACTCAATATAAACATCTACCTAAAACGAAATAGAGTGAATTCCACTAGCCATGCTAGAAATGGACTACTATAAGCAATGCAAATATAATTCATAAGCAAATTTGTGTTAAGTTGATGTCGTTTATATAAGTTTAAACATGAATTCATCTAAATTATGCCATGTTTTTCATTTTTTTTCTTCAAACTCATAAAAATTAAATTTTTTTATGCAACTCCCATCTAATTCAATGTTGAATTCTATGTCCAATTGTTATTATTAATAAAATCATTAAAGGAATTTAGTTTATATTGTCAAAAACAAAGAAATATACTAAATATAAATGTTTCAATATTACCAAAATGAAAATATTACTTGAGATAATGTAAAATGATGTAGAAACTTTAAAATGTCTTCTTCTGCATTGTCTAGCATGCAAATTGGTGGTAAAAAGGTGATGGATCAAGCATAGATTGGTACAACAGAGAGTCAATTGCATAAAAAAGACATTTTTGAGTCAGATAAAGCGTTGAACCAAACAAATGCAGAAGCATGTGGGCTTGAATCATGGGGTCAACCCCTATTTTACCGTTTCAAGGTAAAACACATTTGGCGCTCACCAAATTTGGCGAGTGCCAAATGTGTTGCTTTGAAATGTTCACCTTGCATAGAGAGGAATGGAGTGAGACTTGAGATAAAGAGAGAGGGGATAGGAGAGAGAGATTAGTCTAGGTAGTGTGGTAGGGACCGAGACCTGAGAGCGAGAAATACTTGAGAGGGATAGTGAGTTATCCAATTAGGGTGGGGGGAAATACTTGACAACGAGAGAGGGGTTGGGAGGGATGGTACCCAAGAGATACAAAAATACCAAGGGGGAGAGAGAGAGGGAGTGTGAGAGAGGGGGTTGGAGTGAAATATATTTGTCTAGGTAGGGTGGTAGGTATGTGAGACTTGACAGAGAGGGGATTGGAGTGAGACAAATTAGTCTAGGTATTGTGGGAGGGAGTGAGGCCTGAGAGAGAGACTTGAGAGGGAGAGAGAGTTATTCAATTAGGGTGGTGGGGAAGCCCTGAGAGAGGGAGTGGGAGAGAGAGGGATTGGGAGATAGAGGGATGGGAGACCTAAACCCTCAACCCTAAACCCTTAAAACCAAACCCTTAAACCCTCTACCCTCAACCCTGGACCCTCTACCCTCAACCCTCAACCCTTAAACCTTAAACCCTCAACCTTAATCCCTCAACCCTTAAACCCTAAATCCTCTACCCTCAAACCTCAACCCTCTACCCTCAACCCTTAAACCATAAACCGTAAACCCTCTACCCTCTACCCAACCCTTAACCCTCAACCCTCTCTCTCTCTCTACCCTCTACTCACTACCCTCAACCCTCAACCCTCTACCCTCTAACCTCAACCCTTAAACCTTTCAACCCTCAACCCTTAACCCTTAAACCCTAAACCCTAAACCATTAAACCATCTACCCTCTACCTAAACCCTTAAACCCTACCCTAAAGCCTAAACCTAAACCCTAAACCATTAACCCTTAAACCATAAACCCCCCTCTGCCTCTACCCATCCTCAACCTCCCTCTACCCTCTACCCTCTACCCTCTACCCTCCACCATAAACCCTTAAACCCTAAAACCTAAACCCTTAAAACCCTAAACCCTAAACCCTTAAACCCTCTACCCTCTACCCTTAACCCTCAACCCTCTACCCTCTATCCATAATACCTCAAACCTATACCCTCAACCCTTAAACCCTTAAAACCTCAACCCTTAGCCCTCTACCCTCTACCCTCAACCCTAATACCTCAACCCCTTCCCTCCCTCTCTCTCTCTCTCTTATTCAATTAGTGTGGGGGAGAAGACCTAAGAGAGGGAGTGGGAGATAGAGGGATGGGAGACCTAAACACTCAACCCTAAACCCTTAAAACCAAACTCTTAAACCCTCTACCCTCTACCCAATACCCTCTACCCAAAAACCTAATCTCTCAACGCTATAACCCAACTCAACTCTCTACCCTAATGCCTCAACCCTATACCCTAAACCCTTAAACCCTTTAGCCCTCAACCCTCAACCCTTAAACCCTAAACCATCTACCATATACCCTAAACCCTTAAACCCTCTACCCTTAAACCATAAACCCTAAACCATAAACACTAAAAAATTAAACCCTAAACCCTCTACCCTCTACCCTCAGCCCCGCCTCTCTCTCTCTCAACCCTACACCCTCTACCCTTAAATCATAAACCATAATCCCTAAACCATAAACCCTAAACCCTAAACCCTCTACCCTTAACCCTCAATCCTCTACCCTCTACCCTCTACCCTCAACCTTTAAACTCTAAAACCATCAACCCTCAACCCTCTACCCTAAACTCTTAAACCCTAAACCCTAAACCCAAAACCCTTAAACCCTCTACCCTCAACCCTCAACCCTCAACCCTTAAACCCTAAACCCTAAACCCTCAATCCTCGATCCTCTACCCTCTACCCTTAACCCTTAAACCTTAAACTGTTTGCGCCCTTAAATTGTAAACCATAAATTGTAAACCCTTAAACCCTAAACCCTAAACCATTAAACCCTCTACCCCCACCTTAACCCTTACCCTCTACCCTCAACCCTAAACCCTAAACCCCCCCCTCCCTCTCTCTCTCTCTTTATTCAATTAGGGTGGGGGGAAGACCCGAGAGAGGGAGTGGGAGATAGAGGGATGGGAGACCTAAACCCTCAGCCCTAAACCTCTTAAACCCTACCCTCTACCCTCTAACACAAATACTCTATCTTCAACTTAATCCTCAACCCTATGCCTTAAACCCTTAAACCAAAATAAACTCTCTACCCCTAATCCTCAAACCTATACCCTCAACCCTAAACCCTTAAATCTCCTCAACCCTAACTCTTAAACCCTATACTCCCTAAAACCCTTAAACCCCTCCTAAACCCTTACCCTCCTGCCCTTAAAACTGCAGAACCATAAACCCTAAACCCAAAACCATTAAACCCTCTACCCTCTACCCTTAACCCCTACCCTCTACCATCAACCCACACTCTCTCAACCCTACACCCTCTACCCTTAAACTGTAATCTCTAAACCCTAAACCCTCTACCCTTAACCCTTAATCCCTAAACCCTCTACCCTTAACGCTCAACCTTTAAACCCTAAAACCATCTACCCTCTAGCCTAAACCATAAAACCCTAAACCCTAAACCTTAAACCCTTAAAACCCTAAACCCTAAACCCTTAAACCCTTTACCCTTTACCCTTAACCCTTAACCCTCTACCCTCTACCCTAAACTCTAAACCCTTAAAACCCTAAACCCTAAACCCTTAAACCCTTCACCCTCTACCCTTAACCCTCTACCCTCTACCCTCAACCCTCAACCCTCAACCCTTAAACCCTAAAAGCTAAACCCTCAGCCCTCTACCCTCTATCCTAAACCCTTAAACCATAAAACCTTAAACCCTTTGCACCCTTAAACTATAAACCCTAAACCCTAAACCCTAAAATCTTAAACCATAAACCCTTAAACCCTCTACCCTCTACCCTTAACCCTTAACTCTTAACCCTCTACCCTCAATCCTAAACCCTCAACCCACTCCCTACCTCTCTCTCTCTCTCTCTCTTATTCAGTTATGGTGGGGGGAAGACCTGAGAGAGGGAGTGGGAGATAGAGGGATGGGAGACCTAAACCATTAACCCTAAACCCTTAAAACCAAACCCTTAAAACCATCTACCCTCTACCCTCAACACAATACCCTCAATCCTCTACCCTAAACCAAATACCCCTTGCTCTCTCTCTCTCTCATCCCTACACCCTCTACCCTTAAACCGTAAACTGTAATCCCTAAACCCTAAACCCTCTACCCTTAACCCTTAATCCCTAAACTCTAAAACCTCTACCCTCTACCCTCAACCCTTAAATCTTAAAACCCTCAACCCTCAACAATCTACCCTCTACTCTTAACCCTTAAACCTTAAACCCTTAAAATGTCTACCCTCCACCCTTAAATCCAATACCCTCTACCCTCTACCCTCAACCCTTAAACCCTTTTAAACCCAACTAAATTCTCTACCCTAATCCCTCAACCCTCAACCCTTAAACCCTAAACCCTCTACCCTCTACCCTCAACCCTCAGTCCTCAATCCTCAAACCTTACATCATAAATTGTAAACCCTAAATCCTCTACCATATACCCTTAATCCTTAAACCATCTACCATCTACCCTAAAACCTTAAACCCCTACCCTTAAACCGTAAACTGTAAACCCTAAATACTAAACCCTTAAACCATAAACCCTCTACCCTCTAAATTTAACCCTCTACCCTCAACCCTCAACCCTCAACCCCCCTCTTTCTCTCTCTCTCAACCCTACACCCTCTACCCTTAAGCTATAAATTGTAATCCATAAACCCTAAACACTCTACACTTAACCATTAATTCTTAAACCATAAACCCTAAACCATCTACCCTCTACCCTAAACCCTCAACCCTTAAACCCTAAAAGAATCAACCCTCTACCCTCTACCATTAACCCTTAAAACCTAAACCCTAAACCCTTAAACTGTTTACCCTCTACTCTTAAACTGTCTACCCTCAAATCTATGCCATCAATTATCAACCCTCTAAGCTAAACATTGGATCGTCAACCCTCATCTATCTATGTACCTCTCTCCTCTTCTCTCCTCTATATCTCACTTCTCCCTCCATCTCTCCCTCCATCCATTCCTCCCTCTCTACCCTAATCCCTCAACTCTATACCCTCAACCCTTAAACCCTTAAACACTCAACCCTAAACCCTAAACCCTCAACCCTTAAACCTTAAGCCCTCTACCTCTACCTCTACCCTCTACCTAATACCCTCTCCCTCAAACCTAACTAACCCTATACCCTCAACCCTTAAACAATCAACATTGAACACTCAACCCTTTCTCTCACTCCTCTCAAGTCTTTCCCTCCACCTCGAGAGGGGAGAGAGAGAGAGGGAGAGAGAGGGGAGGGAGGGGAGAGAGAGGGATGGGGAAAAATGGAGGGGAGATAGAGGGATGGGAGAGAGATAGAGGGAGGAGAGAGAGAGAGGAAGGGAGAGAGGGAGTGAGAGAGAGAGGAAGGGAGAGATAGAGAGTCATGAGAGAGAGTGAGAGAGACCTGAGAGAGGAGAGGGAGAAGGAGAGACTTGAGAGAGAGACCCAAGAGAGAGGAGAGGGAAAGGGCGGGGATGGAGATACCTAAGAGAGAGGAGGTGCGAGGGAGATACCCAAGAGAGAGGAGAGAGAGAGAGAGAGAGAGAGAGAGAGAGAGAGAGAGAGAGAGAGAGAGAGAGAGAGAGAGAGAGAGAGAGAGAGAGAGAGAGAGAGAAGGGGGTAGGAGGGGGAGACTTGAGAGAGAGATGGAGAGACAAAGATAATGACCTAAGAGAGGGAGATGGAGTGAGAGAGACAAAAAAGACCTGGGGGGAGAGAGAGGGAAAGTGAGAAAGGGGGTTGGAGTGAGATAGGTTTATCTAGGTAGGGTGGGAGGGAATGAGACCTAAGAGAAGGGATTGGAGTGAGATAGAGTAGTCTAGGTAGTGTGGGAGGGAGTGAGACCTGAGTGGAGAGAGATACTTCAGAGGGATAGAGAGTTATCTAATTAGGGTAACGAGGTAAAGAGTGTATGAAAGGTAAAACCTCAACTATCCATCTACGATCATAAACTGCGCACTCTAAGCATTATCAAATTGGTTGACCAAAGAGAGGGGAAATTAATATTTTGTTCAAAGTAGGTCATTTGGTGAGTTCCAAATTTGGCGCTTGCCAAATGACCTACATTAGACAAGTGAATTGATAGGATTTGCCAAATTTCCTCATTTTTTCATATGTGCTTCTCATCACATTTGCACATCTTTTAATGCAAGTTTATAAAAAAACTATGATAGCATTAACCTCTCTCTTAGCTATCTAAATATATAATTCTTTTTTCATTTTGATTCAATTAAGGTTTTAATCCATAACTTCTATTGTAAATGCCTCCATTTTTGGTCAAAAACCAACATTTGCTAGTTTTAGGATAGATTTTTACTCATTCATTGAAATATGAAACAAATTGTATTTTTTGAATCTAGACTCCATTCTACACATGATGAAATTTTCTTTTTTCAATTTTTGATTAGTTTTCAAAAAGTTTAGGGGGGAGCATGCTCAAATTTTAGCTTTTCAGGATGCGTCCACTTTCAAAATTCATAAAATATTATATATTCATTAAAAAAAATATCCGAAAGAATGAGGATAAACTACATGGTGTTAGCTAATTTCTCACCATTTGGATTTTTGAAATTCTAAAAAAAAATTAATAAAAAAGGGGGAGCCCTCAGGCACTATGCTTTTTTTTTTTTGATAAAAACAAGACCCAATTTACCCCCCTTTTTGAGACCCTTAATCTTCATTAATGTCAAAATGAATTTGTAGCTTAGAAACTAGATTCAGAGCACTTGAATTTTTTTCTTGCTATATCTTGAAATCTTGAGCGTAACTATCTTCATTTTCTCGTGCAAATTCGATTTTTGCTGATTTCAGAAGAAAAAAAAAGTGGCATCTTAAGAGCCAAAATTGTGTCACAGATCTATGCACTTACCCTTATGAAGGATGAAGGGTTATTTTCTAGATTTGAGGAAATTAGATCAATGATCTGGATTAAGAGGTACTTGATTTGAGATCAAAGGCTGGGAATTAATGAGAGGAATTGATTTCCCAATTAACTGATTGCAACTGGTTGCATGATTCCAATTAACTGGTTGCATGAGATATTGATGGAAGTGTTAAGTCAATTGATTGATTAGAAAAGTGGCCATTCAATATCAGTTAACTAAGAGAGAGTGCCAGTTAAGCTTTTGAGGGAATAATGCATGATATAACTAAATAAATAAATAATTAATTATTGGAGGAGCATTCAAGATAATATTGATTAATAAATAAAATATTTATTTATTAATGGATAATATATGAGATTAAAAAGGAGAATTAAATAATTAATATAATTACTTAATTTAGAAGAAGTGTGAATGTGAGGGATTAATAATTAAATTATTTATTTAATCTAGAGGTGGGAGAATGAATTAATTAAAGATATAATCGTTTAATTTATGCATGATGGGGAATGTTTAATTAAACAATTACTACTAATTATTTAATTAGAATAGAGGAATAAGTGAAGTTAGCGACATAATTAAATAATTAATGTTTATTTACTTAATTAGGAGGAATGAGGTTAAATTAGCCCTTTATTAAATAAATATGATTTATTTAATTAATTGGGAGAATAATGTTAAATTAGGACTTTACTAAATAAATATGAATTATTTAATTAGTCAAAAATGATGATTGAGGATGAATTAATTAAATAATGTTAAATTACTTAATTAATAACGAAATATGAGAAATGATAATAATTAAATAATAATGTATTATTTAATCATTTAGGGGAAGAAGGGTGAGAGGTAGTCAAAAAGTGTTGTTCACAGGTCAACAATTTAGGGAATCTACATTTTCCCCTTCTTTGATACAATGCGATTTTGAGTGTTGTGTAAAAAAAAATTAAAAATTCATGTTTTGGAGATGGCGCGATATGCCCCAGTGACAGTGGGATAGCATGGTGCCCCCTCAGGAAATTTGGTGAAAATTCTAGATAATGAGCCAAACTTTTTGATAAGGGTGGGTGCATGAAGTTGGTTAGCAATTTTGTGGCCACTTTCTAAAAAAAGTTTGAAAACTCATAGCATGAGCGCGTTATAATGTGCTCGCATTATTGCACGTCAAAAGCAAAAAAAAAGTGAAAGTCTTCATTTTCACTTTGATTGTTTTCTTCTTCTGCTCTGGGCCAAAACCTCCAACTTTCACGCTCGTGTTCTAGGAGGAGGTATTGGGCACAAATCTTCAACAAGAGTTACTATTTCTTTGCAAGGATGGTGCCACGATGATGAAGAGGTGGGAGAGGTAAGTATTGTTTGTTGTTTGTTTTGAATTTCTTAGTTTTAGGTTGATTTTGTTAGTTTTAGGTTATATTTGATATATATTTTTTTGAATTTGTAGGAGATGCAAATGAACCCACAAACCCAAAAAATCCTCAACAAGAAGAGCAACCAAATCCTAAAGAACAAAATCCTCAACAAAAAAATCAACCTCAACAACAACCTCCTCCACCAATCACTCAACACCCTCCTGGAACTCAACAAAATTTAATGAGTGAGATTGAGAAAAACAAAAAACAAATTAAGGATTTTATTAGTAGGTTGATTGATCCAAATGGTTCAACCACAAAAAGAATGACCCTCACAAATTCATTGAAAGATATGTTTAAAAATGTAGATTCAATTAGAAAACAAATAACTGGATGGCAAGATAGGAGGTAGGTGACTAGGGCATATTAAGCAGATAAACTATCATATAAACAAGTAAAGGATTGAAAAATTACAAAAGGTGATTTGTGCTCATTATTCACTGACCCATGCACAAATCAAAATCTTAGCCTCAATGCGAAGAGGTTTCCTATTCATTGGTGCCAACACCAATAGACTAGGAACCATTTTTATGATAGGTGGTACATGGTCTTTGATGACCGACCATGCAACAATTGTGAAGTCCCCTAGTATTTTCTTAGGAAACTATATAGTGAGTTCATATTGAATAAAATCCAAAATTATTTTGATATGAGGGACTTCCAGGGGAGAGGTGGGGGGTCGGCTCAGGATAGGCCCGATGCACAACTGGATCCTACGTGGCAAGGGAGACGAGCTTTCGCTAGGCCGCCTCATGAGCACGTTGTTATGCCTGCAGTCGTAAAGGAGAGTGCCGACGTAGAGACATTGTAGGAAATCAACACTTTGACCCAAAGTATCATCCATCATACTAGCCCTATTCTACAACACCATCTAGAGGAGTCTTTGAGTGGTGGCCTTCGAACCCATGTGTGTCAATCTTGCAGGGCGACTTGTTCATATGACCCCACTGACACTTAGGAGGCTACTACGTAGGATCCGTATGTAGCTACGGAGATGGAGAGGGCGGCTAGCATTTTGCATGATGCATATGACATTGATACTCAGGTAAAATTTAGCATGTTCATTAAATTTAATTGATTAAATTTCAATTTTGAAATGCAAGATTAACTAATTTAGTTTTATGATTTTAATAAAATTGTAGGGTCATAGTGTTGAGACTGAATACACTGGCCCTCCACCTAATTATTTCTATAGTACACCTATCGGTGGGGTATATAACTAGTAAACAATTATAAATTTATTACATGTTAATAGCATTGTTTTACAAATGGTATTTTAATATCTGATTTTGGATATTGAACAAAGCAATATTGGAGGTTTCGAGGGAACACCTCCCAGTGCTAGTGGATTTACTCAAACCTACACACAGGTAATAGAATAAAGAGTTTAACTAATGAATTCTACTTAATAAATTTGTGTAGTTTATATTCATATCATTGGTTACGTTGCATTGCACATCATTCAAACTCAAAGCATTATTTCACATTCCATAACTAATAACTAGATGTTGATAGATGACAAAATTCCAACTACAATATAGTTGTTTAGAAATTCAACATAAGTGGTGATGCAATTTCTTCACATGGAGGCATGTTCTTGCAAAGGTGCACTTGCACAACAAACTATGGATGCTTGGAAAAAATCTATGAAACCATAATAGTAAGCAATAGCATAGACAAGGTAGTTAGTAGTTTGAAAAAATGCCTCGAAGAAATGTAGTCTCATGGTGATGGAATTCCATTCCATCACCATGAGACAACATTTCTTCAAGGAATTTCTTCAAAATGCTCACCACCTTTTCTATGATACCACATTTTTCATACATGTGCACCAGAGCATTTTATCAAACTACTCACTTCCTTGTTGCTATGGCTAAAATCCTAAAATAGGTGCTTTCCAACAAACTATGGATGCTTGGAAAAATATCTATCAAAGAATAATAGTAAGCAATAATACCATAGAGAATGCAATGAAATTTTTGAAAAAATGCCTGAAAGAAATGTATTCTTATGGTGATGGAATGCCATGATATGCATTTGTTTGTAATGGCATTCCATCACTACGAGACCCCATTTCTTTTGAGGCATTTTTACAAACAGTTCACTACCTTCTCTATGCCACCACAATTATCGTACATGTCTATGAAAGCATTTAATCAAACGATTTAGTGGCTTGCTGCTATGGGTAAAAGCCTAAAAAAATGTCCTTTCAAACAAGATATGGATAGGGAAAATAGTAAGCATGATAATCAGAAATATATAGTTTAATAAGTACTCAAAATTTTGTTCATTAGATCTCATACATTATAAGTCATGACGTGGATCACTATTGTAAGTTTTTTGTGATTGAATAATTTGTTGTTTTAATTTCAAATGTTGGTTGTGGAAACACCTCCAAATGTTACGAGGGCAATGGATATTAGTGTTTCATCTGCTATACAATCCTTGATGGATCTGACAAGGGAGGTATGAGGCAAATTACTAAATTTCAATTTACATCCGTTGTTATAGATGTTAGTTCTAGTGAAAAATCAAACCAAATTATTGATTTGTAGTCTAATTTCTATTTGGATGGTTTATACAAGGCTTGAGCACACCTCAACATCGATGTGCGAATATTTCCCTCGTGGAGAGTGATCGTGAGATCGCCATAAGTGATTTTTTTTTAAATATATCATTTTTATAATGTAATTTCTATATATTAATGTCTTTACTTCTTTTTGTAACAGTTAAAACTTCACAAAGAAGTTAACAGTACTAGGAGGAGCAGCAGGAGCACTCCTCGAGTGTAGCACAAATGAGTGATAGACCTATTGCCATCCGATCGACAAGCAAAGTTTATTTCAAGACATTGGAGAGCAATGACTTTTGATTCCAGAGCCCTTTGTTGTATGCCTACATGGCAGTTTTGTACATATTTTGTATTGGATATATTTGACATTGTATGCCTATATGGCATTCTCATAAACCTATATGGCTATTTTTCACCTATATTTTATACTTATATCGACATATATTGATGTATGTGTATATGGCTATTTGGTTAATATAAATATTTTTTATCAATGGTGTCCATATTTGCATGTCATAAATTCATGGTTCAATAGATATGAGTTACATGTATTCAAGTGTATACTTTACAACTTATGTTTATACTTTGTGACTTACGTGTGTTCCAATGTATACTTTGAGAGTTATGCGTTTTCATGCGTATACCTTGTATTCGTGCATATACTTTGTATTAAGTTGTGTATACTATGTATTCGTGTGTATACTTCAAGGCATACGTGTTTGTGACTACTTATGCTTCCCTTATTCACATGTACATGCTTGACTTATTCAAGTGTATACTTATTAATTGGTTAGCCATAGCATTGATCATTGTTGTCCTTCATGGTTTGTCTCGAATAAATTAATTGATTGATGTTAAACAACTTTATCTAAAAGAAAAAAACACGTTTTCAATTGGTATTCCATGAAATGATTGATAAAAGATTCCAATATATTTAATCCTTTGATTGGAACAAATCAATTAAGCAAAGCATACATAATCTTCACAACACTTGAAAAACATAATATTAAGAGTAGATGAAGTAGTCAAATTCTTGACACATTATCTATGTTACCGGGTTCTTCTATTTTAGCCATGGTTCTGGTCTTGGCTCGCTTAGGTGGTGCAGGTTCTGGTTCGGTTCACTTGTGGGTTTGACTAGGGTCCTTCATTTTTGGGTCTGGTTCACCCAGGTAGAACCCAAAAGAACTCGGGTAGAACCCAGACAGAACCTAGGCAAACCAAGACAGAACCCGTGTGCCTAGGCATCCAAAAAAGTGGTTTTTTGAACATTTTTTTAAGGTTTTATGGAGATTGACTTTGACCCACACCCAAGGGAACCCTAAAAGTGACCTTTAAATCACTTCAAACACCTTAACTACCTCATTCTTATTCATTTGTTTTGCAAACAAGAATTTTCATTCCAAGAGGCCGAGCTTTCATTTTTGCTTGCTAGATTGAAAGTGGATTGTGACACAACTTTATTTTTTCAAAAATTGTTCTACATTATTGAACTGAGAATTTATCACACATCTGTAGAGAAATAGAGGAATACTACAAACTAAAACACATTACACTTTTGTTCTCACTGAGTTGATGTACTCTCCATCATCTCTCTTCTCTCATGTGAAGAGTTAGAATTGCTTGGCCATGCCTTTGCATCATTCAGGAAGTTTTTCTCTTTTTGACAATGTCAAAAGCATGGCTGCATACAGATTAGGAAAAAGACTTTTCCTTTTAGATTAGCAATTCATGGAAGTTTCAAAAAGTATCCTTGATATTACAAAAAGATATGTGTTTATACACTTCAATTGTGCACTCCCCCTTTGGTTCTTTGAAAGAAAAATCTACCTATGTCATTGTTACACTACACAAGTAAACCAAATTTTGTATTATGGAGCTATATTAAGCTACCACTCTCAAGACCAATGTAACAATGATACAAAAAAATGTTTGAGACTGCAAGAAGACATCAAAATGGTTAGTATACTAAACAAATTCTTATGATTTATGAAGAACACTGATAACTCTACTCAGTTGGCTTCCTTTTTCAAAATCATACAAATTGAACCCTAGCATCAATAGACTTTGTATATCAAGCTACCACAATTCAAGTTTCAATGATGAATATTTATCATGCATGTTTTAAATGACATTCAATTTTATGGTGGTTTTGTTGTTTATATGATGTTATGTGATATTATAATCCTAATTCATGCTTCTAGGCTGCATATATATTTTGTTTTTACATGTCTTTTGTACCAACGAACCCAAAATGAACTGAACCCCCCTCCAAAAAAATTTGGCCTAACCGGCGAACCGAACCCTCAAACCTGAACCTGAACTTGAACCTCAAAAACCATTCCAACACTCTTCATTTTTCCTACACAAACTTAATTGACCACCAAATTATGTTGCCTCTTGACTTTACCCACTTTTACTCCCTCAAACATCTCTTTTTCATTCAAAACCCTCGTTTTCCCAACTAGGGAATCATGCCATAACATACATTTCACCTCCCCTGTCCTTGCAGACCTTTTGAACACATCAAACTCCACAACCTCACCCTATTTCCAACCTAGTCTAACTTATTTTCAACCAATTTCTTCTTTTCACCTCTTCTAGCCTTGCTTTTAAGGGGCCTCAATTCTAAATTTTCAATAGGGGAAACATTATTAATCTCTTCCAATAACTTTACCAATGCTATTTTCTTATTCCTACTCCATATACCACTTACATTAGGCCCATATCACTGAGACACGACCTAAACAATTAGTGGAATGGCCTATTTCAACATATTACACTCAAACCCTTAAGGGATCAATTTGATTGAACATAGCTTAGAGCGATTCCGTGTGAAAGAGGACCATGCCTAGAATAAAAATACCTATTCAGATGTGTTGGAACAATCCATTTGGTCACACGAGTTGCAGAACAAAAGTTGCACCACTTTGCAACTTTCCACTACTTGTATTTGACACTTTTTCTATCAACTCAAAACTGGACATCACGGGAAAACCACTCTGTGATAACAAAAACCAAGAGCGGTTATTGTAGAGGGGCCCAACACAATCCCATAGGATCAAATGAGAAGTTTCTAAGCATCACGGTATCCGAGTAGCAACATGCTAAAGTTTGCAACCAATTTGAACTTTGGACCCTTAAGGGATCAATCTGATTGAACGTAGCTCGAAGAAATTCCGCGTGTTTGGGTGCGAAAGAAGACCATGCCTAGAATATACATACCTATTCAGATGCATTGGAATATATTTTTTGGTCACATGAGTTGCAAAATGAAAGTTGCACCACTTTGCAACTTTCCACTACTTGCATTTGACACTTTTTCCATTAACTAATAATGGACACCACAAGAAAAACACTCTGAGATAACAAAAACTGAGAGAGGTTATTGCAGAAGGGCCCAACATGATCCCATAGGATTAGATGAGAAGTTTCTAAGCATCACGGTATTTGAGTAATAACATGTTGAAGTTTGCAACCATTTTGCACTTTGGACCCTTAAGGGATTGATTCGGTTGAACATAGCTCATAACGATTCCACATGTTTGGGTATGAAAGAGGACCATACATAGCATAAAAATACCTATTCGGACTCGTCGGAACAATTCATTTGGTCACAAAAGTTGCAGAACAAAAGTTGCACCACTTTACAACTTTCCACTGCTTGCATTTGACACTTTTTCCATCAACTGAAAATTGGACACCATAGGAAAACCACTTCGAGATAACAAAAAATAAGAGAGGTTATTGTAGAGAGACCCAACATAAACCCATAGGATTAGATGAGAAGTTTCTAAGCGTCATGGTATCCGAGTAATAACATGCTGAAGTTTGCAGCCATTTTGCACTTTGGACCCTTAAGGGATCGATCTAGTTGAACATAGTTCAGAGCGATTCCACGTGTTTGGGTGTGAAAGAGGACCATGCCTAGCATAAAAATACCTATTCATATGCTTTGGAACAGTTCATTTGGTCACACAAATTGCAGAACAAAAGTTGCACTACTTTTCAACTTTCCACTACTTGCATTTGACACTTTTTCCATCAGCTAAAAACTGGACACCACAGGAAAACCACTACAAGATAACAAAAACCGAGAGAGGTTATTGTAGAAGGGCCCAACACGATCCTATAGGATTAGAAAAAAAATTTCTAAGTATCACGGTATCTAAGTAACAACATGCTGAAGTTTGCAGCCATTTTGCACTTTGGACTCTTCAGGGATCGATCCAGTTGAAAATAGGTCGAAGCGATTCCGTGTGTTTGGGTGTGAAAGAGGACCATAAATAGTGTAAAAATACCTATTTGGATGTGTTGGAACAATTCGTTTGGTCACACGAGTTGTAGAATGAAAGTTGCTTCACTTTGCAACTTTCCACTACTTGCATTTGACACTTTTTCACTTCTCTCTCTTTCTGCCTTTCATCCTGATGATGGATCATGGAGTATGATCCGAAACGTCGATGTAAAAATATGCACACAGTTTATCCAGAAATCTTGAAGTGAACTATTATGGACTGTGAAAACAAAATGCGATTAACTTTTTCCATCAACTAAAAATGGACACCACAGGAAAACCACTCTGAGATAACAAAAAATGAGAGAGGTTATTGTAGAGAGGACCAACACAATCCCATAGGATTAGATGAGAATTTTCTAAGTGTCATGGTATCTGAGTAACAACATGATGAAGTTTGCAGCCATTTTGCACTTTGGACCCTTAAGGGATCGATTCAGTTGAATGTAGCTTGGAGTGATTCCGCGTGTTTGGGTGTGAAAGAGGACCATTCCTAGCGTTAACATACCTATTTTGACGTGTTGGAGCAGTTTGTTTGGTCACACGAGTTGCAGAACGAAAGTTGCACCACTTTGCAACTTTCCATTGCTTGCATTTGACACTTTTTCCATTAATTGAAAATTGGACACCACAGGAAAATCACTTTGAGATAACAAAAACTAAGAGGTTATTATAGAGGGACCCAACATGATCCCATAGGATTAGATGAGAATTTTCTAAGTGTCACGGTATCTGAGTAACAACATGCTGAAGTTTGCAGCCATTTTGCACTTTGGACCCTTAAGGGATCGATCCGGTTGAGCGTAGCTCAGAGCAATTATGCATGTATGGGTACGAAAGAGGACCATGCCTAGCCTAAACATACCTATTTAGATGCATTGGAATAGTTTTTTTGGTTACACGAGTTGTAGAACGAAAGTTGCACCACTTTACAACTTTTCACTACTTGCATTTGACACTTTTTCCATCAACTAGAAACTGGACGCCACGGGAAAACCACTTAGAGATAACAAAAACTGAGAGAGGTTATTGTAAAGGGGCCCAACATGATCCCATAAGATCAAAAAATAATTTTCTAAGAATCATGGTATCTAAGTAACAACATGTTGAATTTTGCAAGCATTTTGCACTTTGGACCCTTAAGGGATCGATCCAGTTGAATATAGCTCGGAGCGATTATGCGTGTTTGGGTGTGAAGGAGGACCATGCCTAGTGTAAAAATACCTATTCAGATGCATTGGAATAGTTTGGTCACATGAGTTGCAGAACAAAAGTTGCACCACTTTGTAACTTTCCACTGCTTGCATTTGACACTTTTTCCATCAATTGAAAACTGAACACCACGGAAAAACCACTCCGAGATAACAAAAACCGAGAGAGGTTATTGTAGATGGCCCCAATGCAATCCCATAGGTTCAAACAGAGTTTTCTTAAGTGCCATGGTATCCGAGTAATAGCCCGTCAAATATTGCTATCCTTTTGCACTTTGGGATTTGATGTTTCATTGAACTGTACAGTTCCGTACAGGGTGATTGTGCTCTCTTTTCAATGGAATTCGGTGGGAAGCAGAATTAACTCCATTTTAGTTTTGGTCTGGTTGGATTTCAAGTGATTTTGTGCATTTTGGAAGCCAATTACTGAGGGTCAGTTTGTATACCCTATTTTAAGGGTTTTGAGTGCATTAAAATGTCATATTAAGCCTTTCACCCATTGTATGCTTCTATAACTTGATGGAAAGGCTTAGTTATGGTTATAAAATATGTGTGCAAAGTTTTGTGTGCAGGGGAGGTGAATAGAGGGTTTTTTAGGTGATTCCCTAGATGTCAAATGGTGCATTTTTTAGTGGAAAATGGTGGTTTACTGCTAGGGTTTGAAGAAATTTTTGGGGGAAGTGATATCTCTTGAAATTTTAAGCTTGTGCATACCTTTTTGAAGGTTTTTTAGGCTTTGGTTGGCTATCAAAAGGTTTTGAGTATGTGTTTTCAATAAACCCTTGCCTAACTTGTGAAAGAAGAGGGTTTTGAGGTTTGTTATGTTAGAGGACTTGTTGATTCAATTCAAAGTGGAGGAAATATTTTCAACATCAACTAATCAGACCTCAACAAGACACCAACCTTGAAATCACAATCACCCAAATTGAATGAACTAACAACAATAGACTTATAGTCTCCAAATCTCATCAAATGGGCTTATCTTTTAGATAAGGTCATCCAATGGCGAACCAAACATCAATCAAGCTTTAACATAAACCCTAAGACAAATTCCCAAGAGATCATACCATGTTTCTTTGTACCATCATTAAGATCCAATAGACCACCTTGCATAAAGGCTACTAAATTAGCCCTATTTACAAAGAGATGACCTTTTAAACACTAGATATTCACTCAAACTCCTCAAAAAATAGTATGCTATGTGTCAAAACCTCCAATTTCATGATTTGTTTCTAGGTCCAAGACCTCTAGACCCCTAATACACCAAACCCTTAATTTCAAGCAAAATACTTGGGGTTTTAATGAAACTCCTATCTCCTGGACCTTCTAGACCCAAAAAAAGCACCAAACACACTTACCAAACCTTTCACATGGTGAATAATACATTACATGGACAATCCTTCCCACATTTTTTCAAAACACCACTTGAAACTCTCATTTTCACAATGAAAATACCCTACTACAACCTTAGAACATCATCCCAAACACGTAACCTTGTCTCTGCAACATTCCAAATAGGTTAGGCATGTATTTTAAAAGTTAGAGGACCCATTCCACAAGTTAAAGTAGGCACAAAAAGTTGAATGGGTCTAATTACATCATGAAACCCTTCAATCCAAGAACACTGTGAAAGTAGGTAGCAACATTAAAAACAAGATAAATTTCACTATACAAAGAGTTAGAACCTATAAATAGGTGAAAATGAAAGCTAATTCATCAATATACAACATCCAATAGGTTTTAGATAGCATCTATATAGGATGTACAACAAGAAAAGTGAGAAAAACTAGTAAATTTCTGGAAAATAACATTCTTCTTGATAAAAAGTGGGTTAAAAATGAACCAACAACCTCTCCTTTGAGGAATTGAAGGTTATTATACATGTTTACCATAGGAACAGTAAAAGCAGAGGATTTGAAAGGAACTCCATGAAAATCAAGCTCTCTAAATGGTATATCAAACTCTAGTTCAAAATCTTTTAGATGAGGCTGCTCCCATAACTCTCTTACTCGCTTGACAAATCCTTGAAACTCTGTATTGATTTTATTTTTCTTGTCCCTCTTGTTGTTCTTCCTCAATTTCATCAAGATCATACATTGACCTTCTTTCCCCTCCTAAATTTTGGACCGCATCCATTACCTCCACATAAAACTGGACATCCTTGGTCTTCTTGGTTCCCACGCCTTGATATGGTTATGCAAATGAAAATGAAGCAAAGTAATCATCTCCTTCTTTGCTAGCTGGAAGAATGCATGCTTAATTTTTTGATACATGATATCAACTCTCTCTTATTCTCTCATGGTTGAATATCAAAATCTAGTATGGTTGGCCTCTAGAGTTCCAGTCATCTTTCTTCCTCTTCCACCAAATACTAGCTTGATCCACACGTCTACTAGCCTAATTGGCTTTGTTTTTGAAAGTTGAAGTTTCTCCTGAGTCACCAATGTAGCTCTCTCTAACTTTTCAGACTCTTTCATTGCTGTAAATCGTCTCTAGGATTTAATCATTTGTACCACATGGTTGATGTGATTGGAATCCTTGCATCTAAAAGAAATTTCCTTAACATAAATACTGTTAGGAAATTTCAATGTTGCCATTGTAGTTGGAATTAAAGCCGGTACCTGCAGCATTGAAAATTATCCTTTTATAATAATTCTCTCCATCTTGTTGGCTTGTAAAACTCTTGATGGTGGCTACATGAAGAGTGATTCTGATTCCTCTTCTACATTAGAGGGTTCATATCCTTGATCCGACTCTTCTTAATTATCAAAATTAGAATCACTAGCTTCCATATTCAAAAATTCCCAACCAACATCTTCAATAAATTTATCTGGATCATTAGTAATACTCTTCAAAATTGGTCACCAGTTCAAGTTCATTCTGCTTTCATAATACTTTATATCCATTGAGTTCAACCATTCCTTGATGCCATCAAGTGAAGATTGAGGAATGGCGTCAATGTGGATTACATCATGCTTGAAGTCTTTGAAAATAATAGCCATATCAAATTCCTTTTCCCCAAGTCATACTCTCTCAAGTTTAACAATCTCAATCTCACTAATAGTGATTACTAAGAAAGATAATTCCACCAACTCTATCAAACAATTTACCATAGGAACAATAAAAGCAGGGGATTTGAAAGGAACCCCATGAAAATGAAGCTCTCTAAATGGTATATCAAACTCTTATACCTCATTTTTGTACATTTACAACCATATTCAAATTTTTTCCTTCAAAAGGCTACAAATTCAAATATTGACAATTTTGTAGCAAGAATGCATTTTCTTGCACATTTGACCACCGAAACTCAAAATCTCACCCTAATACACCTTAAATAGTCTTGATTGACCTTAATTAGCATAAATAAACACAAAATACCTTAATCTAATCTATTGACCACCTATCAACCTTCAAAAAGTGAAATTTTGCAACTAGGAGACTAGGTGCTCCTGCACCAAAATTACATCGTGTCTAAGCCTTCAAGAGTCTTTAAATAGCCTTTACATATGATTCTACATCTTTCCAATCATGCCTAGCTGATGTTTTTGTAACTAACATGACTTATTACATTATAAATCAATTGTGGATGTAATATGACCTTATTCAATTGACAAAACTCAAAACATAAAACTAACTTAAAAGACTTCCATGAACCAAATTTTCTCAATAACCTTGGTGCCCCTGCACCAAATTTCAATATTTTAGTAAATGTCATTACAAGTAAATCTCATTACAATGCCTTAGGTACTCTGTTCTCACAAATATTTTACAATGTCACTTATACATTCGATATTCTCTTATAATGTCTACATCATATGTTCTCATTTAGAGGTTAACTTCAAATGAGTAACTTGAGATTCCCTCGCAAAGCTTCACACACTCTTTTATAATGGCTTGAAATCAGAATTGAGATTTGTCAAGATCATCAAAATAAGGATGTTTCATTTCTTTTTTGGCTGAGATTCTCTTTGATGGCTCAAAAAATAGCATTTTCTGTAAGGAGAGACCAATCAATTTTTACTAGTTTAGTTATAGATATGCAAAGTAAAAGAATAAAAAGAAACAACTCATCTAAAATGGAAATGAAATGAAAATAGATGGAAGGAACTTACAGATAGGCATGAAAGTCTCTCAACTTAGTCACTCCTGGTCATACATCTTCACTGGGAGTTCCAAGATACCTATTGCACACAACACCTCTCATGAATAGAATATCTTGAAATTCGAGATGCTCTTATAATGTCTACATCATAGGTGCTCATGATAAGGTTAAATTCAAATGAAAAACTTGAAATTTCCTCACCAAGCTTCGCACACACTTTTGTAATGGCTTATTTAATCATAATTGAGATTTTTCAAGATCATCAAAATAGGGATGTTGCATTTCTTTTCTGCCTGAGATTCTCTTGGATGGCTCATAAATCTACATTTTCTATAAGGGGACACCAATCAATGGTTACTAGGTTACTTATAGATACGAAAAGTAAAATAAGATGATAGCATTGGCATAAAAAAAATTAACATGGATACAAATATAAATTAATAAAAACCATTGTGCATATACTTACAAATTAATCCAATGAACCATCTAGGTCTACTCTACTCTTTATTGTGTCAAGTATTGCCTCATGGTTAGACTCACGAACCTTCCACAAGGTCTTGTTCAAAGGTCTACCCCATATTTGGTCAAATGAACATTGGATTCCACAACAAGGTTTGAGTAATGAAATATCTTACGATGTGTGTCAAAGTCCCGAAACAACCAATGTTTAACACTCTTATGTGGGTACCTTCTTAGCCACGTTCTAGTAACAAAAATTGAGCTTGTAAGGTATTCGATGTTTTCTCTATCTATAATTGGGCCTTCCAATTTTTTTTTGGCCTCAACACAGTGACACAAGTAATAGTCTGTTCCCTTTTCGTTGTCTTCATCTACAATAATTGCATAAACTTCCCTACATTGATATGTGTGGCATATCTCTTGAAATTAGTCAACATTACAAATATAGTACAAAGTAAGATAACAATATGAAATTTCAAAAACTAAGCAAGTAGATATATTACCTAGTTGAACTAGATCTGATACGTGGTCAAAGTCGACCGATGATTCCATTTGTGTTAGTTCCAATGCTGCCAGAGGGAAATATGTGTGAAGTGGGCTAAGATAACTTGTCAACCATTTGTCAACCCACTCCCCTGACTAACAATCATTCCAGGCTTGCATTGTACATGAAGAACAAAAGCATGTCATCTTACATGTATCAATACTCCATGAACCTGAATTTGAGCTAAGGAAAGAGTGTAGCTCACTCGATCTTGTTAGTGTACAAAAATCCTCATATGGTGCAATGTTAGTATTATCCATCAACCAAAAAAAAATGTGAACTAAAGACGTACCTTCATTACCTGGACCCATCGAAGCATTACACCACTTGACAATTGATCTTGCATCTATCAACTTTGCACTATCTTTGTACTTTAACTCTTCTCGTGCTAATGCTCTTTTCACACATGCTCATGCACCATCATGCTCCCCCTTTACACTAGAATCTTCTCAATAACCAAATCACACCTTTTTTCTTGAGACCCATCTTTTGTAGCATATGCCAATGTTTTATTCTTCCCGAACTCTACTAGTTTCTATCCCACCTCATCTGTGCTTACCATATGTTGACATACTAGCATTCGTTGCAAGCCAACACAACGCTCACATGAACCATCCAAGCATGTTGTCCTATAGAATATTTGGCCATCCTCTATTTCACATAAATTTTTTGATTAGAACTCTCTTGAAGATTTTGGTGGGGCTTCTATGCCACAATTTGGCAAAACATCGTTAGTATGCAAATCTAAACACATAGAACGATAAAAATCATAATGGTTAGAGAATTCAATATGTAGTCTACAACAACAAGTAGTGCATGTGTGATTTATCTTGACATAAAAAGGTTTAAGCATTTCAAAAAATCTTTGAGAAATACTAATTTGAGGATAATCATTTTGAAATTTATGAAAAAATTGGGTTTGATTCGTATCCAAAAAATGCTTTGGATGTGGCTCATGGTTCCTACTACCGATTCTCCTTTTGCGACATCCATTTGATTTAGAGATGGCCTTGTATTATTCTTCCAATACTTTTCAATTAGTGTTCTCAATGCTTCAACAACTTTTTTATCTTTATGTGGTAGTCTCCCTGAGAATACCCATAATTTATTTGAATTGTTGCCCTCAATTCTTTGCCACCTTTGAATGACTTTTGATAAAGTTTTTCTACTAATTCCCATTTTTTCACTTGTATTTTTAATGAGATGAGATCTCTTTGTTTGATATCTTACCAAAGTCAATGTAATGACACATTGGGTGACATTACTATCCTTTGAGCATGAGGTCTTACCCACACTCTCATAAGAATCCATTAAATTCTTCACAATAGTGTTTTCACTTGATGCATTCGATGTTCTCAACCCAAGAGTCTTCATGATGTTTCTATAATTTAAACCCCACACCATTTGAACAAATAGTTCACATCTTGTAGTCTCATTTAGCCTTTCAAAGAATATTTTCCAAATCTTATCAGCATATCTTCTACAAGTGGATTCTAGAATCTTACCTTTTATGTGCTGCAAAATATCCTCATCAATATTAATAAAAAAATTTGGCTTTCTACACAAAATTCTAGGTGGTGTTCTCCTAGGTACATACATCTCAACATTAGCAATTTCATCAATATTTAATTGAGGTGGGATAGATTGCGTACCTTCGATCGAGGGTGGAGTAGAAGACATACCTTGATCTTCATGTGGGGATGATGGCATACCTTCTTCGTCAAATCCGAGTGATTATGTACTCTCAACTTGAGATGCGGTGGATGGTGTCCAACCATATTCACTTGTGGTAGATGGTGTCCCTCCATATTCTCTTGTGCTTAATGGTGTCCCTTCGTATTCAATTGTGGTAGAGGGTGTGTCTCCAACTACGGTATCTGCATCTGTCCTAGCACAATGCTTTCACATTCGTTCCCTTTGTGTTGCCAATTTCTTTTCTCTTTTTAACGGTTCAGGTTCCTCTTCAATTGGATTGTTTTCGTCAATTGTTTCCAATTTCTTATTTTCATGATATGTCACCACCCATTCTCTCTCTTGTTCTTTTAATGCTTCATAATCTTCATTTTTTAGTTTCTTCCTTGTTCGTTTCTTCGACATGGAAGATAATTTTACCTGTAGCATGGTAATGAGACGAATATTAGTTCCTCAAAAATGTATCCATTAAAATAAATGAAATATATGTCATTCAAGGCTTCATAAATAGAAAAAATAGGTGATGAGGTAGCTTTACTAATGAGGTAATTTAGAACTAGAGATGAAAACAAAAATAGTTTAAATAGGTAGTAGAATTTTCAAAATGTGCAAAAAGTGCTAAGTTGTGAAATTAACAAATAGTGAAGGGTTTGATGGGAACTTGGGAGGCTCAATCACAACCAATTTGACAACATGCCTTTAAGACACATCTAAAAATATTAAGATGACCTATTTGAACAAACCAAACAACCCTTAAAGCTTGACAATCACCAGAAGTTAGATTTCACACTTTCACCCCTTGAACCCTAGTAGTAGTGGAAACTCAGTTTTTTCCCAATAACTCAAATGTTCTCCAAAACACTAGACAAAATATTGATGGTTTTAGACACCCATTTCAGAGTTATTACACATATCTCAATGTTAGGTACACATCCTTTGGACCAAATTTCCAAAAACACCCCTTCTAGGTTGACCTAATTAGGCTGATTAGGCCTAATTTGCAAAGCAACATTCCCTCAAACTTATCACAGGACATTGAAACCTTGAGGTAGCATTTATTAGGTTCCCAAACCTCCAAAACCACAGCTAGATTCCTCTGGTGTGGAAAAATTCATGCCAAACTTGAAAACCCTTGTTTTATGTGCTATTCAAGAGGGTTGATTGAATATGCTACTTCCACAACCTCCCAGACTTTAAAACCAGCTTGAAAAAAGGAAATTAACCCTGCACATGCATAAAATTTCAAAACATCATGATATCCCATAGAGATTCTTCCAAACCCTAGGCCTAAGCCCTCATTCACATACATTTTTGTTCACAAAACTCACTATAGCAGCAAGTTTATTACTCCTATTTCTTTCCTAGCACTCAAATCATGCATCCTCCACTTAAATCAGAAATCATAGGGTCCATTACATGGGTTAAAGGTACCATAGAAGATGTAAGGGCCCTTTAAATCATGTTTTGTTCACAAAACCCTCAAAACAGGGGTTCCCAGGTTGTGCACAAGAAAAACCTTAAAGAAAGTTTCAAAGTCTTTATTAAGCCCTAAAACCAGATGGAAATCATAGAAGACTCATTCCCCTACAATATTCTAAAAGAGACTTGCATAATACAAGACTGTATGTTACCGTACAGGTCAGGAAAAAACCAGAAAACATAGAAAATTGCTGCTAAACTTGAGATTTCAATGTATTTTCTTCTCAAAAACTCTGAATAAAACTTAAATTCCATGTCTACATTCCATTTAAAGTATTCTTCTTCACATCCCACTGACCAACTACCTTGCAATTCAATTTCAAACCCTTAATGATCGTTGAAGGCCAAGTTTACATCATTTACACATGATATAACAACAATATTACTCATATTGTAAGTTTGCACCCCTAACACCTATATCTCTCTAAAACCACACCAATGGCTTGAAATGAGCCTTATTACATCCTAAAAACACTAATATTGCACACTTTACATGTAAATTCAAAAACTTTCCTTCAAAGGCTACAAAGATACTTTAGTGCAAGATCACCATTTTTCATATTTTAACACCTAAACTCAAAAAATCAACCTAAGACATGCTTAGTGGTCTTGATTGACCTTATTCAAAACAAAAAATGCTCAAAAAATCATCCAAATACCTATTACCCTCCTAATTACCATCAAATGATCAAATAAGGAGGATGAGGTGTAGGTGCTCCTACACCAGGGTTGTAAAAGTATATTAAAGAGGGAGACCAATAGTCACCTCTTTCAAATGTTATTTTTGGAAGTTGAAGTGGTTTGTTTCAAGAGGGAAAAATTATCAAAGGCCATGAGAAAATTGAATGGAGGATGATCCTTGGATTGGGAATCAAACCAAATGAGGAAATGTTGAGTTTTCCTTAAGAAAAATGAGGTTTTGGTGAGTGAAATTGAGTTTCTGAGTTGGGCAGCATTATTTTATGTTAGATTGAGCATGAGTAAGGTATTTTAGGATTTTTTGAACATTTTTAAAGTTTTAGAGTGTTTGGCAAGTGCTACTTTCAATAAAACCTAGGGTTTCTAAGCCTAGGGAGAGGGTTTTATGGTTTGGGTGGTAAATGATTGAATCTATGTAATCTAATGCTCTAATTTGAAGTTTTGATAGATATAAAGTGCTTCCTCAAGCTTTCAGGAGATTTGGACAAGTTTTGAAGGTGGTCCCTTTGTAAAAGTAGGCTAATTTGGGCCCTTAAAAGCATAGAAAGCCTAATTTGTGTAGTTTGGTACAAAACAAGCATTGGTGATTGTTGGATATGTTGAAAGGCTCTATAATGGGTCCTTGATGTGTGTTGTTTTGTGAGTTGAAAGGTTGTGTGAGTGGAATTATACCTGATTGAGTGACTTTGATATGCTACAAGGAACAGTGTGAATATGTTGAATGAAGAGGTCCTAATGAAATTGTAAATTGAAAATTGTGTTTGCAGATTGGAGTTGTGTGTTTGCGTATTGCAGGCCTCCCCCTACCGCATTAGGAGTATATTCCAATTTTTTAGAGACATGTATGGAAAATTTGCTAGCATAGACAAGACAATCACCTGGTTTGTAGAACTATTTGACAAAATACCTCAATGAAAGATTTGGAAGCATACACAAAGTAAGTCAACTGTTAAATAACAAAATTCCTCAAAGAGATGTGGTTTAAAAATGTAATTGGAAAGTGTATAGAATTGTGTAATTTAAAATGTCCATTGACAAGCTAAGGTTGTAACATGACAAACAAACAATGATCAACATGGAATATGCAAAACAACAAAAATGAAAGCAAGCCATAATAGAATGAAAAAAAATGTACAAAGACTTTACATACCTAAAAAATCAGAGTTTCAAAAATCAAAGTTTCAAATGGAGGAGTTCTACCGAATTATGTAGCCTTTGCTTCTTTCCTCAAACTCCTCAACAATTTGAATTTTTCAAAAGCTTGTTCCCCTCCAAACTTCAATTGTATATCAGTTATCACTAGAATTCAAAATTGAATTGTTATTATATGCCTTTCAACATGTAAACTCTACTATTTCATGCAAAGGTGGTGGAATCTAAAAATCATGCATTGACACTTCACTCAATCATCAAAAAGCTACTTTTTGTCAGAGCACGTGCAAAACCAAGAGAATAT